>JBAIAA010000993.1:590000-1153380 GCA_037893245.1 Crossaster papposus
ATCTATCTATTCCTATAAGACAGTGCAGTATCTGACAAAACATTTCGTAGTCGGCAGGATTTGAACCTGCGCGGGGAGACCCCCAACAGATTTCAAGTCTGTCGCCTTAACCACTCCGCCACGACTGCCGTATTTTACTATTTAAACCTATTTGATCTACTCGTATAAGACAGGGAAGTATTTGAAAAAATCAATTCGTAGTCGGCAGGATTCGAACCTGCGCGGGGAGACCCCAACATATTTCAAGTCTGTCGCCTTAACCACTCGGCCACGACTACTGTATGTTGTAATTTATACCTAGTTGATCTATCTATTCCTATAAGACAGTGCAGTATCTGACAAAACATTTCGTAGTCGGCAGGATTTGAACCTGCGCGGGGAGACCCCCAACAGATTTCAAGTCTGTCGCCTTAACCACTCCGCCACGACTGCCGTATTTTACTATTTAAACCTATTTGATCTACTCGTATAAGACAGGGAAGTATTTGAAAAAATCAATTCGTAGTCGGCAGGATTCGAACCTGCGCGGGGAGACCCCAACAGATTTCAAGTCTGTCGCCTTAACCACTCGGCCACGACTACTGTATGTTGTAATTTATACCTAGTTGATCTATCTCTTCCTATAAGACAGTGCAGTATCTGACAAAACATTTCGTAGTCGGCAGGATTTGAACCTGCGCGGGCAGACCCCAACAGATTTCAAGTCTGTCGCCTTAACCACTCCGCCACGACTGCCGTATTTTACAATTTAAACCTATTTGATCTACTCGTATAAGACAGTGAAGTATTTGACAAAATCATTTCGTAGTCGGCAGGATTCGAACCTGCGCGCGGAGACCCCAACAGATTTCAAGTCTGTCGCCTTAACCGCTCGGCCACGACTGCCGTATTTTACAATTTAAACCTATTTGATCGATCTATTCCTATAAGACAGTGCAGTATCTGACAAAACATGTCGTAGTCGGCAGGATTCGAACCTGCGCGGGGAGACCCCAACAGATTTCAAGTCTGTCGCCTTAACCACTCGGCCACGACTGCCGTATTTGACAATTTAAACATATTTGATCTACTCGTATAAGACAGTGAAGTATTTGACAAAATCATTTCGTAGTCGGCAGGATTCGAACCTGCGCGGGGAGACCCCAACAGATTTCAAGTCTGTCGCCTTAACCACTCGGCAACGACTACTGTATGTTGTAATTTAAACATATTTGATCTACTCGTATCAGACAGTGAAGTATTTGACAACATCATTTCCTAGTCGGCAGGATTCGAACCTGCGCGGGGAGACCCCAACATATTTCAAGTCTGTCGCCTTAACCTCTCGGCCACGACTGCCGTATTTTACAATTTAAACCTATTTGATCTATCTATTCCTATAAGACAGTGCAGTATCTGACAAAACATTTCGTAGTCGGCAGGATTCGAACCTGCGCGGGGAGACCCCAAAAGATTTCAAGTCTGTCGCCTTAACCACTCGGCCACGACTACTGTATGTTGTAATTTATACGTGGTTGATCTATCTACTCCTATAAGACAGTGCAGTATCTGACAAAATATGTCGTAGTCGGCAGGATTCGAACCTGCGCGGGGAGACCCCAACAGATTTCAAGTCTGTCGCCTTAACCACTCGGCCACGACTGCCGTATTTTACAATTTAAACCTATTTGATCTACACGTATAAGACAGTGAAGTATTTGACAAAATCATTTCGTAGTCGGCAGGATTCGAACCTGCGCGGAGAGACCCCAACATATTTCAAATCTGTCGCCTTAACCACTCGGCCACGACTACGGTATGTTGTAATTTATACCTAGTTGATCTATCTATTCCTATAAGACAGTGCAGTATCTGACAACAAATTCCGTAGTCGGCAGGATTCGAACATGCGCGGGGAGACCCTAACAGATTTCAAGTCTGTCGCCTTAACCACTCGGCCACGACTACTGTATGTTGTAATTTATACCTAGTTGATCTATCTATTCCTTTAAGACAGTGCAGTATCTGACAAAACATTTCGTAGTCGGCAGGATTCGAACCTGCGCTGGGAGACCCTAACAGATTTCAAGTCTGTCGTCTTAACCGCTCGGCCACGACTGCCGTATTTTACAATTTAAACCTATTTGATCTACTCGTATAAGACAGTGAAGTATTTGACAAAATCATTTCGTAGTCGGCAGGATTCGAACCTGCGCAGGGAGACCCCAACATATTTCAAGTCTGTCGCCTTAACCACTCGGCCACGACTACTGTATGTTGTAATTTATACCTAGTTGATCTATCTATTCCTATAAGACAGTGCAGTATCTGACAAAACATTTCGTAGTCGGCAGGATTTGAACCTGCGCGGGGAGACCCCCAACAGATTTCAAGTCTGTCGCCTTAACCACTCCGCCACGACTGCCGTATTTTACTATTTAAACCTATTTGATCTACTCGTATAAGACAGGGAAGTATTTGACAAAATCAATTCGTAGTCGGCAGGATTCGAACCTGCGCGGGGAGACCCCAACAGATTTCAAGTCTGTCGCCTTAACCACTCGGCCACGACTACTGTATGTTGTAATTTATACCTAGTTGATCTATCTCTTCCTATAAGACAGTGCAGTATCTGACAAAACATTTCGTAGTCGGCAGGATTTGAACCTGCGCGGGCAGACCCCAACAGATTTCAAGTCTGTCGCCTTAACCACTCCGCCACGACTGCCGTATTTTACAATTTAAACCTATTTGATCTACTCGTATAAGACAGTGAAGTATTTGACAAAATCATTTCGTAGTCGGCAGGATTCGAACCTGCGCGCGGAGACCCCAACAGATTTCAAGTCTGTCGCCTTAACCGCTCGGCCACGACTGCCGTATTTTACAATTTAAACCTATTTGATCGATCTATTCCTATACGACAGTGCAGTATCTGACAAAACATGTCGTAGTCGGCAGGATTCGAACCTGCGCGGGGAGACCCCAACAGATTTCAAGTCTGTCGCCTTAACCACTCGGCCACGACTGCCGTATTTGACAATTTAAACATATTTGATCTACTCGTATAAGACAGTGAAGTATTTGACAAAATCATTTCGTAGTCGGCAGGATTCGAACCTGCGCGGGGAGACCCCAACAGATTTCAAGTCTGTCGCCTTAACCACTCGGCAACGACTACTGTATGTTGTAATTTAAACCTATTTGATCTACTCGTATCAGACAGTGAAGTATTTGACAACATCATTTCGTAGTCGGCAGGATTCGAACCTGAGCGGGGAGACCCCAACATATTTCAAGTCTGTCGCCTTAACCACTCGGCCACGACTGCCGTATTTGACAATTTAAACATATTTGATCTACTCGTATAAGACAGTGAAGTATTTGACAAAATCATTTCGTAGTCGGCAGGATTCGAACCTGCGCGGGGAGACCCCAACAGATTTCAAGTCTGTCGCCTTAACCTCTCGGCCACGACTGCCGTATTTTACAATTTAAACCTATTTGATCTATCTATTCCTATAAGACAGTGCAGTATCTGACAAAACATTTCGTAGTCGGCAGGATTCGAACCTGCGCGGGGAGACCCCAAAAGATTTCAAGTCTGTCGCCTTAACCACTCGGCCACGACTACTGTATGTTGTAATTTATACGTAGTTGATCTATCTACTCCTATAAGACAGTGCAGTATCTGACAAAATATGTCGTAGTCGGCAGGATTCGAACCTGCGCGGGGAGACCCCAACAGATTTCAAGTCTGTCGCCTTAACCACTCGGCCACGACTGCCGTATTTTACAATTTAAACCTATTTGATCTACTCGTATAAGACAGTGAAGTATTTGACAAAATCATTTCGTAGTCGGCAGGATTCGAACCTGCGCGGGGAGACCCCAACAGATTTCAAGTCTGTCGCCTTAACCACTCGGACACGACTACTGTATGTTGTAATTTATACCTAGTTGATCTATCTATTCCTATAAGACAGTGCAGTATCTAACAAAACATTTCGTAGTCGGCAGGATTCGAACCTTCGCGGGGAGACCCCAACAGATTTCAAGTCTGTCGCCTTAACCACTCGGCCACGACTACGGTATGTTGTAATTTATACCTAGTTGATCTATCTATTCCTATAATACAGTGCAGTATCTGACAAAACATTTCGTAGTTGGCAGGATCCGAACCCGCGCGGGGAGACCCCAACAGATTTCAAGTCTGTCGCCTTAACCACTCGGCCACGACTACGGTATGTTGTAATTTATACCTAGTTGATCTATCTATTCCTATAAGACAGTGCAGTATCTAACAAAACATTTCGTAGTCGGCAGGATTCGAACCTTCGCGGGGAGACCCCAACATATTTCAAGTCTGTCGCCTTAACCACTCGGCCACGACTACGGTATGTTGTAATTTATACCTAGTTGATCTATCTATTCCTATAATACAGTGCAGTATCTGACAAAACATTTCGTAGTTGGCAGGATTCGAACCCGCGCGGGGAGACCCCAACAGATTTCAAGTCTGTCGCCTTAACCACTCGGCCACGACTACGGTATGTTGTAATTTATACCTAGTTGATCTATCTATTCCTATAAGACAGTGCAGTATCTGACAAAACATTTCGTAGTCGGCAGGATTCGAACCTGCGCGGGGAGACCCCAACAGATTTCAAGTCTGTCGCCTTAACCACTCGGCCACGACTACTGTATGTTGTAATTTAAACCTATTTGATCTACTCGTATCAGACAGTGAAGTATTTGACAAAATCATTTCGTAGTCGGCAGGATTCGAACCTGCGCGGGGAGACCCCAACAGATTTCAAGTCTGTCGCCTTAACCACTCGGCCACGACTACTGTATGTTGTAATTTATACCTAGTTTATCTATCTATTCCTATAAGACAGTGCAGTATCTGACAAAACATTTCGTAGTCGGCAGGATTCGAACCTGCGCGGGGAGACCCCAACAGATTTCAAGTCTGTCGCCTTAACCACTCGGCCACGACTACTGTATGTTGTAATTTATACCTTGTTGATCTATCTATTCCTATAAGACAGTGCAGTATCTGACAAAACATTTCGTAGTCGGCAGAATTCAAACCTGCGCGGAAAGACCCCAACAGATTTCTAGTTTGTCGTCTTAACCGCTCGGCCACGACTACTGTATGTTGTAATTTATACCTAGTTGATCTATCTATTCCTATAATACAGTGCAGTATCTGACAAAACATTTTGTAGTCGGCAGGATTCGAACCTCCGCGGGAAGACCCCAACAGATTTCAAGTCTGTCGCCTTAACCACTCGGCCACGACTACTGTATGTTGTAATTTAAACCTATTTGATCTACTCGTATCAGACAGTGAAGTATTTGACAAAATCATTTCGTAGTCGGCAGGATTCGAACCTGCGCGGGGAGACCCCAACAGATTTCAAGTCTGTCGCCTTAACCACTCGGCCACGACTACGGTATGTTGTAATTTATACCTAGTTGATCTATCTATTCCTATAAGACAGTGCAGTATCTGACAAAACATTTCGTAGTCGGCAGGATTCGAACCTGCGCGGGGAGACCCCAACAGATTTCAAGTCTGTCGCCTTAACCACTCGGCCACGACTACTGTATGTTGTAATTTAAACCTATTTGATCTACTCGTATCAGACAGTGAAGTATTTGACAAAATCATTTCGTAGTCGGCAGGATTCGAACCTGCGCCGGGAGACCCCAACAGATTTCAAGTCTGTCGCCTTAACCACTCGGCCACGACTACTGTATGTTGTAATTTATACCTAGTTGATCTATCTATTCCTATAAGACAGTGCAGTATCTGACAAAACATTTCGTAGTCGGCAGGATTCGAACCTGCGCGGGGAGACCCCAACAGATTTCAAGTCTGTCGCCTTAACCACTCGGCCACGACTACTGTATGTTGTAATTTATACCTAGTTGATCTATCTATTCCTATAAGACAGTGCAGTATCTGACAAAACATTTCGTAGTCGGCAGGATTCGAACCTGCGCGGGGAGACCCCAACAGATTTCAAGTCTGTCGCCTTAACCGCTCGGCCACGACTGCCGTATTTTACAATTTAAACCTATTTGATCTACTCGTATAAGACAGTGAAGTATTTGAGAAAAACATTTCGTAGTCGGCAGAATTCAAACCTGCGCGGAAAGACCCCAACAGATTTCTAGTCTGTCGTCTTAACCGCTCGGCCACGACTACTGTATGTTGTAATTTATACCTAGTTGATCTATCTATTCCTATAATACAGTGCAGTATCTGACAAAACATTTTGTAGTCGGCAGGATTCGAACCTCCGCGGGGAGACCCCAACAGATTTCAAGTCTGTCGCCTTAACCACTCGGCCACGACTACTGTATGTTGTAATTTATACGTAGTTGATCTATCTACTCCTTTAAGACAGTGCAGTATCTGACAAAACATTTCGTAGTCGGCAGGATTCGAACCTGCGCGGGGAGACCCCAACAGATTTCAAGTCTGTCGCCTTAACCACTCGGTCACGACTGCCGTATTTTACAATTTAAACCTATTTGATCTACTCGTATAAGACAGTGAAGTATTTGACAAAATCATTTCGTAGTCGGCAGGATTCGAACCTGCGCGGGGAGACCACAACATATTTCCAGTATGTCGCCTTAACCACTCGGACACGACTACTGTATGTTGTAATTTATACCTAGTTGATCTATCTATTCCTATAAGACAGTGCAGTATCTGACAAAACATTTCGTAGTCGGCAGGATTCGAACCTGCGCGGGGAGACCCCAACAGATTTCAAGTCTGTCGCCTTAACCACTCGGCCACGACTGCCGTATTCTACAATTTAAACCTATTTGATCTACTCGTATGGGACAGTGAAGTATTTGACAAAATCATTTCGTAGTCGGCAGGATTCGAACCTGCGCGGGGAGACCACAACATATTTCAAGTATGTCGCCTTAAACCATTGCTATGACGTCACGCTATTGTTAAAAGTGTGGATTCGTATCTACGAATCAACGCTTTGGACAATAAGTGTGGATTCGTATCTAAGAATCTTTAGTAAAGTGTGGATTCGGAACGGTTTTTATCTTGCCTACATTTGTAACAATTACGAATCCACGGTTATTCAATTACTCAACCCTAATCCAACCCTAATTACGTAAGAGCCTCGAGAACCTCCCTTTAGGCCAAATAATAAAAATAAATGTTTGTCTTTTTTTAAGAAGGAAGGAGGAGGCCTTTTTTTTTTTTTTTAATAGCCGCTAGACACATTTTAATATGGGTCATGTAGTGAACATGTCACGCCCCATCTTTCTATTTGAAACAAATATATTTTCACAGCATGTACACAGTGATGATAAAGTCCAAATTACGATCTTAAAATTGTATTATCTTTTTTAATTGGATTTTTTGCAATTTTGCGAAAAAGCCTTTGTTTTTGTTCTGATTGTTGTTTTACTTCTTTTTTCTTTTTCTTTTTGGGACCAAAATGCAATAGACTTTGTACACGTTCTTTCGTACAAGCATTTTTCATAACAAGTCGTATCCAAACAAAACTTTACCCAAGTGAAGACCCTATAGTGAGCTCGTGTCTAGCAGACAGACATCACGGTGACGTCATCAGGGGGTAACGTGACGTCATATTAAAGGTGCAATTTATTTAATCTTTGAAAATCAATAACAAATCACGCGCAAAAGACCGGGACTTTAGGTTTGTGGCAATTGATAGGATAATCCAGGATCTTCATTTTATCTCGTGTGTGAGAAATCACGTGACCCTTCCTTTCGGTCCAAACCGAAAGTGCCTTATAATTTGAAAGTGAAAAGTTACATGAACTTACTTTAAACGATGTTAGTGTTTGGCTAGGTGTACTTTTCGAAAAACAATTACCGGCGACGTCATAACATGTTATAGCACCCTATGGCGGCAGGTTCACAATTAATATTCAGTTGATGTGTGTGGCGAAGTTTGCTGAAATCACTTTATAATTGATGTATATAATAGCTTCATGTTAGAAACAATTTGACCGGGAGAAAAAAATATGACGTCACCAGACCGGAAGTTAGAACGAAAAGACTTGAAGCCATCATTCAATTGTATGTGATTTATTACGTTTTAAGACCTTGAAGCCATATCTCAGCAACGGATCATGCTAAAATAAAAATAATTGTGTGTGGTTGGTTAGGTAGTTCACCCAAAGTTTACAAATGTGTGACGTTTTCGTTTTAATCACTTAAAATTACCTTTAATCTGTTTAAATAATCTAAATTCGTTTTGATTACTTTTAATGTGTTTAAAATTTCTTTTAAATGGTTTTTACGGGGGAAAAATGCGAAAAGGCCCTATGTTCTGTTCCTCGAACAGACGTAGTTCTAGTTATTATTATTATATTTTTTTTTTAAGATAATAAAATTTATTATTTTTGTGTAAAAAAGAAAGAAAAGGAGGCGGCCTCTAAAAAAAAGAAGCGGGCGGTGACGCTAAACATATTTTTGTTTTAGTTGGCCTTATGTAAATTACGTCTATGGCCACGATACATGCATGCCTTTTCATCTACACTCAACTGGGTAGTTAATGACAATACCTCTTTTGACGCAATGGTTTAAGTCAGAGAATACACTCGCAAGTGTGGATTCGTATTTAAGAATCAACTCGGCGCTTCGCGCCTCGTGAATTCGTAATTACGAATCCACACTTTCTCGTGTATTCTCCTATACTTAACCACTCGGACACGACTACTGTATGTTGTAATTTATACTTAGTTGATCTATCTATTCCTATAATACAGTGCAGTATCTGACAAAACATTTCGTAGTCGGCAGGATTCGAACCTGCGCGGGGAGACCCCAACAGATTTCAAGTCTGTCGCCTTAACCACTCGGCCACGACTACGGTATGTTGTAATTTATACCTAGTTGATCTATCTATTCCTATAAGACAGTGCAGTATCTGACAAAACATTTCGTAGTCGGCAGGATTCGAACCTGCGCGAGGAGACCCCAACAGATTTCAAGTCTGTCGCCTTAACCACTCGGCCACGACTGCCGTATTTTACAATTTAAACCTATTTGATCTACTCGTATAAGACAGTGAAGTATTTGACAAAATCATGTCGTAGTCGGCAGGATTCGAACCTGCGCGGGGAGACCCCAACAGATTTCAAGTCTGTCGCCTTAACCACTCGGCCACGACTACGGTATGTTGTAATTTATACCTAGTTGATCTATCTATTCCTATACGACAGTGCAGTATCTGACAAAACATTTCGTAGTCGGCAGGATTCGAACCTGCGCGGGGAGACCCCAACAGATTTCAAGTCTGTCGCGTTAACCACTCGGCCACGACTACTGTATGTTGTAATTTATACCTAGTTGATCTATCTATTCCTATACGACAGTGCAGTATCTGACAAAACATTTCGTAGTCGGCAGGATTCGAACCTGCGCGGGGAGACCCCAACAGATTTCAAGTCTGTCGCCTTAACCACTCGGCCACGACTACTGTATGTTGTAATGTATACCTAGTTGATATATCTACTCCTATAAGACAGTGCAGTATCTGACAAAACATTTCGTAGTCGGCAGGATTCGAACCTGCGCGGGGAGACTCCAACATATTTCTAGTCTGTCCCCTTAACCGCTCGGCCACGACTACCGTATTTTTACAATTGAAACCTAGTTGACCTATACTCGTGTAATACAGTGCAGTATTTGACAAAACATTTCGTAGTCGGCAGAATTCTATTCTGCGCGGGAGGACCCCAACAGATTTCAAGTCTGTCGCCTTAACCACTCGGCCACGACTGCCGTATTTTACAATTTAAACCTATTTGATCTACTCGTATAAGACAGTGAAGTATTTGACAAAATCATGTCGTAGTCGGCAGGATTCGAACCTGCGCGGGGAGACCCCAACAGATTTCAAGTCTGTCGCCTTAACCACTCGGCCACGACTACGGTATGTTGTAATTTATACCTAGTTGATCTATCTATTCCTATACGACAGTGCAGTATCTGACAAAACATTTCGTAGTCGGCAGGATTCGAACCTGCGCGGGGAGACCCCAACAGATTTCAAGTCTGTCGCCTTAACCACTCGGCCACGACTACTGTATGTTGTAATTTATACCTAGTTGATCTATCTATTCCTATACGACAGTGCAGTATCTGACAAAACATTTCGTAGTCGGCAGGATTCGAACCTGCGCGGGGAGACCCCAACAGATTTCAAGTCTGTCGCCTTAACCACTCGGCCACGACTACTGTATGTTGTAATGTATACCTAGTTGATATATCTACTCCTATAAGACAGTGCAGTATCTGACAAAACATTTCGTAGTCGGCAGGATTCGAACCTGCGCGGGGAGACTCCAACAGATTTCTAGTCTGTCCCCTTAACCGCTCGGCCACGACTACCGTATTTTTACAATTTAAACCTAGTTGATCTACTCGTATAAGACAGTGAAGTATTTGACAAAATCATTTCGTAGTCGGCAAAATTCAAACCTGCGCGGAAAGACCCCAACAGATTTCTAGTTTGTCGTCTTAACCGCTCGGCCACGACTACTGTATGTTGTAATTTATACCTAGTTGATCTATCTATTCCTATAATACAGTGCAGTATCTGACAAAACATTTTGTAGTCGGCAGGATTCGAACCTCCGCGGGGAGACCCCAACAGATTTCAAGTCTGTCGCCTTAACCACTCGGCCACGACTACTGTATGTTGTAATTTATACGTAGTTGATCTATCTACTCCTTTAAGACAGTGCAGTATCTGACAAAACATGTCGTAGTCGGCAGGATTCGAACCTGCGCGGGGAGACCCCAACAGATTTCAAGTCTGTCGCCTTAACCACTCGGCCACGACTGCCGTATTTTACAATTTAAACCTATTTGATCTACTCGTATAAGACAGTGAAGTATTTGACAAAATCATTTCGTAGTCGGCAGGATTCGAACCTGCGCGGGGAGACCACAACATATTTTAAGTATGTCGCCTTAACCACTCGGACACGACTAATGTATGTTGTAATTTATACCTAGTTGATCTATCTATTCCTATAATACAGTGCAGTATCTGACAAAACATTTCGTAGTCGGCAGGATTCGAACCTGCGCGGGGAGACTCCAACAGATTTCAAGTCTGTCGCCTTAACCACTCGGCCACGACTACGGTATGTTGTAATTTATACCTAGTTGATCTATCTATTCCTATAAGACAGTGCAGTATCTGACAAAACATTTCGTAGTCGGCAGGATTCGAACCTGCGCGAGGAGACCCCAACAGATTTCAAGTCTGTCGCCTTAACCACTCGGCCACGACTGCCGTATTTTACAATTTAAACCTATTTGATCTACTCGTATAAGACAGTGAAGTATTTGACAAAATCATGTCGTAGTCGGCAGGATTCGAACCTGCGCGGGGAGACCCCAACAGATTTCAAGTCTGTCGCCTTAACCACTCGGCCACGACTACGGTATGTTGTAATTTATACCTAGTTGATCTATCTATTCCTATACGACAGTGCAGTATCTGACAAAACATTTCGTAGTCGGCAGGATTCGAACCTGCGCGGGGAGACTCCAACAGATTTCAAGTCTGTCGCCTTAACCACTCGGCCACGACTACTGTATGTTGTAATTTATACCTAGTTGATCTATCTTTTCCTTTAAGACAGTGCAGTATCTGACAAAACATTTCGTAGTTGGCAGGATTCGAACCCGCGCGGGGAGACCCCAACAGATTTCAAGTCTGTCGCCATAACCACTCGGCCACGACTACGGTATGTTGTAATTTATACCTAGTTGATCTATCTATTCCTATAAGACAGTGCAGTATCTGACAAAACATTTCGTAGTCGGCAGGATTCGAACCTGCGCGGGGAGACCCCAACAGATTTCAAGTCTGTCGCCTTAACCACTCGGCCACGACTACTGTATGTTGTAATTTAAACCTATTTGATCTACTCGTATCAGACAGTGAAGTATTTGACAAAATCATTTCGTAGTCGGCAGGATTCGAACCTGCGCGGGGAGACCCCAACAGATTTCAAGTCTGTCGCCTTAACCACTCGGCCACGACTACTGTATGTTGTAATTTATACCTAGTTTATCTATCTATTCCTATAAGACAGTGCAGTATCTGACAAAACATTTCGTAGTCGGCAGGATTCGAACCTGCGCGGGGAGACCCCAACAGATTTCAAGTCTGTCGCCTTAACCACTCGGCCACGACTACTGTATGTTGTAATTTATACCTAGTTGATCTATCTATTCCTATAAGACAGTGCAGTATCTGACAAAACATTTCGTAGTCGGCAGAATTCAAACCTGCGCGGAAAGACCCCAACAGATTTCTAGTTTGTCGTCTTAACCGCTCGGCCACGACTACTGTATGTTGTAATTTATACCTAGTTGATCTATCTATTCCTATAATACAGTGCAGTATCTGACAAAACATTTTGTAGTCGGCAGGATTCGAACCTCCGCGGGGAGACCCCAACAGATTTCAAGTCTGTCGCCTTAACCACTCGGCCACGACTACTGTATGTTGTAATTTATACGTAGTTGATCTATCTACTCCTTTAAGACAGTGCAGTATCTGACTAAACATGTCGTAGTCGGCAGGATTCGAACCTGCGCGGGGAGACCCCAACAGATTTCAAGTCTGTCGCCTTAACCACTCGGCCACGACTACGGTATGTTGTAATTTATACCTAGTTGATCTATCTATTCCTATAAGACAGTGCAGTATCTGACAAAACATTTCGTAGTCGGCAGGATTCGAACCTGCGCGGGGAGACCCCAACAGATTTCAAGTCTGTCGCCTTAACCACTCGGCCACGACTACTGTATGTTGTAATTTAAACCTATTTGATCTACTCGTATCAGACAGTGAAGTATTTGACAAAATCATTTCGTAGTCGGCAGGATTCGAACCTGCGCCGGGAGACCCCAACAGATTTCAAGTCTGTCGCCTTAACCACTCGGCCACGACTACTGTATGTTGTAATTTATACCTAGTTGATCTATCTATTCCTATAAGACAGTGCAGTATCTGACAAAACATTTCGTAGTCGGCAGGATTCGAACCTGCGCGGGGAGACCCCAACAGATTTCAAGTCTGTCGCCTTAACCACTCGGCCACGACTACTGTATGTTGTAATTTATACCTAGTTGATCTATCTATTCCTATAAGACAGTGCAGTATCTGACAAAACATTTCGTAGTCGGCAGGATTCGAACCTGCGCGGGGAGACCCCAACAGATTTCAAGTCTGTCGCCTTAACCGCTCGGCCACGACTACGGTATGTTGTAATTTATACCTAGTTGATCTATCTATTCCTATAAGACAGTGCAGTATCTGACAAAACATTTCGTAGTCGGCAGGATTCGAACCTGCGCGGGGAGACCCCAACAGATTTCAAGTCTGTCGCCTTAACCACTCGGCCACGACTACTGTATGTTGTAATTTAAACCTATTTGATCTACTCGTATCAGACAGTGAAGTATTTGACAAAATCATTTCGTAGTCGGCAGGATTCGAACCTGCGCCGGGAGACCCCAACAGATTTCAAGTCTGTCGCCTTAACCACTCGGCCACGACTACTGTATGTTGTAATTTATACCTAGTTGATCTATCTATTCCTATAAGACAGTGCAGTATCTGACAAAACATTTCGTAGTCGGCAGGATTCGAACCTGCGCGGGGAGACCCCAACAGATTTCAAGTCTGTCGCCTTAACCACTCGGCCACGACTACTGTATGTTGTAATTTATACCTAGTTGATCTATCTATTCCTATAAGACAGTGCAGTATCTGACAAAACATTTCGTAGTCGGCAGGATTCGAACCTGCGCGGGGAGACCCCAACAGATTTCAAGTCTGTCGCCTTAACCGCTCGGCCACGACTGCCGTATTTTACAATTTAAACCTATTTGATCTACTCGTATAAGACAGTGAAGTATTTGAGAAAAACATTTCGTAGTCGGCAGAATTCAAACCTGCGCGGAAAGACCCCAACAGATTTCTAGTCTGTCGTCTTAACCGCTCGGCCACGACTACTGTATGTTGTAATTTATACCTAGTTGATCTATCTATTCCTATAATACAGTGCAGTATCTGACAAAACATTTTGTAGTCGGCAGGATTCGAACCTCCGCGGGGAGACCCCAACAGATTTCAAGTCTGTCGCCTTAACCACTCGGCCACGACTACTGTATGTTGTAATTTATACGTAGTTGATCTATCTACTCCTTTAAGACAGTGCAGTATCTGACAAAACATTTCGTAGTCGGCAGGATTCGAACCTGCGCGGGGAAACCCCAACAGATTTCAAGTCTGTCGCCTTAACCACTCGGCCACGACTGCCGTATTTTACAATTTAAACCTATTTGATCTACTCGTATAAGACAGTGAAGTATTTGACAAAATCATTTCGTAGTCGGCAGGATTCGAACCTGCGCGGGGAGACCACAACATATTTCAAGTATGTCGCCTTAACCACTCGGACACGACTACTGTATGTTGTAATTTATACCTAGTTGATCTATCTATTCCTATAAGACAGTGCAGTATCTGACAAAACATTTCGTAGTCGGCAGGATTCGAACCTTCGCGGGGAGACCCCAACAGATTTCAAGTCTGTCGCCTTAACCGCTCGGCCACGACTGCCGTATTTTACAATTTAAACCTATTTGATCTACTCGTATAAGACAGTGAAGTATTTGAGAAAATCATTTCGTAGTCGGCAGGTTTCGAACCTGCGCGGGGAGACCTCAACAGATTTCTAGTCTGTCGTCTTAACCGCTCGGCCACGACTACTGTATGTTGTAATTTATACCTAGTTGATCTATCTATTCCTATAATACAGTGCAGTATCTGACAAAACATTTTGTAGTCGGCAGGATTCGAACCTCCGCGGGGAGACCCCAACAGATTTCAAGTATGTCGCCTTAACCACTCGGGCACGACTACTGAATGTTGTAATTTATACCTAGTTGATCTATCTTTTCCTTTAAGACAGTGCAGTATCTGACAAAACATTTCGTAGTAGGCAGGATTCAAACCTGCGCGGGGAGACCCCAACAGATTTCTAGTCTGTCGTCTTAACCGCTCGGCCACGACTACTGTATGTTGTAATTTATAACTAGTTGATCTATCTATTCCTATAAGACAGTGCAGTATCTGACAAAACATTTCGTAGTCGGCAGGATTCGAACCTGCGCGGGGAGACCCCAACAGATTTCAAGTCTGTCGCCTTAACCACTCGGCCACGACTACTGTATGTTGTAATGTATACCTAGTTGATATATCTACTCCTATAAGACAGTGCAGTATCTGACAAAACATTTCGTAGTCGGCAGGATTCGAACCTGCGCGGGGAGACTCCAACAGATTTCTAGTCTGTCCCCTTAACCGCTCGGCCACGACTACCGTATTTTTACAATTTAAACCTAGTTGATCTACTCGTATAAGACAGTGAAGTATTTGACAAAATCATTTCGTAGTCGGCAGAATTCAAACCTGCGCGGAAAGACCCCAACAGATTTCTAGTTTGTCGTCTTAACCGCTCGGCCACGACTACTGTATGTTGTAATTTATACCTAGTTGATCTATCTATTCCTATAATACAGTGCAGTATCTGACAAAACATTTTGTAGTCGGCAGGATTCGAACCTCCGCGTGGAGACCCCAACAGATTTCAAGTCTGTCGCCTTAACCACTCGGCCACGACTACTGTATGTTGTAATTTATACGTAGTTGATCTATCTACTCCTTTAAGACAGTGCAGTATCTGACAAAACATGTCGTAGTCGGCAGGATTCGAACCTGCGCGGGGAGACCCCAACAGATTTCAAGTCTGTCGCCTTAACCACTCGGCCACGACTGCCGTATTCTACAATTTAAACCTATTTGATCTACTCGTATGGGACAGTGAAGTATTTGACAAAATCATTTCGTAGTCGGCAGGATTCGAACCTGCGCGGGGAGACCACAACATATTTCAAGTATGTCGCCTTAACCACTCGGACACGACTACTGTATGTTGTAATTTATACTTAGTTGATCTATCTATTCCTATAATACAGTGCAGTATCTGACAAAACATGTCGTAGTCGGCAGGATTCGAACCTGCGCGGGGAGACCCCAACAGATTTCAAGTCTGTCGCCTTAACCACTCGGCCACGACTGCCGTATTCTACAATTTAAACCTATTTGATCTACTCGTATGGGACAGTGAAGTATTTGACAAAATCATTTCGTAGTCGGCAGGATTCGAACCTGCGCGGGGAGACCACAACATATTTCAAGTATGTCGCCTTAACCACTCGGACACGACTACTGTATGTTGTAATTTATACTTAGTTGATCTATCTATTCCTATAATACAGTGCAGTATCTGACAAAACATTTCGTAGTCGGCAGGATTCGAACCTGCGCGGGGAGACTCCAACATATTTCTAGTCTGTCCCCTTAACCGCTCGGCCACGACTACGGTATGTTGTAATTTATACCTAGTTGATCTATCTATTCCTATAAGACAGTGCAGTATCTGACAAAACATTTCGTAGTCGGCAGGATTCGAACCTGCGCGAGGAGACCCCAACAGATTTCAAGTCTGTCGCCTTAACCACTCGGCCACGACTGCCGTATTTTACAATTTAAACCTATTTGATCTACTCGTATAAGACAGTGAAGTATTTGACAAAATCATGTCGTAGTCGGCAGGATTCGAACCTGCGCGGGGAGACCCCAACAGATTTCAAGTCTGTCGCCTTAACCACTCGGCCACGACTACGGTATGTTGTAATTTATACCTAGTTGATCTATCTATTCCTATACGACAGTGCAGTATCTGACAAAACATTTCGTAGTCGGCAGGATTCGAACCTGCGCGGGGAGACTCCAACAGATTTCAAGTCTGTCGCCTTAACCACTCGGCCACGACTACTGTATGTTGTAATTTATACCTAGTTGATCTATCTTTTCCTTTAAGACAGTGCAGTATCTGACAAAACATTTCGTAGTCGGCAGGATTTGAACCTGCGCGGGGAGACCCCAACAGATTTCAAGTCTGTCGCCTTAACCACTCGGCCACGACTACTGTATGTTGTAATTTATACCTAGTTGATATATCTACTCCTATAAGACAGTGCAGTATCTGACAAAACATTTCGTAGTCGGCAGGATTCGAACCTGCGCGGGGAGACTCCAACAGATTTCTAGTCTGTCCCCTTAACCGCTCGGCCACGGCTACCGTATTTTTACAATTTAAACCTAGTTGATCTACTCGTATAAGACAGTGAAGTATTTGACAAAATCATTTCGTAGTCGGCAGGATTCGAACCTGCGCGGGGAGACCCCAACAGATTTCAAGTCTGTCGCCTTAACCGCTCGGCCACGACTGCCGTATTTTACAATTTAAACCTATTTGATCTATCTATTCCTATAAGACAGTGCAGTATCTGACACAACATTTCGTAGTCGGCAGGATTCGAACCTGCGCGGGGAGACCCCAAAAGATTTCAAGTCTGTCGCCTTAACCACTCGGCCACGACTACTGTATGTTGTAATTTATACGTAGTTGATCTATCTACTCCTATAAGACAGTGCAGTATCTGACAAAACACGTCGTAGTCGGCAGGATTCGAACCTGCGCGGGGAGACCCTAACAGATTTCAAGTCTGTCGCCTTAACCACTCGGCCACGACTGCCGTATTTTACAATTTAAACCTATTTGATCTACTCGTATAAGACAGTGAAGTATTTGACAAAATCATTTCGTAGTCGGCAGGATTCGAACCTGCGCGGAGAGACCCCAACAGATTTCAAGTCTGTCGCCTTAACCACTCGGACACGACTACTGTATGTTGTAATTTATACCTAGTTGATCTATCTATTCCTATAAGACAGTGCAGTATCTGACAAAACACTTCGTAGTCGGCAGGATTCGAACCTGCGCGGGGAGACCCCAACAGATTTCAAGTCTGTCGCCTTAACCACTCGGCCACGACTACGGTATGTCGTAATTTATACCTAGTTGATCTATCTATTCCTATAATACAGTGCAGTATCTGACAAAACATTTCGTAGTCGGCAGGATTCGAACCTGCGCGGGGAGACCCCAACAGATTTCAAGTCTGTCGCCTTAACCACTCGGCCACGACTACGGTATGTTGAAATTTATACCTAGTTGATCTATCTATTCCTATAAGACAGTGCAGTATCTGACAAAACATTTCGTAGTCGGCAGGATTCGAACCTGCGCGGGAAGACCCCAACAGATTTCAAGTCTGTCGCCTTAACCACTCGGCCACGACTGCCGTATTTTACAATTTAAACCTATTTGATCTACTCGTATAAGACAGTGAAGTATTTGACAAAATCATTTCGTCGTCGGCAGGATTTGAACCTGCGCGGGTAGACCCCAACAGATTTCAAGTCTGTCGCCTTAACCACTCGGCCACGACTACGGTATGTTGTAATTTATACCTAGTTGATCTATCTATTCCTATAAGACAGTGCAGTATCTGACAAAACATTTCGTAGTCGGCAGGATTCGAACCTGCGCGGGGAGACCCCAACAGATTTCTAGTCTGTCGTCTTAACCGCTCGGCCACGACTACTGTATTTTACAATTTAAACCTATTTGATCTACTCGTATAAGACAGTGAAGTATTTGAGAAAATCATTTCGTAGTCGGCAGGATTCGAACCTGCGCGGGGAGACCCCAACAGATTTCTAGTCTGTCGTCTTAACCGCTCGGCCACGACTACTGTATGTTGTAATTTATAACTAGTTGATCTATCTATTCCTATAAGACAGTGCAGTATCTGACAAAACATTTCGTAGTCGGCAGGATTCGAACCTGCGCGGGGAGACCCCAACAGATTTCAAGTCTGTCGCCTTAACCACTCGGCCACGACTACTGTATGTTGTAATTTATACCTAGTTGATATATCTACTCCTATAAGACAGTGCAGTATCTGACAAAACATTTCGTAGTCGGCAGGAATCGAACCTGCGCGGGGAGACTCCAACAGATTTCGAGTCTGTCCCCTTAACCGCTCGGCCACGATTACCGTATTTTTACAATTTAAACCTAGTTGATCTACTCGTATAATACAGTGAAGAATTTGACAATACATTTCGTAGTCGGCAGAATTCGAACCTGCGCGGTGAGACCCCAACAGATTTCAAGTCTGTCGCCTTAACCACTCCGCCACGACTGCCGTATTTCACAATTTAAACCTATTTGATCTACTCGTATAAGACAGGGAAGTATTTGACAAAATCAATTCGTAGTCGGCAGGATTCGAACCTGCGCGGGGAGACCCCAACAGATTTCAAGTCTGTATAGGAGAATACACGAGAAAGTGTGGATTCGTAATTACGAATTCACGAGGCGCGAAGCGCCGAGTGGATTCTTAAATACGAATCCACACTTGCCAGTGTATTCTCTGACTTAAACCATTGCGTCAAAAGAAGTATTGTTATTAACTACCCAGTTGAGTGGAGATGAAAAGGCATGCATGTATCGTGGCCATAGACGTAATTTACATAAGGCCAACTAAAAATAAAAATATGTTTAGCGTCACCGCCCGCTTCTTTTTTTAGAGGCCGCCTCCGTTTCTTTTTTTTTCACAAAAATAATACATTTTATTATCTTAAAAATAATAATAATAATAATAACTAGAACTACGTCTGTTCAAGGAACAGAACATAGGGCCTTTTCGCATCCCCCCCCCCCCCCCCCGTAAAAACCATTCAAATTAAAAAAAAAACATTAAAAGTAATCAAAACGAATTTAGGTTATTTAAACAGATTAAAGGTAATTTAAAGTGATTAAAACGATAACGTCACACATTTGTAAACTGTTGGTAAACTACCTAACCAACCCAATACACAATTATTTTTATTTTAGCATGATCCGTTGCTGAGATATGGCTTCAAGGTCTTAAAACGTAATAAATCACATACAATTGAATGATGGCTTCAAGTCTTTTCATTCTAACTTCCGGTCTGGTGACGTCATATTTTTGTTCTCCCGGTCAAATTGTTTCTAACATGAAGCTATTATATACATCAATTATAAAGTGATTTCAGCAAACTTCGCCACACACATCAACTGAATATTAATTTTGAACCTGCCACCAGAGGGTGCTATAACATGTTATGACGTCGCCGGTAATTTTTTTGAAAAGTACATCTAGCCAAACACTAACATCGTTTAAAGTAAGTTCATATCATTTTCCACTTTCAAATTATAAGGTACTTTCGGTTTGGACGAAATAGAAGGGTCACGTGATTTCTCACACACGAGATAAAATGAAGGTCCTGGATTATCCTATCAATTGCCACAAACCTAAAGTCCCGGTCTTTTGCGCGTGATTTGTTATTGATTTTCAAAGATTAAATAAATTTAATATGACGTCACGTTACCCCCTGATGACATCACCATGATGTCTGTCTGCTAGACACGAGCTCACTATAGGGTCTTCACTTGGGTAAAGTTTTGTTTGGATACGACTTGTTATGAAAAGTGCTTGTACGAAAGAACGTGTACAAAGTCTATTGCATTTTGGTCCTAAAAAGAAAAAGAAAAAAGAAGTAAAACAAAAATCAGAACAAAAACAAAGGCTTTTTCGCAAAATTGCGAAAAAGCCAATTAAAAAAAATAATACAATTTTAAGATCGTAATTTGGACTTTAGCATCACTGTGTACATGCTGTGAAATATATTTGTTTCTAATGGGAAGGCTAGGGTGTGACGTGTATGGTGCATACATGATTGACCCACATGAATTTTGATTTTTATTCGTGGGTGAGACATGTTTTAATTTCAAATAGAAAGATAGGGCGTGACATGTTCACTACATGACCCATATTAAAATGTGTCCAGCGGCTATTTGAAAACAAAAAAAAAAGGCCTCCTCCTTCCTTCTAAAAAAAAGACAAACATGTTTTTTTTATTATTTGGCCTAAAGGGAGGTTCTCGAGGCTCTTACCTAATCAGGGTTGGATTAGGGTTGAGGAATTGAATAACCGTGGATTCGTAATTGTTACAAATGTAGGCAAGATAAAAACAGTTCCGAATCCACACTTTACTAAAGATTCGTAGATACGAATCCACTGTTATTGTCCAAAGCGTTGATTCGTAGATACGAATCCACACTTTTAACAATAGCGTGACGTCATAGCAATGGTTTAAGTCGCCTTAACCACTCGGCCACGACTACTGTATGTTGTAATTTATACCTAGTTGATCTATCTATTCCTATAAGACAGTGCAGTATCTGACAAAACATTTCGTAGTCGGCAGGATTTGAACCTGCGCGGGGAGACCCCAACAGATTTCAAGTCTGTCGCCTTAACCACTCGGCCACGACTACGGTATGTTGAAATTTATACCTAGTTGATCTATCTATTCCTATAAGACAGTGCAGTATCTGACAAAACATTTCGTAGTCGGCAGGATTCGAACCTGCGCGGGAAGACCCCAACAGATTTCAAGTCTGTCGCCTTAACCACTCGGCCACGACTGCCGTATTTTACAATTTAAACCTATTTGATCTACTCGTATAAGACAGTGAAGTATTTGACAAAATCATTTCGTAGTCGGCAGGATTCGAACCTGCGCGGGTAGACCCCAACAGATTTCAAGTCTGTCGCCTTAACCACTCGGCCACGACTACGGTATGTTGTAATTTATACCTAGTTGATCTATCTATTCCTATAAGACAGTGCAGTATCTGACAAAACATTTCGTAGTCGGCAGGATTCGAACCTGCGCGGGGAGACCCCAACAGATTTCTAGTCTGTCGTCTTAACCGCTCGGCCACGACTACTGTATTTTACAATTTAAACCTATTTGATCTACTCGTATAAGACAGTGAAGTATTTGAGAAAATCATTTCGTAGTCGGCAGGATTCGAACCTGCGCGGGGAGACCCCAACAGATTTCTAGTCTGTCGTCTTAACCGCTCGGCCACGACTACTGTATGTTGTAATTTATAACTAGTTGATCTATCTATTCCTATAAGACAGTGCAGTATCTGACAAAACATTTCGTAGTCGGCAGGATTCGAACCTGCGCGGGGAGACCCCAACAGATTTCAAGTCTGTCGCCTTAACCACTCGGCCACGACTACTGTATGTTGTAATTTATACCTAGTTGATATATCTACTCCTATAAGACAGTGCAGTATCTGACAAAACATTTCGTAGTCGGCAGGAATCGAACCTGCGCGGGGAGACTCCAACAGATTTCGAGTCTGTCCCCTTAACCGCTCGGCCACGATTACCGTATTTTTACAATTTAAACCTAGTTGATCTACTCGTATAATACAGTGAAGAATTTGACAATACATTTCGTAGTCGGCAGAATTCGAACCTGCGCGGTGAGACCCCAACAGATTTCAAGTCTGTCGCCTTAACCACTCCGCCACGACTGCCGTATTTTACAATTTAAACCTATTTGATCTACTCGTATAAGACAGGGAAGTATTTGACAAAATCAATTCGTAGTCGGCAGGACTCGAACCTGCGCGGGGAGACCCCAACAGATTTCAAGTCTGTCGCCTTAACCACTCGGCCACGACTACTGTATGTTGTAATTTATACCTAGTTGATCTATCTATTCCTATAAGACAGTGCAGTATCTGACAAAACATTTCGTAGTCGGCAGGATTTGAACCTGCGCGGGGAGACCCCAACAGATTTCAAGTCTGTCGCCTTAACCACTCCGCCACGACTGCCGTATTTTACAATTTAAACCTATTTGATCTACTCGTATAAGACAGGGAAGTATTTGACAAAATCAATTCGTAGTCGGCAGGATTCGAACCTGCGCGGGGAGACCCCAACAGATTTCAAGTCTGTCGCCTTAACCACTCGGCCACGACTACTGTATGTTGTAATTTATACCTAGTTGATCTATCTCTTCCTATAAGACAGTGCAGTATCTGACAAAACATTTCGTAGTCGGCCGGATTCGAACCTGCGCGGGCAGACCCCAACAGATTTCAAGTCTGTCGCCTTAACCGCTCGGCCACGACTACGGTATGTTGTAATTTATACCTAGTTCATCTATCTATTCCTATAAGACAGTGCAGTATCTGACAAAACATTTTGTAGTCGGCAGGATTCGAACCTACGCGGGGAGACCCCAACAGATTTCAAGTCTGTCGCCTTAACCACTCGGCCACGACTGCCGTATTTTACAATTTAAACCTATTTGATCTACTCGTATAAGACAGTGAAGTATTTGACAAAATCATTTCGTAGTCGGCAGGATTCGAACCTGCGCGGGGAGACCACAACAGATTTCAAGTCTGTCGCCTTAACCACTCGGCCACGACTACTGTATGTTGTAATTTATACCTAGTTGATCTATCTATTCCTATAAGACAGTGCAGTATCTGACAAAACATTTCGTAGTCGGCAGGATTCGAACCTGCGCGGGGAGACCCCAACAGATTTCAAGTCTGTCGCCTTAACCACTCGGCAACGACTACGGTATGTTGTAATTTGTAGCTGGTCGATCTATCTATTCCTATAAGACAGTGCAGTATCTGACAAAACATTTCGTAGTCGGCAGGATTCGAACCTGCGCGGGGAGACTCCAACAGATTTCTAGTCTGTCCCCTTAACCGCTCGGCCCCGACTACCGTATTTTTACAATTTAAACCTAGTTGACCTATACTCGTGTAATACAGTGCAGTATTTGACAAAACATTTCGTAGTCGGCAGAATTATATTCTGCTCGGGAGGACCCCAACAGATTTCAAGTCTGTCGCCTTAACCACTCGGACACGACTGCCGTATTTTACAATTTAAACCTATTTGATCTACTCGTATAAGACAGTGAAGTATTTGACAAAATCTTTTCGTAGTCGGCAGGATTTGAACCTGCGCGGGGAGACCCCACCAGATTTCAAGTCTGTCGCCTTAACCACTCGGCAACGACTACTGTATGTTGTAATTTATACCTAGTTGATCTATCTATTCCTATAAGACAGTGCAGTATCTGACAAAACATTTCGTAGTCGGCAGGATTCGAACCTGCGCGGGGAGACCCCAACAGATTTCAAGTCTGTCGCCTTAACCACTCGGCCACGACTGCCGTATTTTACAATTTAAACCTATTTGATCTACTCGTATAAGACAGTGAAGTATTTGACAAAATCATTTCGTAGTCGGCAGGATTCGAACCTGCGCGGGGAGACCCCAACATATTTCAAATCTGTCGCCTTAACCACTCGGCCACGACTACGGTATGTTGTAATTTATACCTTGTTGATCTATCTATTCCTATAAGACAGTGCAGTATCTGACAAAAAATTTCGTAGTCGGCAGGATTCGAACCTGCGCGGGGAGACCCTAACAGATTTCAAGTCTGTCGCCTTAACCACTCGGCCACGACTACTGTATGTTGTAATTTATACCTAGTTGATCTATCTATTCCTTTAAGACAGTGCAGTATCTGACAAAACATTTCGTAGTCGGCAGGATTCGAACCTGCGCTGGGAGACCCTAACAGATTTCAAGTCTGTCGTCTTAACCGCTCGGCCACGACTGCCGTATTTTACAATTTAAACCTATTTGATCTACTCGTATAAGACAGTAAAGTATTTGACAAAATCATTTCGTAGTCGGCAGGATTCGAACCTGCGCGGGGAGACCCCAACAGATTTCAAGTCTGTCGCCTTAACCACTCGGCCACGACTACTGTATGTTGTAATTTATACCTAGTTGATCTATCTATTCCTATAAGACAGTGCAGTATCTGACAAAACATTTCGTAGTCGGAAGGATTTGAACCTGCGCGGGGAGACCCCAACAGATTTCAAGTCTGTCGCCTTAACCACTCCGCCACGACTGCCGTATTTTACAAATTAAACCTATTTGATCTACTCGTATAAGACAGGGAAGTATTTGACAAAATCAATTCGTAGTCGGCAGGATTCGAACCTGCGCGGGGAGACCCCAACAGATTTCAAGTCTGTCGCCTTAACCACTCGGCCACGACTACTGTATGTTGTAATTTATACCTAGTTGATCTATCTATTCCTATAAGACAGTGCAGTATCTGACAAAACATTTCGTAGTCGGCAGGATTTGAACCTGCGCGGGGAGAACCCAACAGATTTCAAGTCTGTCGCCTTAACCACTCCGCCACGACTGCCGTATTTTACAATTTAAACCTATTTGATCTACTCGTATAAGACAGGGAAGTATTTGACAAAATCAATTCGTGGTCGGCAGGATTCGAACCTGCGCGGGGAGACCCCAACAGATTTCAAGTCTGTCGCCTTAACCTCTCGGCCACGACTGCCGTATTTTACAATTTAAACCTATTTGATCTATCTATTCCTATAAGACAGTGCAGTATCTGACAAAACATTTCGTAGTCGGCAGGTTTCGAACCTGCGCGGGGAGACCCCAACAGATTTCAAGTCTGTCGCCTTAACCACTCGGCCACGACTACTGTATGTTGTAATTTATACGTAGTTGATCTATCTACTCCTATAAGACAGTGCAGTATCTGACAAAACATGTCGTAGTCGGCAGGATTCGAACCTGCGCGGGGAGACCCCAACAGATTTCAAGTCTGTCGCCTTAACCACTCGGCCACGACTGCCGTATTTTACAATTTAAACCTATTTGATCTACTCGTATAAGACAGTGAAGTATTTGACAAAATCATTTCGTAGTCGGCAGGATTCGAACCTGCGCGGGGAGACCCCAACAGATTTCAAGTCTGTCGCCTTAACCACTAGGACACGACTACTGTATGTTGTAATTTATACCTAGTTGATCTATCTATTCCTATAAGACAGTGCAGTATCTAACAAAACATTTCGTAGTCGGCAGGATTCGAACCTTCGCGGGGAGACCCCAACAGATTTCAAGTATGTCGCCTTAACCACTCGGCAACGACTACTGTATGTTGTAATTTAAACCTATTTGATCTACTCGTATCAGACAGTGAAGTATTTGACAACATCATTTCGTAGTCGGCAGGATTCGAACCTGCGAGGGGAGACCCCAACATATTTCAAGTCTGTCGCCTTAACCTCTCGGCCACGACTGCCGTATTTTATAATTTAAACCTATTTGATCTATCTATTCCTATAAGACAGTGCAGTATCTGACAAAACATTTCGTAGTCGGCAGGTTTCGAACCTGCGCGGGGAGACCCCAACATATTTCAAGTCTGTCGCCTTAACCACTAGGACACGACTACTGTATTTTACAATTTAAACCTATTTGATCTACTCGTATAAGACAGTGAAGTATTTGACAAAATCATTTCGTAGTCGGCAGGATTCGAACCTGCGCGGGGAGACCCCAACAGATTTCAAGTCTGTCGCCTTAACCACTAGGACACGACTACTGTATGTTGTAATTTATACCTAGTTGATCTATCTATTCCTATAAGACAGTGCAGTATCTAACAAAACATTTCGTAGTCGGCAGGATTCGAACCTTCGCGGGGAGACCCCAACAGATTTCAAGTCTGTCGCCTTAACCACTCGGCCACGACTACGGTATGTTGTAATTTATACCTAGTTGATCTATCTATTCCTATAATACAGTGCAGTATCTGACAAAACATTTCGTAGTTGGCAGGATTCGAACACGCGCGGGGAGACCCCAACAGATTTCAAGTCTGTCGCCTTAACCACTCGGCCACGACTACGGTATGTTGTAATTTATACCTAGTTGATCTATCTATTCCTATAAGACAGTGCAGTATCTGACAAAACATTTCGTAGTCGGCAGGATTCGAACCTGCGCGGGGAGACACCAACAGATTTCAAGTCTGTCGCCTTATCCACTCGGCCACGACTACGGTATGTTGTAATTTATACCTAGTTGATCTATCTATTCCTATAAGACAGTGCAGTATCTGACAAAACATTTCGTAGTCGGCAGGATTCGAACCTGCGCGGGAAGACCCCAACAGATTTCAAGTCTGTCGCCTATTCCTATAAGACAGTGCAGTATCTGACAAAACATTTCGTAGTCGGCAGGATTCGAACCTGCGCTGGGAGACCCCAACAGATTTCAAGTCTGTCGCCTTAACCGCTCGGCCACGACTGCCGTATTTTACAATTTAAACCTATTTGATCGATCTATTTCTATAAGACAGTGCAGTATCTGACAAAACATGTCGTAGTCGGCAGGATTCGAACCTGCGCGGGGAGACCCCAACAGATTTCAAGTCTGTCGCCTTAACCACTCGGCCACGACTGCCGTATTTTACAATTTAAACATATTTGATCTACTCGTATAAGACAGTGAAGTATTTGACAAAATCATTTCGTAGTCGGCAGGATTCGAACCTGCGCGCGGAGACCCCAACAGATTTCAAGTCTGTCGCCTTAACCACTCGGCCACGACTACTGTATGTTGTAATTTATACCTAGTTGATCTATCTATTCCTATAAGACAGTGCAGTATCTGACAAAACATTTCGTAGTCGGCAGGATTCGAACCTGCGCTGGGAGACCCCAACAGATTTCAAGTCTGTCGCCTTAACCGCTCGGCCACGACTGCCGTATTTTACAATTTAAACCTATTTGATCGATCTATTCCTATAAGACAGTGCAGTATCTGACAAAACATGTCGTAGTCGGCAGATTTCGAACCTGCGCGGGGAGACCCCAACAGATTTCAAGTCTGTCGCCTTAACCACTCGGCCACGACTGCCGTATTTTACAATTTAAACATATTTGATCTACTCGTATAAGACAGTGAAGTATTTGACAAAATCATTTCGTAGTCGGCAGGATTCGAACCTGCGCGGGGAGACCCCAACAGATTTCAAGTCTGTCGCCTTAACCACTCGGCAACGACTACTGTATGTTGTAATTTAAACCTATTTGATCTACTCGTATCAGACAGTGAAGTATTTGACAACATCATTTCGTAGTCGGCAGGATTCGAACCTCCGCGGGGAGACCCCAACATATTTCAAGTCTGTCGCCTTAACCTCTCGGCCACGACTGCCGTATTTTACAATTTAAACCTATTTGATCTATCTATTCCTATAAGACAGTGCAGTATCTGACAAAACATTTCGTAGTCGGCAGGATTCGAACCTGCGCGGGGAGACCCCAACAGATTTCAAGTCTGTCGCCTTAACCACTCGGCCACGACTACTGTATGTTGTAATTTATACGTAGTTGATCTATCTACTCCTATAAGACAGTGCAGTATCTGACAAAACATGTCGTAGTCGGCAGGATTCGAACCTGCGCGGGGAGACCCCAACAGATTTCAAGTCTGTCGCCTTAACCACTCGGCCACGACTGCCGTATTTTACAATTTAAACCTATTTGATCTACTCGTATAAGACAGTGAAGTATTTGACAAAATCATTTCGTAGTCGGCAGGATTCGAACCTGCGAGGGGAGACCCCAACAGATTTCAAGTCTGTCGCCTTAACCACTAGGACACGACTACTGTATGTTGTAATTTATACCTAGTTGATCTAACTATTCCTATAAGACAGTGCAGTATCTGACAAAACATTTCGTAGTCGGCAGGATTCGAACCTGCGCGGGGAGACCCCAACAGATTTCAAGTCTGTCGCCTTAACCACTCGGCCACGACTGCCATATTTTACAATTTAAACCTATTTGATCTACTCGTATAAGACAGTGAAGTATTTGACAAAATCATTTCGTAGTCGGCAGGATTCGAACCTGCGCGGGGAGACCCCAACAGATTTCAAGTCTGTCGCCTTAACCACTAGGACACGACTACTGTATGTTGTAATTTATACCTAGTTGATCTATCTATTCCTATAAGACAGTGCAGTATCTAACAAAACATTTCGTAGTCGGCAGGATTCGAACCTTCGCGGGGAGACCCCAACAGATTTCAAGTATGTCGCCTTAACCACTCGGCAACGACTACTGTATGTTGTAATTTAAACCTATTTGATCTACTCGTATCAGACAGTGAAGTATTTGACAACATCATTTCGTAGTCGGCAGGATTCGAACCTGCGAGGGGAGACCCCAACATATTTCAAGTCTGTCGCCTTAACCTCTCGGCCACGACTGCCGTATTTTATAATTTAAACCTATTTGATCTATCTATTCCTATAAGACAGTGCAGTATCTGACAAAACATTTCGTAGTCGGCAGGTTTCGAACCTGCGCGGGGAGACCCCAACATATTTCAAGTCTGTCGCCTTAACCACTAGGACACGACTACTGTATTTTACAATTTAAACCTATTTGATCTACTCGTATAAGACAGTGAAGTATTTGACAAAATCATTTCGTAGTCGGCAGGATTCGAACCTGCGCGGGGAGACCCCAACAGATTTCAAGTCTGTCGCCTTAACCACTAGGACACGACTACTGTATGTTGTAATTTATACCTAGTTGATCTATCTATTCCTATAAGACAGTGCAGTATCTAACAAAACATTTCGTAGTCGGCAGGATTCGAACCTTCGCGGGGAGACCCCAACAGATTTCAAGTCTGTCGCCTTAACCACTCGGCCACGACTACGGTATGTTGTAATTTATACCTAGTTGATCTATCTATTCCTATAATACAGTGCAGTATCTGACAAAACATTTCGTAGTTGGCAGGATTCGAACCCGCGCGGGGAGACCCCAACAGATTTCAAGTCTGTCGCCTTAACCACTCGGCCACGACTACGGTATGTTGTAATTTATACCTAGTTGATCTATCTATTCCTATAAGACAGTGCAGTATCTGACAAAACATTTCGTAGTCGGCAGGATTCGAACCTGCGCGGGGAGACCCCAACAGATTTCAAGTCTGTCGCCTTATCCACTCGGCCACGACTACGGTATGTTGTAATTTATACCTAGTTGATCTATCTATTCCTATAAGACAGTGCAGTATCTGACAAAACATTTCGTAGTCGGCAGGATTCGAACCTGCGCGGGAAGACCCCAACAGATTTCAAGTCTGTCGCCTATTCCTATAAGACAGTGCAGTATCTGACAAAACATTTCGTAGTCGGCAGGATTCGAACCTGCGCTGGGAGACCCCAACAGATTTCAAGTCTGTCGCCTTAACCGCTCGGCCACGACTGCCGTATTTTACAATTTAAACCTATTTGATCGATCTATTTCTATAAGACAGTGCAGTATCTGACAAAACATGTCGTAGTCGGCAGGATTCGAACCTGCGCGGGGAGACCCCAACAGATTTCAAGTCTGTCGCCTTAACCACTCGGCCACGACTGCCGTATTTTACAATTTAAACATATTTGATCTACTCGTATAAGACAGTGAAGTATTTGACAAAATCATTTCGTAGTCGGCAGGATTCGAACCTGCGCGCGGAGACCCCAACAGATTTCAAGTCTGTCGCCTTAACCACTCGGCCACGACTACTGTATGTTGTAATTTATACCTAGTTGATCTATCTATTCCTATAAGACAGTGCAGTATCTGACAAAACATTTCGTAGTCGGCAGGATTCGAACCTGCGCTGGGAGACCCCAACAGATTTCAAGTCTGTCGCCTTAACCACTCGGCCACGACTACGGTATGTTGTAATTTATACCTAGTTGATCTATCTATTCCTATAATACAGTGCAGTATCTGACAAAACATTTCGTAGTTGGCAGGATTCGAACCCGCGCGGGTAGACCCCAACAGATTTCAAGTCTGTCGCCTTAACCGCTCGGCCACGACTACGGTATGTTGTAATTTATACCTAGTTGATCTATCTATTCCTATAAGACAGTGCAGTATCTGACAAAACATTTCGTAGTCGGCAGGATTCGAACCTGCGCTGGGAGACCCCAACAGATTTCAAGTCTGTCGCCTTAACCGCTCGGCCACGACTGCCGTATTTTACAATTTAAACCTATTTGATCGATCTATTCCTATAAGACAGTGCAGTATCTGACAAAACATGTCGTAGTCGGCAGGATTCGAACCTGCGCGGGGAGACCCCAAAAGATTTCAAGTCTGTCGCCTTAACCACTCGGCAACGACTACTGTATGTTGTAATTTAAACCTATTTGATCTACTCGTATCAGACAGTGAAGTATTTGACAACATCATTTCGTAGTCGGCAGGATTCGAACCTGCGCGGGGAGACCCCAACATATTTCAAGTCTGTCGCCTTAACCTCTCGGCCACGACTGCCGTATTTTACAATTTAAACCTATTTGATCTATCTATTCCTATACACTCTAAAAACAAAGTGTCAAAATCTGCTGAGTAAATGTGTTGGGTACAAAAGTTGAGTACTTTCTTACCCAATTATGGGTTAAGTGGCAATTTGACCAGTACCCTTCAAAAAGTAACTTTGACCTTTTGATTGAGCAACCGAAAATATTGAAGTTGTAAGCAACGTTAGTGTAAGAAAGAACTTTTGCCTAGCTACTAGGTCAAGTTGACCTTGCAGCGTACAACAAAATAGGCATTATGCCCTCAAATAGGTAAATATTGCCTCGAAATGGGTACATTTTGCCCATCTGTTGCCTTCTCGAAATGACATCAACATTCAAGATGGCAGACCGTGGAGTTGCGAACGTGCTGCGAATAGTGGGATTCGAAATCGCCCATTTCTCGGTTTGAAGGTAATTATTTACTTGTTACAATGTACAGATCAATAAAATACGTTATTGTGAAAACGTGGGCTATGTTCTGCATTATTTTGAAGTTTGTTTGTTTTATTTGGGATAAAATAAGATTGATGATTGGATTGCAGTGTCACGTTGTGAACAACGTACACATTCATGTACGTATACGTACATGTGTGCGTACATGTACATGTCATGCATGTGCATGCGTTGTAACATTGAAATTGTTCAAACCGCAGTTATTATTTGGTCTGCCCGACATCACTCTCTATCAACAGAGTATGAAACTGGCGTGGGTCTTGTAATTAAATACAGCGAAACGTCGACAGTACCCGGTTTGTTAAAACATGGAGCTATAAACACGTAGCTCCATGGTTTAAGTACAACTTCAATATTGCATGTAAAAACTGAGGATAATTGTTCAAGTTACATATTGCATTTCCCTTGTATTTTTCTTTCGCAGAAATGACAGGACACCGGGTATTCCAACCACTGATGATTCCATAACAGATTTGATGTCGAAGGTTGGATAAAGGATTTAATTCAAGAATTAATAACACATTATCACTAGCACATTATTCAGTTGCTGTTGTAGAGAAAGAACACTCAATTCGTTATTTATAATATTCTGTATAGTTTGATCACAAGAGACAAAGTTCTAGCTGTGTTGCACAGTGCACACAAGGCTACACAACTTGCAAATTGATAATTTCTTTTGTACAATTTTCCATCTGTTTTATGAGAAGTTAAATATCATGTTGTGGCCTTAGTAAATTGAATCAACACACAACATAAAACAAAATACAATGTGTCAAGATACACAAAGGTAGGTTCAAGTCAATGTACATGTATAATTTACACAACAGCTGTTGTTTTGTGGTTTATTTCCCTTAATTGGCTGTAATCTTGTAGCAGTTTGCTATTATATTAAAATAATTGAATTAACTTCAGGTTTGAACTTACAAAATGTATGTGGACAATATTTTAACATAACACTGGTAGGTTATTTGCATTGATGATTGTTTGAGTGGTGGTGAGTGTTAGGATTTTGCCTTTAAAAGCATGACATTTGGTTGTCATGAGAAAGATATTTTGCCATAGGACCACCACAGATTTATCCTTTGAATACAAGCAATAACATCACAATTTTCAAAATGGCTGCCCCACTATGTGTGAGGAGATTCAGACCCAAATTTCTAAGGCATTACAAACTGTTTTAGTTAAATATGCTCACAAAATGAATGTAAACTTGAATGAAGTATTTAAAACAAATTGTAATCTTAATTTAATAACTGTCAATTAAAATAAACAAATGAATAAAGAAGGTGAAAAGTAAAACTGTTATTCATGTCCATGTCACTGGAGTATGCTGTACAAAAAATAGTTTGCATTAAATTGACACAACTGTTGGGGGAAAAGTGCTCAATAGCTGAGTAAAAAGCAGATACGTACACAGGTGTTGGGTAACGTTGAACCAACTGGGTATCAAAAGGGTACTCATTTATTGGGTATAATTTTGACGCAACGAAATTGGGTAAGAAATTTGACGTCGCTGTTGGGTAAACGTTTTACACAGAAGTTGAGTAAATGTTGACACAACCCCTGTTGCGTAGCGTTTTACCCCGCAAACGACCATGTTCCCTTTTAACCACCACAAAGAGTACGATTTTACGCAACATTGTGTACTTTTTTTTTAGAGTGTAATACAGTGCAGTATCTGACAAAACATTTCGTAGTCGGCAGGATCCGAACCTGCGCGGGGAGACCCCAACAGATTTCAAGTCTGTCGCCTTAACCACTCGGCCACGACTACTGTATGTTGTAATTTATACGTAGTTGATCTATCTACTCCTATAAGACAGTGCAGTATCTGACAAAACATGTCGTAGTCGGCAGGATTCGAACCTGCGCGGGGAGACCCCAACAGATTTCAAGTCTGTCGCCTTAACCACTCGGCCACGACTGCCGTATTTTACAATTTAAACCTATTTGATCTACTCGTATAAGACAGTGAAGTATTTGACAAAATCATTTCGTAGTCGGCAGGATTCGAACCTGCGCGGGGAGACCCCAACAGATTTCAAGTCTGTCGCCTTAACCACTAGGACACGACTACTGTATGTTGTAATTTATACCTAGTTGATCTATCTATTCCTATAAGACAGTGCAGTATCTGACAAAACACTTCGTAGTCGGCAGGATTCGAACCTTCGCGGGGAGACCCCAACATATTTCAAGTCTGTCGCCTTAACCACTCGGCCACGACTACGGTATGTTGTAATTTATACCTAGTTGATCTATCTATTCCTATAATACAGTGCAGTATCTGACAAAACATTTCGTAGTCGGCAGGATTCGAACCTGCGCGGGGAGACCCCAACAGATTTCAAGTCTGTCGCCTTAACCACTCGGCCACGACTACGGTATTTTGTAATGTATACGTAGTTGATCTATCTACTCCTATAAGACAGTGCAGTATCTGACAAAACATGTCGTAGTCGGCAGGATTCGAACCTGCGCGGGAAGACCCCAACAGATTTCAAGTCTGTCGCCTTAACCACTCGGCCACGACTGCCGTATTTTACAATTTAAACCTATTTGATCTACTCGTATAAGACAGTGCAGTATTTGACAAAATCATTTCGTAGTCGGCAGGATTCGAACCTGCGCGGGTAGACCCCAACAGATTTCAAGTCTGTCGCCTTAACCACTCGGCCACGACTACGGTATGTTGTAATTTATACCTAGTTGATCTATCTATTCCTATAAGACAGTGCAGTATCTGACAAAACATTTCGTAGTCGGCAGGATTCGAACCTGCGCGGGGAGACCCCAACAGATTTCTAGTCTGTCGTCTTAACCGCTCGGCCACGACTACTGAATTTTACAATTTAAACCTATTTGATCTACTCGTATAAGACAGTGCAGTATCTGACAAAACATTTCGTAGTCGGCAGGATTCGAACCTGCGCGGGTAGACCCCAACAGATTTCAAGTCTGTCGCCTTAACCACTCGGCCACGACTACTGTATGTTGTAATTTATACCTAGTTGATCTATCTATTCCTATAATACAGTGCAGTATCTGACAAAACATTTTGTAGTCGGCAGGATTCGAACCTGCGCGGGTAGACCCCAACAGATTTCAAGTCTGTCGCCTTAACCACTCGGCCACGACTACGGTATGTTGTAATTTATACCTAGTTGATCTATCTATTCCTATCTATTCCTATAGAACAGTGCAGTATCTGACAACGCATTTCGTAGTCGGCAGGATTCGAACCTGCGCGGGGAGACCCCAACAGATTTCAAGTCTGTCGCCTTAACCACTCGGCCACGACTACTGTATGTTGTAATTTATACCTAGTTGATCTATCTATTCCTATAAGACAGTGCAGTATCTGACAAAACATTTCGTAGTCGGCAGGATTCGAACCTGCGCGGGGAGACCCCAACAGATTTCAAGTCTGTCGCCTTAACCGCTCGGCCACGACTGCCGTATTTTACAATTTAAACCTATTTGATCTATCTATTCCTATAAGACAGTGCAGTATCTGACAAAACATTTCGTAGTCGGCAGGATTCGAACCTGCGCGGGGAGACCCCAGAAGATTTCAAGTCTGTCGCCTTAACCACTCGGCCACGACTACTGTATGTTGTAATTTATACGTAGTTGATCTATCTATTCCTATAAGACAGTGCAGTATCTGACAAAACATTTCGTAGTCGGCAGGATTCGAACCTGCGCGGGAAGACCCCAACAGATTTCAACTCTGTCGCCTTAACCACTCGGCCACGACTGCCGTATTTTACAATTTAAACCTAGTTGATCTATCTATTCCTATAAGACAGTGCAGTATCTGACAAAACATTTCGTAGTCGGCAGGATTCGAACCTGCGCTGGGAGACCCCAACAGATTTCAAGTCTGTCGCCTTAACCACTCGGCCACGACTACGGTATGTTGTAATTTATACCTAGTTGATCTATCTATTCCTATACGACAGTGCAGTATCTGACAAAACATTTCGTAGTCGGCAGGATTCGAACCTGCGCGGGGAGAGTCCAACAGATTTCAAGTCTGTCGCCTTAACCACTCGGCCACGACTACTGTATGTTGTAATTTATAACTAGTTGATCTATATATTCCTATAAGACAGTGCAGTATCTGACAAAACATTTCGTAGTCGGCAGGATTCGAACCTGCGCGGGGAGACCCCAACAGATTTCAAGTCTGTCGCCTTAACCACTCGGCCACGACTACTGTATGTTGTAATTTATACCTAGTTGATATAACTATTCCTATAAGACAGTGCAGTATCTGACAAAACATTTCGTAGTCGGCAGGATTCGAACCTGCGCGGGGAGACCCCAACAGATTTCAAGTCTGTCGCCTTAACCGCTCGGCCACGACTGCCGTATTTTACCATTTAAACCTATTTGATCTACTCGTATAAGACAGTGAAGTATTTGAGAAAATCATTTCGTAGTCGGCAGGATTCGAACCTGCGCGGGGGACCCCAACAGATTTCTAGTCTGTCGTCTTAACCGCTCGGCCACGACTACTGTATGTTGTAATTTATACCTAGTTGATCTATCTATTCCTATAATACAGTGCAGTATCTGACAAAACATTTTGTAGTCGGCAGGATTCGAACCTCCGCGGGGAGACCCCAACAGATTTCAAGTCTGTCGCCTTAACCACTCGGCCACGACTACTGTATGTTGTAATTGATACCTAGTTGATATATCTACTCCTATAAGACAGTGCAGTATCTGACAAAACATTTCGTAGTCGGCATGATTCGAACCTGCGCGGGGAGACTCCAACAGATTTCTAGTCTGTCCCCTTAACCGCTTGGCCACGACTACCGTATTTTTACAATTTAAACCTAGTTGATCTACTCGTATATTACAGTGAAGAATTTGACAATACATTTCGTAGTCGGCAGAATTCGAACCTGCGCGGTGAGACCCCGACAGATTTCAAGTATGTCGCCTTAACCACTCGGCCACGACTACGGTATGTTGTAATTTATACCTAGTTGATCTATCTATTCCTATAGAACAGTGCAGTATCTGACAACACATTTCGTAGTCGGCAGGATTCGAACCTGCGCGGGGAGACCCCAACAGATTTCAAGTCTGTCGCCTTAACCACTCGGCCACGACTACTGTATGTTGTAATTTATACCTAGTTGATCTATCTATTCCTATAAGACAGTGCAGTATCTGACAAAACATTTCGTAGTCGGAAGGATTTGAACCTGCGCGGGGAGACCCCAACAGATTTCAAGTCTGTCGCCTTAACCGCTCGGGCACGACTGCCGTATTTTACAATTTAAACCTATTTGATCTATCTATTCCTATAAGACAGTGCAGTATCTGACAACACATTTCGTAGTCGGCAGGATTCGAACCTGCGCGGGGAGACCCCAAAAGATTTCAAGTCTGTCGCCTTAACCACTCGGCCACGACTGCCGTATTTTACAATTTAAACCTATTTGATTTACTCGTATAAGACAGTGAAGTATTTGACAAAATCATTTCGTAGTCGGCAGGATTCGAACCTGCGCGGGGAGACCCCCAACAGATTTCAAGTCTGTCGCCTTAACCACTCGGACACGTTTACGGTATGTTGTAATTTATACCTAGTTGATCTATCTATTCCTATAAGACAGTGCAGTATCTGACAAAACATTTCGTAGACGGCAGGATTCGAACCTGCGCGGGAAGACCCCAACAGATTTCAAGTCTGTCGCCTTAACCACCCAGCCACGACTGCCGTATTTTACAATTTAAACCTAGTTGATCTATCTATTTGCATCGCGGCGACGTTGCGGGCGGAGGATCCACACTCACTTGGTAAATCTTTGCACTACGAGCATGACGTATTATTGCTTGCGCTGGAGTTTTGGGTGCCCACCCATAAATCGGCTGGTTGACCAGTCAATTATTAAGTCGGATTGCCATAACGGGTGCCGGAAAGGAAGAGCTCGATTCTAAATGGTTGGAAATTGGGCCAGGTTTGCGATTCTGATGGAGGTATAGAGCCTGGATTGGTGTTCGTTTTAGGAAACGAGGTAGGAGATATCTAAATTCTTGCCGGTGGTCCAATATGGCACTGGTAAGGAGGTACAATTTTATAGGGCAGCCAGGTCATTTTGTCAATGTGAAATTTTATAATGGTTATTAGGCTGCGAAAGTGTCGTAATAAGAATTTTAGCAAGTTCGAAATTCGTTCTTTTAATACCATTTTGTGTGTTTTCACATATACCATGTTATGTAGGAATTCCTCTATGCGTGTACGTACGTTGGTGCAGTGACAGGGTCATCAGTGCAACGGGCGTGGCACATTGAGTAGGGTACGCAGTCTTTGTATTGTACAAAGCTATTGTACAAAGCTATTGTGCTTTAGCACGCGCTCAAGCATGCACGGCGCGGCACGAAGGTGGCATCGCATTCCTGCGGGATTTTCATGAAGGCGTGGGTATTGTCAAAAGGTATGTGGATATGGATAATTTATTTATTTATTATCAGTATAGGCCTGTATCGGACCGGGTTTTATCATGGTTCATAATAGTAGCACTCATTAGTAATGCAAAATACCGGTCCAGTTATCAGAGTATAATAATATGCCTAATGTAAGGATGGTCTAAAACGAAGAGGATGTAAGGTGGCTTTCAAAATGCAAAGCACATGTACATTTTATTTGTATTCCCTTAGCGTCGCCGTGATTGAATTTGTTGTAGCTTTCGCGCAGTATGGTACGGCTAGGCTGCGCATGTTCGGCGTTCCTAAAAAATCTGAGATTTAAGGAAGTAAGGCCTATGGCAGTTTAAGCCAGCAGTCTCAGTAAACCCTTCCGGGTTATGAGTATAGGGTCAAATGGTTGTTATCCTTAGTTTGTTTCACAGTTATTAATTTGTTCTTTACAAAATATGATTTACGTTCATCTTCGTGACAATTGTGCATAAACAAAAAGAAAATTTAATCCCCAATCGGGCTGATCGAAATAATTAATTTGGTAAGCTTTTAGGTAGATTTTCAGAGAATAGCTGTGGAAAGGTCTATATCAAATAAATTTTATAGCTCTTAGACCACTGTAGCGCCAGCTTATGCAATTAGGTTAGTGAATCACCATGGGCACTAGGGGATGTTTCATATCAGATGCGACAGGTGAGTCTGTAGGTATAGCCAAGTGAGTACCAGATGTGGGGTTGTTTTTCCAGACTTTGTCTAAATTCAGATCGAGTTGTGAGAGAAACTTGTAGTCCTAAAAGGACATGTCAGACCTTTTCGGAGTTAAAATATTATCACTGGTGACTGCAGTGGCAATACGCCATAAACATACGTGTAACTGTAAGTGCTGGTAGTAAGCGGTAGGCCTAACAAGGTTATATAGATGGATTTATCCCTCTGTGATTTGACGGATGCAGCACCGTTTATGTATCTCACGTTTCCTTTTGATTTAATCCCATATGCACAGGACATGTGACGGCTATGGTGTGGCAGGGGTCATAGTGAAACAGAAGCTTCATCATCAGAGGCACTAACAAGATGGAGGAGGTCCTTGGAGCGATAGAGGGGTCAAGCTTTGCCCTGGGTCCCCCAAGGTTTCAGAGTGAATATAGGCCTAAAAAGGAGCATTTATAGTTAGCCCCTGAAATTGTTTTATGTTTGGCACAGCCCAGGCGATCAGACCTTGATTGGTATGGGAAAGTGTATTTGGAACATTTGGACGGTGGTCTGTGCGTTGGGTTTGGCCAAGAGGTGGATGTTGGTCGGGGATTGGACGCAAGGGTGGAGTGTCCTAGGTAGTGTTGGTGGAAAGGGCAGTGGGCATGTACATTTATACGATGGGAAAATGTACAGTAAACGCAACTGTATAGGCCTAAACAGATTATATCAATTTATTTTCAGTTGTGGTTCCACTTGCAGGATTTGGTTGCTCTAGATGACTATAGTCTTGGCAGAGTGTAACAATGAGCAACAGAAGGTACAGGTCAGGCTCAAGCATAGTTTCTTGGCGGGGTCGGGCCCCGAGGTTTGCAAATACTACCTGTAAAACGGTGTCTGGGAAAGGCCTATAGTTGGCAAATGCCTTAAAATTATAATAAGGAATGTAACGCTTGGTTCACAAATAAATCTGTAAACGTGATGCCTGTGAAAATTATGCTCGGCTGGGAGAATGTCTGATCGGCAAAATGTTTAACCAAGTATCCGCGAAATCTATGGGGGTGTAGCCCGGCGGGTGAACCTATGTTGTGGGAACGATTTCCTATTCACAAATTGTATGTGCATGTCAGCCAATTTTCGGTGTCGGGCGATTTATATCACATTGTGGTAAAATCCTTAGAAGAGTATGACTGAAAGTAGACAATTTATGCTGTCTAATAAACGCGAGCATCGCAGCAATTGACAACTGAGCGTCACAATCGAAAAGGATTTTAGATCATTCGTTCGAGTACGTGCTGCGCCTATGGAAAATAGTTTTGTAATGCTTGGAGAAAACAAAGGCAGGCCCCGCATACAGATGTTTTTGGCTAAAAGGAAGTCTTCGGGAAAACTATTCATCTTCTATAACAAATATATTTCGATTACCTATTTTCTGGCTGTTGAACCTTTGCTAGGCAAAATGTAGCGTGAGTTACCTTTACGAAAGTTGCCACCGCGGTATGTTTGGGTCCAAAACAGAAAATGGATTTTCAAATCATCTTAATAAAAGGATTATATTGCGGCATAACACTTTTATAAATTAAATTTTGTAAAGTACTAAATTGAGTTGGTTTTAGCTAAACAAAATTGAAAACGAAGGTTACCGGTGATAAGCATTTACATAAATAATGGGGTCCAGTGTGAACGAAGTAGTTCATTTTTTATTATTAAAGGTTTAAGGTCAAGTGTTGATCATAAAACCACTTTACATCAGGAACCCACGAGTGTCAAGAATATAATGTATACATGTAAACTGTCGATAGAAAGCGCTCAGAATGTAACATGCGCGCGATGGCGCAGGGCCGTTGCAGAGGGGCGCGCCCTCTGAATTTGATCTATTCTCTCTATAACTCAGGAATTATGTACTTTCAGTCGATCTGGTCAGCTGGAATGTCAATTGGTGGGCTAGGTTTAGACTGAGCTCTAACTTTACTATGAAGGCGGCAATACAAGGTACTTTATAGTGACGAGTCTGAGCCGCTATGGAGTGGTAGGGAAATCCCTGGCTACAGGGCGCTACATGTGCGAGGGGAAAACCCCGTTTACACGGCGGGAGGCGTTTATGCATTATGGGGTGTGTAGTCATGCGTGAGTTCGTTTTTGATTGAAATAGGGGACGTATAACATTAGAGGGCTATAGGGTCCCCTATTTCGAAAAGGGGCCTTCCGAATCATTTAAAGCACGAACAAAAGAGGGATAATAGGAGGTCCATCAATTTGTTTCGTATATTACGTTATGAAGACACTCCATGGGAGGTTCGTGGGCTGAGGAAAATCTCTCTGAACTAAAACTTAGAAAGGTCTGTCGACCTAAATGGTCCATGTATACACGCGTTTGTTTAGGGTGTAAGTGGACGACACGAAGGTGATTTGGGGTTATGGTTAGAATCGAGGACGTCCTCGATTGAGTTTCGTGTACAAAACCAACGAGAGCCGTTCGAAAAAGTTATAGTGCAAACAAAGGAAATCATCGAGAGGAACAAACTAAACTCCTCGACGGATTTAATAGACAGACGTGTTGGTATGTGTACATGTATAGTGTATGTATATATTTGCATATGTGTGTGTATATGTATGGGTATGGGTATGGATATGGATATGGATATATAGATGCATAGAAATATGGATAGATGTATATGGATGTGTATGGATATATTATATGGATATAGGGATATATAGGAATATGTATGGGTATAGATGGATGGAAAGGCAAGGAAAAAGGCAAGGAAAAAGGCAAGGAAAAAGGCAAGGAAAAAGGCAAGGAAAAAAGCCAAGGAAAAAGCCAAGGAAAAAGGCCAAGGAAAAAGCCAAGGAAAAAGCCAAGGAAAAAGGCAAGGAAAAAGGCAAGGAAAAAGGCAAGGAAAAAGGCAAGAAAAAAGGCAAGGAAAAAGGCAAGGAAAAAGGCAAGGAAAAAGGCAAGGAAAAAGGCAAGGAAAAAGGCAAGGAAAAAGGCAAGGAAGGGAAAAGTGGAAAGGAAGGGGAAAAGGCAAAAGGAAAAGGGGAAAGGAAAGGAAACTGAGAAAGGAAACTGGGAAAGGAAACTGAGAAAGGAAACTGAGAAAGGAAACTGAGAAAGGAAACTGAGAAAGGAAACTGAGAAAGGAAACTGAGAAAGGAAACTGAGAAAGGAAACGGAGAAAGGAAACGGGAAAAGGAAAAGGAAAAGGAAGGTGGAAAACCCGATTGGTAGACATAATGGGGGAAAACCCCCGAGATGATGTGGGGAGAGCCCCAGGTATTGATGTGGGGAAAGGCCCAGATTGGGATATGCATTTGTAAAGAGGAAAATAGCCCCAGTGAATTAAGGAGGGAGGTAAAGGGATATATTTTTGTCTTTATATTTGTATTAGTTATTCGGCCACGAATGGCAACATTCGAATGAATATGCCGGTACAGAGAGTAGGATAATGTAATAAAGTGATGTAGCAGCACAAACAGGGGCAAAGCAAAGGGTTATGAATATTAGACGGCAATGGGAAGTCAAGGTGTTGCAATAGAAGACAAAACGGAAACGAGACAATACCGACATAATAGTCAGGAAAGGTGAAAGGAATAATGAAACGGGGATTTACGGTATTTATGGTAAATTGAATCTAAAACTTTTAAGATTTGATGCTTGTAGAGATTGCTCAATAAAACAGATGCATGACAATGGGGGGAACAGCCCCAGTTATAATGGCACGGGATTTGTTTGTGTGTTCTATATTCCCCTTAAATTTGAGCTAAATAGGCCGATTCTGTAGACCACGCTCCCCGGAAGGTCGACAACTCGCAGGGTATTATTTTGACGTCTGATCAATTGGTTGCTATGCTGTCCGGTTAGATTTTCGCCTTCCGCTTGTGGGAAAAATACGATATGCCCATTTGGTTTTAGTAATGGTCGAGTGTTAAATGAAACATTTGAGCACTTTAAGGTTTTAGTTACCTGCTTCTATACAATCACGCTAAGGTTAAATTGCACTGTGCTAGTAATTGAACATGTACATGTACACGTCACGCTACAAGTACTTGACGGGCGCGGTCCACTCTATACATTTTGATGTCCACGGTGTTTTGTACATTTTGAGAAATAAAACAAACAAATGGGGAGATGAACCCCGGTTATAAGAATGAGATAATAAAACATCTCGGGAAAATGAGACAAATAATAATAATCTGGAATGAGTACCGTAAATAAAGGGAGCAAGCCGCAAAATTAGGCAGAGCGGATTATCAGGAGATAAATATCTCTATACAAATATGGCAGCAAATAGCATCGGGAAGAAACGCATGCGTGAAAATGTATTTATACAAAATTAGAGAATGGAGTCCCTATGTATCGACAATTTTGTTTTCTCCGTTGTTTTTACGATTTGACCATGATGTTGTGTCCAGTTTTGCCCTGCTTTTGTAGAAAAGGGCCACTGTCGGCCAATCATCAAGAATGATTTAAATCGTGAATTACATACTTTGGTGCCGATATGCATTAGTAGATAAAATATTTTCAATTGTTAGCTGAGCTGACCGTTTCGCATAAGAATGTTTTGCAGGAAGGACTCTGGTACATCGAAGTGAGGGAATGCAGTAGCAAGCACTGACCTTGTTCGGCACGCAAGACGACGGGCGTGTAGTTTGATGATAACGCGCTTACGAGGGACGAGGGAAGGATGCAAGTCAGGATTAGAACTTCGGCAGCTCAATTGGGTATTCTTCAAGACAATGGCCTCGTCTGGCGCACTAATTGAAGAGGTAGCGATGGAGAAGGGACATCCAGAAAGATACTGGAGATTGTGAGTATTGTTTGAAATGAAGCAACACGGAGATGCTGCCTGTGTCCCGTGAGGGCTGGTAAGTAATAGCTCAGACTCTTTTTCGATTGCTCTTTTTGCCGTCGAGACTTGGTGTTCCCCAAGTTCATGTACGCTGCATTTTATGTTTCTCTTACAGGCTGTGCAACAGGATAGGGAATGCGAAAATAACATACTTTATTCACGATTGAGAACGCGAATAATTGGAGAACTACATTTCGGAGAAGGATGCATACGGGGATCTTCTGGCGTGATTTGGTCGGCGTATGGCACTATTTTTGCCGCTTCTTTCGGACATCCGTATCGGTGAAGAATATAAAGAGGTTTAATCGGCTTAGGGCAGTTCGTCACAAAAAAAAAAAAAATACAAATACAAATAAAATACAAATAAAATACAAATAAAATATAACGAAATAATTAAATAAATCGCAGGCGGAAATAAAAGGAATACCACGCCACAACTGGGGATTTACAGATTAGTTGAATACAAACAACCGTTTGAGGTCTTGGCAGCGGAGCGTCTACCACAAAATATAGCCAGGAAGGATTGTGATACACGTAGTCCCATGTGGCCGGTGTATTTCGAAGTTTGAGCGACAATGCACATTCTTTTAAGTCATATCTCTTCTGCTGCAGTAAGTTCAATGGAAGCCAGGTGTGGAAGTCCAAGTTTCGTGGAGATCATGTCACGTCAACATCAGGGAAATAAAATGTCTACACGTTTATTCCAGCTCCCTGGCTTGGTCTACACAATGGTTCAACCGCTTCAGACGGAGAGTCCAGGAGTATGAATTTCGAAATGATAAAATATTTATAAAAGATAGCAGAAGAGCCTCGACGGACGACTGGGCAGGAAAGGCAAATGGTTTCCTTAGGTTTATGCGACGGAGGATATACGTTCTCATTTTAGGGGGTTGTGTTGTGTTGTTTGTTTTGTTGTTGTTTGTTTGTTTTTTGACAGGTTCACATACACGAGGCCACGCCAGCATGAGGAGTTATGTTCAGCGGCAGGCAAATAAACGGGGTATACAGTAAGACGTTTCTTGGTTAAACAGACGATCGGAGATAGGGGAGGTAGTCGGCGCAGCCGGAAGTGAAATTGATACACTCGTATTCGGTTGAGGTTGGATTATAGGATGCTTTAGGCAAATCCACACAAGTCCAGTTTATATGTACAAGGTATCATTTCACATTTGAGGGAATTCGGATGGCGCGGGTCGACTCGGATGAGGATGTCCTTTGATTTAAAGCAACCAGGAGGTATAGTGGACAGCTGCCAAATTTCGCCGATGGATGGGCTCGGTGAGAGAACAGTTTTCCTCGAATAAATTGCTGACGGGCAGGGCGAGAGGTCGTTATAGGCAGCTCAGGATTCAGCATGCATTGTAAGAATAGTCAAGATGCTATAATCCATCTAAGCAACTTGTTGGGATAGTGCCTTCACTAACAGGCCAAGTGCAGAAGCGACATCGGGTGGCAAAGCGAAATTAAGAATTGGTTGGCTACAGCAGATATGAGTACAATAGCAAAAGGTACAATGCAAAAAAGGTAAGGCAGCTGGAAACGGCTCTCTGAGGAATAATGTAAGGTGCTGAGCTTCTTGCGGTAGTGTGCAAACAAGGATGGTACCTACAAAGCATGGGCTTGGCCTCATTTGAGGGTCTGCGGCAAGCGGCTAGAGGAGCCTGTCGGCAGGGAACAACACCTCAAGATCCTTAACTGGTAGACAATTAATAGATGCAGAAATTATTGGTGGCATATGCTGTGTATCCCGAGGAGAATCACGGGTAAGATTAGGGGTGAGGCGTGGGATGAGATGTGGGATGAGATGTGGGATGAGATGTGGGATGAGATGTGGGATGAGATGTGGGATGAGATGTGGGATGAGATATGGGATGAGATATGGGATGAGATATGGGATGAGATATGGGATGAGATATGGGATGAGATATGGGATGAGATAAGGGTTGGGTGTAGATGAAGAGAGCATAGGGGAATGGATTGGGAGTCTAAGTTCGGAGCGAAGAATCCTTCCCCCCATTTCTAAGATCAAATGTGGACTCTGGAGTCCGAACAAAGCAGCGATGCAAATACTTTACTATTTGCATCGCGGCGACGTTGCGGGCGGAGGATCCACACTCACTTGGTAAATCTGGTCACTACGAGAGAGGACGGTATAAGGCGAAGAAGCCTTTGGTTTGTTTGCTCCAAGGACAGGTAAGGTCTCAAACATCTTTCCCACCCACCCGCCCTATACTGTAGAAGGTACTGCTGTTCGGATTCTAGTCTCTACGCTCGAATCCTTCCCCCCATTTCTAAGATCAAATGTGGACTCTGGAGTCCGAACAAAGCAGCGATGCAAATACTTTACTATTCCTATAAGACAGTGCAGTATCTGACAAAACACGTCGTATTCGGCAGGATTCGAACCTGCGCGGGGAGACCCCAACAGATTTCAAGTCTGTCGCCTTAACCACTCGGCCACGACTGCCGTATTTTACAATTTAAACATATTTGATCTACTCGTATAAGACAGTGAAGTATTTGAGAAAATCATTTCGTAGTCGGCAGGATTCGAACCTGCGCGGGGAGACCCCAACAGATTTCTAGTCTGTCGTCTTAACCGCTCGGCCACGACTACTGTATGTTGTAATTTATACCTAGTTGATCTATCTATTCCTATAATACAGTGCAGTATCTGACAAAACATTTTGTAGTCGGCAGGATTCGAACCTCCGCGGGGAGACCCCAACAGATTTCAAGTCTGTCGCCTTAACCACTTGGCCACGACTACTGAATGTTGTAATTTATACCTAGTTGATCTATCTATTCCTATACGACAGTGCAGTATCTGACAAAACATTTCGTAGTCGGCAGGATTCGAACTTGCGCGGGGAGACCCCAACAGATTTCAAGTCTGTCGCATTAACCACTCGGCCACGACTACTGTATGTTGTAATTTATACCTAGTTGATCTAACTATTCCTATAAGACAGTGCAGTATCTGACAAAACATTTCGTAGTCGGCAGGATTCGAACCTGCGCGGGGAGACCCCAACAGATTTCAAGTCTGTCGCCTTAACCGCTCGGCCACGACTGCCGTATTTTACAATTTAAACCTATTTGATCTACTCGTATAAGACAGTGAAGTATTTGAGAAAATCATTTCGTAGTCGGCAGGATTCGAACCTGCGCGGGGAGACCCCAACAGATTTCTAGTCTGTCGTCTTAACCGCTCGGCCACGACTACTGTATGTTGTAATTTATAACTAGTTGATCTATCTATTCCTATAATACAGTGCAGTATCTGACAAAATATTTTGTAGTCGGCAGGATTCGAACCTCCGCGGGGAGACCCCAACAGATTTCAAGTCTGTCGCCTTAACCACTCGGCCACGACTACTGAATGTTGTAATTTATACCTAGTTGATCTATCTTTTCCTTTAAGACAGTGCAGTATCTGAGAAAACATTTCGTAGTCGGCAGGATTCGAACCTGCGCGGGGAGACCCCAACAGATTTCTAGTATGTCGTCTTAACCGCTCGGCCACGACTACTGTATGTTGTAATTTATAACTAGTTGATCTATCTATTCCTATAAGACAGTGCAGTATCTGACAAAACATTTCGTAGTCGGCAGGATTCGAACCTGCGCGGGGAGACCCCAACAGATTTCAAGTCTGTCGCCTTAACCACTCGGCCACGACTACTGTATGTTGTAATTTATACCTAGTTGATATATCTACTCCTATAAGACAGTGCAGTATCTGACAAAACATTTCGTAGTCGGCAGGATTCGAACCTGCGCGGGGAGACCCCAACAGATTTCAAGTCTGTCGCCTTAACCGCTCGGCCACGACTGCCGTATTTTACAATTTAAACCTATTTGATCTACTCGTATAAGACAGTGAAGTATTTGAGAAAATCATTTCGTAGTCGGCAGGATTCGAACCTGCGCGGGGAGACCCCAACAGATTTCTAGTCTGTCGTCTTAACCGCTCGGCCACGACTACTGTATGTTGTAATTCATACCTAGTTGATCTATCTATTCCTATAATACAGTGCAGTATCTGACAAAACATTTTGTAGTCGGCAGGATTCGAACCTCCGCGGGGAGACCCCAACAGATTTCAAGTCTGTCGCCTTAACCACTCGGCCACGACTACTGAATGTTGTAATTTATACCTAGTTGATCTATCTTTTCCTTTAAGACAGTGCAGTATCTGACAAAACATTTCGTAGTCGGCAGGATTCGAACCTGCGCGGGGAGACCCCAACAGATTTCAAGTCTGTCGCCTTAACCACTCGGCCACGACTACTGTATGTTGTAATTTATACCTAGTTGATATATCTACTCCTATAAGACAGTGCAGTATCTGACAAAACATTTCGTAGTCGGCAGGATTCGAACCTGCGCGGGGAGACTCCAACAGATTTCTAGTCTGTCCCCTTAACCGCTCGGCCACGACTACCGTATTTTTACAATTTAAACCTAGTTGATCTACTCGTATAATACAGTGAAGAATTTGACAATACATTTCGTAGTCGGCAGAATTCGAACCTGCGCGGTGAGACCCCGACAGATTTCAAGTCTGTCGCCTTAACCACTCGGCCACGACTACTGTATGTTGTAATTTATACCTAGTTGATATATCTACTCCTATAAGACAGTGCAGTATCTGACAAAACATTTCGTAGTCGGCAGGATTCGAACCTGCGCGGGGAGACTCCAACAGATTTCTAGTCTGTCCCCTTAACCGCTCGGCCACGACTACCGTATTTTTACAATTTAAACCTAGTTGATCTACTCGTATAATACAGTGAAGAATTTGACAATACATTTCGTAGTCGGCAGAATTCGAACCTGCGCGGTGAGACCCCGACAGATTTCAAGTATGTCGCCTTAACCACTCGGCCACGACTACGGTATGTTGTAATTTATACCTAGTTGATCTATCTATTCCTTTAAGACAGTGCAGTATCTGACAACACATTTCGTAGTCGGCAGGATTCGAACCTGCGCGGGAAGACCCCAACAGATTTCAAGTCTGTCGCCTTAACCACCCGGCCACGACTGCCGTATTTTACAATTTAAACCTAGTTGATCTATCTATTCCTATAAGACAGTGCAGTATCTGACAAAACATTTCGTAGTCGGCAGGATTCGAACCTGCGCTGGGAGACCCCAACAGATTTCAAGTCTGTCGCCTTAACCACTCGGCCACGACTACTGTATGTTGTAATTTATACCTATTTGATCTAACTATTCCTATAAGACAGTGCAGTATCTGACAAAACATTTCGTAGTCGGCAGGATTCGAACCTGCGCGGGGAGACCCCAACAGATTTCAAGTCTGTCGCCTTAACCGCTCGGCCACGACTGCCGTATTTTACAATTTAAACCTATTTGATCTACTCGTATAAGACAGTGAAGTATTTGAGAAAATCATTTCGTAGTCGGCAGGATTCGAACCTGCGCGGGGAGACCCCAACAGATTTCTAGTCTGTCGTCTTAACCTTTCGGCCACGACTACTGTATGTTGTAATTTATACCTAGTTGATCTATCTATTCCTATAATACAGTGCAGTATCTGACAAAACATTTTGTAGTCGGCAGAATTCGAACCTCCGCGGGGAGACCCCAACAGATTTCAAGTCTGTCGCCTTAACCACTCGGCCACGACTACTGAATGTTGTAATTTATACCTAGTTGATCTATCTATTCCTATACGACAGTGCAGTATCTGACAAAACATTTCGTAGTCGGCAGGATTCGAACCTGCGCGGGGAGAGCCCAACAGATTTCAAGTCTGTCGCCTTAACCACTCGGCCACGACTACTGTATGTTGTAATTTATACCTAGTTGATCTATCTATTCCTATAAGACAGTGCAGTATCTGACAAAACATTTCGTAGTCGGCAGGATTCGAACCTGCGCGGGGAGACCCCAACAGATTTCTAGTCTGTCGTCTTAACCGCTCGGCCACGACTACTGTATGTTGTAATTTATAACTAGTTGATCTATCTATTCCTATAAGACAGTGCAGTATCTGATAAAACATTTCGTAGTCGGCAGGATTCGAACCTGCGCGGGGAGACCCCAACAGATTTCAAGTCTGTCGCCTTAACCACTCGGCCACGACTACTGTATGTTGTAATTTATACCTAGTTGATATATCTACTCCTATAAGACAGTGCAGTATCTGTCAAAACATTTCGTAGTCGGCAGGATTCGAACCTGCGCGGGGAGACCCCAACAGATTTCAAGTCTGTCGCCTTAACCGCTCGGCCACGACTGCCGTATTTTACAATTTAAACCTATTTGATCTACTCGTATAAGACAGTGAAGTATTTGAGAAAATCATTTCGTAGTCGGCAGGATTCGAACCTGCGCGGGGAGACCCCAACAGATTTCTAGTCTGTCGTCTTAACCGCTCGGCCACGACTACTGTATGTTGTAATTTATACCTAGTTGATCTATCTATTCCTATAATACAGTGCAGTATCTGACAAAACATTTTGTAGTCGGCAGGATTCGAACCTCCGCGGGGAGACCCCAACAGATTTCAAGTCTGTCGCCTTAACCACTCGGCCACGAATACTGAATGTTGTAATTTATACCTAGTTGATCTATCTTTTCCTTTAAGACAGTGCAGTATCTGACAAAACATTACGTAGTCGGCAGGATTCGAACCTGCGCGGGGAGACCCCAACAGATTTTTAGTCTGTCGTCTTAACCGCTCGGCCACGACTACTGTATGTTGTAATTTATAACTAGTTGATCTATCTATTCCTATAAGACAGTGCAGTATCTGACAAAACATTTCGTAGTCGGCAGGATTCGAACCTGCGCGGGGAGACCCCAACAGATTTCAAGTCTGTCGCCTTAACCACTCGGCCACGACTACTGTATGTTGTAATTTATACCTAGTTGATATATCTACTCCTATAAGACAGTGCAGTATCTGACAAAACATTTCGTAGTCGGCAGGATTCGAACCTGCGCGGGGAGACCCCAACAGATTTCAAGTCTGTCGCCTTAACCACTCGGCCACGACTACTGTATGTTGTAATTTATACCTAGTTGATATATCTACTCCTATAAGACAGTGCAGTATCTGACAAAACATTTCGTAGTCGGCAGGATTCGAACCTGCGCGGGGAGACTCCAACAGATTTTTAGTCTGTCCCCTTAACCGCTCGGCCACGACTACCGTATTTTTACAATTTAAACCTAGTTGATCTACTCGTATAATACAGTGAAGAATTTGACAATACATTTCGTAGTCGGCAGAATTCGAACCTGCGCGGTGAGACCCCGACAGATTTCAAGTATGTCGCCTTAACCACTCGGCCACGACTACGGTATGTTGTAATTTATACCTAGTTGATCTATCTATTCCTATAGAACAGTGCAGTATCTGACAAAACATTTTGTAGTCGGCAGGATTCGAACCTGCGCGGGGAGACTCCAACAGATTTCTAGTCTGTCCCCTTAACCGCTCGGCCACGACTACCGTATTTTTACAATTTAAACCTAGTTGATCTACTCGTATAATACAGTGAAGAATTTGACAATACATTTCGTAGTCGGCAGAATTCGAACCTGCGCGGTGAGACCCCGACAGATTTCAAGTCTGTCGCCTTAACCACTCGGCCACGACTACTGTATGTTGTAATTTATACCTAGTTGATCTAACTATTCCTATAAGACAGTGCAGTATCTGACAAAACATTTCGTAGTCGGCAGGATTCGAACCTGCGCGGGGAGACCCCAACAGATTTCAAGTCTGTCGCCTTAACCGCTCGGCCACGACTGCCGTATTTTACAATTTAAACCTATTTGATCTACTCGTATAAGACAGTGAAGTATTTGAGAAAATCATTTCGTAGTCGGCAGGATTCGAACCTGCGCGGGGAGACCCCAACAGATTTCTAGTCTGTCGTCTTAACCGCTCGGCCACGACTACTGTATGTTGTAATTTATACCTAGTTGATCTATCTATTCCTATAATACAGTGCAGTATCTGACAAAACATTTTGTAGTCGGCAGGATTCGAACCTCCGCGGAGAGACCCCAACAGATTTCAAGTCTGTCGCCTTAACCACTCGGCCACGACTACTGAATGTTGTAATTTATACCTAGTTGATCTATCTTTTCCTTTAAGACAGTGCAGTATCTGACAAAACATTTCGTAGTCGGCAGGATTCGAACCTGCGCGGGGAGACCCCAACAGATTTCTAGTCTGTCGTCTTAACCGCTCGGCCACGACTACTGTATGTTGTAATTTATAACTAGTTGATCTATATATTCCTATAAGACAGTGCAGTATCTGACAAAACATTTCGTAGTCGGCAGGATTCGAACCTGCGCGGGGAGACCCCAACAGATTTCAAGTCTGTCGCCTTAACCACTCGGCCACGACTACTGTATGTTGTAATTTATACCTAGTTGATATATCTACTCCTATAAGACAGTGCAGTATCTGACAAAACATTTCGTAGTCGGCAGGATTCGAACCTGCGCGGGGAGACCCCAACAGATTTCAAGTCTGTCGCCTTAACCGCTCGGCCACGACTGCCGTATTTTTCAATTTAAACCTATTTGATCTACTCGTATAAGACAGTGAAGTATTTGAGAAAATCGTTTCGTAGTCGGCAGGATTCGAACCTGCGCGGGGAGACCCCAACAGATTTCAAGTCTGTCGTCTTAACCGCTCGGCCACGACTACTGTATGTTGTAAATTATACCTAGTTGATCTATCTATTCCTATAAGACAGTGCAGTATCTGACAAAACATTTCGTAGTCGGCAGGATTCGAACCTGCGCGGGGAGACCCCAACAGATTTCAAGTCTGTCGCCTTAACCACTCGGCCACGACTACTGTATGTTGTAATTTATACCTAGTTGATATATCTACTCCTATAAGACAGTGCAGTATCTGACAAAACATTTCGTAGTCGGCAGGATTCGAACCTGCGCGGGGAGACCCCAACAGATTTCAAGTCTGTCGCCTTAACCGCTCGGCCACGACTGCCGTATTTTACAATTTAAACCTATTTGATCTACTCGTATAAGACAGTGAAGTATTTGAGAAAATCATTTCGTAGTCGGCAGGATTCGAACCTGCGCGGGGAGACCCCAACAGATTTCTAGTCTGTCGTCTTAACCGCTCGGCCACGACTACTGTATGTTGTAATTTATACCTAGTTGATCTATCTATTCCTATAATACAGTGCAGTATCTGACAAAACATTTTGTAGTCGGCAGGATTCGAACCTCCGCGGGGAGACCCCCACAGATTTCAAGTCTGTCGCCTTAACCACTCGGCCACGACTACTGAATGTTGTAATTTATACCTAGTTGATCTATCTTTTCCTTTAAGACAGTGCAGTATCTGACAAAACATTTCGTAGTCGGCAGGATTCGAACATGCGCGGGGAGACCCCAACAGATTTCTAGTCTGTCGTCTTAACCGCTCGGCCACGACTACTGTATGTTGTAATTTATAACTAGTTGATCTATCTATTCCTATAAGACAGTGCAGTATCTGACAAAACATTTCGTAGTCGGCAGGATTCGAACCTGCGCGGGGAGACCCCAACAGATTTCAAGTCTGTCGCCTTAACCACTCGGCCACAACTACTGTATGTTGTAATTTATACCTAGTTGATATATCTACTCCTATAAGACAGTGCAGTATCTGACAAAACATTTCGTAGTCGGCAGGATTCGAACCTGCGCGGGGAGACTCCAACAGATTTCTAGTCTGTCCCCTTAACCGCTCGGCCACGACTACCGTATTTTTACAATTTAAACCTAGTTGATCTACTCGTATAATACAGTGAAGAATTTGACAATACATTTCGTAGTCGGCAGAATTCGAACCTGCGCGGTGAGACCCCGACAGATTTCAAGTCTGTCGCCTTAACCACTCGGCCACGACTACTGTATGTTGTAATTTATACCTAGTTGATCTATCTATTCCTATAAGACAGTGCAGTATCTGACAAAACATTTCGTAGTCGGCAGGATTCGAACCTGCGCGGGGAGACCCCAACAGATTTCAAGTCTGTCGCCTTAACCACTCGGCCACGACTACTGTATGTTGCAATTTATACCTAGTTGATCTACTCGTATAATACAGTGACGAATTTGACAATACATTTCGTAGTCGGCAGAATTCGAACCTGCGCGGTGAGACCCCGACAGATTTCAAGTATGTCGCCTTAACCACTCGGCCACGACTACGGTATGTTGTAATTTATACCTAGTTGATCTATCTATTCCTATAGAACAGTGCAGTATCTGACAAAACATTTCGTAGTCGGCAGGATTCGAACCTGCGCGGGGAGACTCCAACAGATTTCTAGTCTGTCCCCTTAACCGCTCGGCCACGACTACCGTATTTTTACAATTTAAACCTAGTTGATCTACTCGTATAATACAGTGAAGAATTTGACAATACATTTCGTAGTCGGCAGAATTCGAACCTGCGCGGTGAGACCCCGACAGATTTCAAGTCTGTCGCCTTAACCACTCGGCCACGACTACTGTATGTTGTAATTTATACCTAGTTGATCTAACTATTCCTATAAGACAGTGCAGTATCTGACAAAACATTTCGTAGTCGGCAGGATTCGAACCTGCGCGGGGAGACCCCAACAGATTTCAAGTCTGTCGCCTTAACCGCTCGGCCACGACTGCCGTATTTTACAATTTAAACCTATTTGATCTACTCGTATAAGACAGTGAAGTATTTGAGAAAATCATTTCGTAGTCGGCAGGATTCGAACCTGCGCGGGGAGACCCCAACAGATTTCTAGTCTGTCGTCTTAACCGCTCGGCCACGACTACTGTATGTTGTAATTTATACCTAGTTGATCTATCTATTCCTATAATACAGTGCAGTATCTGACAAAACATTTTGTAGTCGGCAGGATTCGAACCTCCGCGGAGAGACCCCAACAGATTTCAAGTCTGTCGCCTTAACCACTCGGCCACGACTACTGAATGTTGTAATTTATACCTAGTTGATCTATCTTTTCCTTTAAGACAGTGCAGTATCTGACAAAACATTTCGTAATCGGCAGGATTCGAACCTGCGCGGGGAGACCCCAACAGATTTCTAGTCTGTCGTCTTAACCGCTCGGCCACGACTACTGTATGTTGTAATTTATAACTAGTTGATCTATATATTCCTATAAGACAGTGCAGTATCTGACAAAACATTTCGTAGTCGGCAGGATTCGAACCTGCGCGGGGAGACCCCAACAGATTTCAAGTCTGTCGCCTTAACCACTCGGCCACGACTACTGTATGTTGTAATTTATACCTAGTTGATCTATCTTTTCCTTTAAGACAGTGCAGTATCTGACAAAACATTTCGTAGTCGGCAGGATTCGAACATGCGCGGGGAGACCCCAACAGATTTCTAGTCTGTCGTCTTAACCGCTCGGCCACGACTACTGTATGTTGTAATTTATAACTAGTTGATCTATCTATTCCTATAAGACAGTGCAGTATCTGACAAAACATTTCGTAGTCGGCAGGATTCGAACCTGCGCGGGGAGACCCCAACAGATTTCAAGTCTGTCGCCTTAACCACTCGGCCACGACTACTGTATGTTGTAATTTATACCTAGTTGATATATCTACTCCTATAAGACAGTGCAGTATCTGACAAAACATTTCGTAGTCGGCAGGATTCGAACCTGCGCGGGGAGACTCCAACAGATTTCTAGTCTGTCCCCTTAACCGCTCGGCCACGACTACCGTATTTTTACAATTTAAACCTAGTTGATCTACTCGTATAATACAGTGAAGAATTTGACAATACATTTCGTAGTCGGCAGAATTCGAACCTGCGCGGTGAGACCCCGACAGATTTCAAGTCTGTCGCCTTAACCACTCGGCCACGACTACTGTATGTTGTAATTTATACCTAGTTGATCTATCTATTCCTATAAGACAGTGCAGTATCTGACAAAACATTTCGTAGTCGGCAGGATTCGAACCTGCGCGGGGAGACCCCAACAGATTTCAAGTCTGTCGCCTTAACCACTCGGCCACGACTACTGTATGTTGCAATTTATACCTAGTTGATCTACTCGTATAATACAGTGACGAATTTGACAATACATTTCGTAGTCGGCAGAATTCGAACCTGCGCGGTGAGACCCCGACAGATTTCAAGTATGTCGCCTTAACCACTCGGCCACGACTACGGTATGTTGTAATTTATACCTAGTTGATCTATCTATTCCTATAGAACAGTGCAGTATCTGACAAAACATTTCGTAGTCGGCAGGATTCGAACCTGCGCGGGGAGACTCCAACAGATTTCTAGTCTGTCCCCTTAACCGCTCGGCCACGACTACCGTATTTTTACAATTTAAACCTAGTTGATCTACTCGTATAATACAGTGAAGAATTTGACAATACATTTCGTAGTCGGCAGAATTCGAACCTGCGCGGTGAGACCCCGACAGATTTCAAGTCTGTCGCCTTAACCACTCGGCCACGACTACTGTATGTTGTAATTTATACCTAGTTGATCTAACTATTCCTATAAGACAGTGCAGTATCTGACAAAACATTTCGTAGTCGGCAGGATTCGAACCTGCGCGGGGAGACCCCAACAGATTTCAAGTCTGTCGCCTTAACCGCTCGGCCACGACTGCCGTATTTTACAATTTAAACCTATTTGATCTACTCGTATAAGACAGTGAAGTATTTGAGAAAATCATTTCGTAGTCGGCAGGATTCGAACCTGCGCGGGGAGACCCCAACAGATTTCTAGTCTGTCGTCTTAACCGCTCGGCCACGACTACTGTATGTTGTAATTTATACCTAGTTGATCTATCTATTCCTATAATACAGTGCAGTATCTGACAAAACATTTTGTAGTCGGCAGGATTCGAACCTCCGCGGAGAGACCCCAACAGATTTCAAGTCTGTCGCCTTAACCACTCGGCCACGACTACTGAATGTTGTAATTTATACCTAGTTGATCTATCTTTTCCTTTAAGACAGTGCAGTATCTGACAAAACATTTCGTAGTCGGCAGGATTCGAACCTGCGCGGGGAGACCCCAACAGATTTCTAGTCTGTCGTCTTAACCGCTCGGCCACGACTACTGTATGTTGTAATTTATAACTAGTTGATCTATATATTCCTATAAGACAGTGCAGTATCTGACAAAACATTTCGTAGTCGGCAGGATTCGAACCTGCGCGGGGAGACCCCAACAGATTTCAAGTCTGTCGCCTTAACCACTCGGCCACGACTACTGTATGTTGTAATTTATACCTAGTTGATATATCTACTCCTATAAGACAGTGCAGTATCTGACAAAACATTTCGTAGTCGGCAGGATTCGAACCTGCGCGGGGAGACCCCAACAGATTTCAAGTCTGTCGCCTTAACCGCTCGGCCACGACTGCCGTATTTTTCAATTTAAACCTATTTGATCTACTCGTATAAGACAGTGAAGTATTTGAGAAAATCGTTTCGTAGTCGGCAGGATTCGAACCTGCGCGGGGAGACCCCAACAGATTTCAAGTCTGTCGTCTTAACCGCTCGGCCACGACTACTGTATGTTGTAAATTATACCTAGTTGATCTATCTATTCCTATAAGACAGTGCAGTATCTGACAAAACATTTCGTAGTCGGCAGGATTCGAACCTGCGCGGGGAGACCCCAACAGATTTCAAGTCTGTCGCCTTAACCACTCGGCCACGACTACTGTATGTTGTAATTTATACCTAGTTGATATATCTACTCCTATAAGACAGTGCAGTATCTGACAAAACATTTCGTAGTCGGCAGGATTCGAACCTGCGCGGGGAGACCCCAACAGATTTCAAGTCTGTCGCCTTAACCGCTCGGCCACGACTGCCGTATTTTACAATTTAAACCTATTTGATCTACTCGTATAAGACAGTGAAGTATTTGAGAAAATCATTTCGTAGTCGGCAGGATTCGAACCTGCGCGGGGAGACCCCAACAGATTTCTAGTCTGTCGTCTTAACCGCTCGGCCACGACTACTGTATGTTGTAATTTATACCTAGTTGATCTATCTATTCCTATAATACAGTGCAGTATCTGACAAAACATTTTGTAGTCGGCAGGATTCGAACCTCCGCGGGGAGACCCCCACAGATTTCAAGTCTGTCGCCTTAACCACTCGGCCACGACTACTGAATGTTGTAATTTATACCTAGTTGATCTATCTTTTCCTTTAAGACAGTGCAGTATCTGACAAAACATTTCGTAGTCGGCAGGATTCGAACATGCGCGGGGAGACCCCAACAGATTTCTAGTCTGTCGTCTTAACCGCTCGGCCACGACTACTGTATGTTGTAATTTATAACTAGTTGATCTATCTATTCCTATAAGACAGTGCAGTATCTGACAAAACATTTCGTAGTCGGCAGGATTCGAACCTGCGCGGGGAGACCCCAACAGATTTCAAGTCTGTCGCCTTAACCACTCGGCCACAACTACTGTATGTTGTAATTTATACCTAGTTGATATATCTACTCCTATAAGACAGTGCAGTATCTGACAAAACATTTCGTAGTCGGCAGGATTCGAACCTGCGCGGGGAGACTCCAACAGATTTCTAGTCTGTCCCCTTAACCGCTCGGCCACGACTACCGTATTTTTACAATTTAAACCTAGTTGATCTACTCGTATAATACAGTGAAGAATTTGACAATACATTTCGTAGTCGGCAGAATTCGAACCTGCGCGGTGAGACCCCGACAGATTTCAAGTCTGTCGCCTTAACCACTCGGCCACGACTACTGTATGTTGTAATTTATACCTAGTTGATCTATCTATTCCTATAAGACAGTGCAGTATCTGACAAAACATTTCGTAGTCGGCAGGATTCGAACCTGCGCGGGGAGACCCCAACAGATTTCAAGTCTGTCGCCTTAACCACTCGGCCACGACTACTGTATGTTGCAATTTATACCTAGTTGATCTACTCGTATAATACAGTGACGAATTTGACAATACATTTCGTAGTCGGCAGAATTCGAACCTGCGCGGTGAGACCCCGACAGATTTCAAGTATGTCGCCTTAACCACTCGGCCACGACTACGGTATGTTGTAATTTATACCTAGTTGATCTATCTATTCCTATAGAACAGTGCAGTATCTGACAAAACATTTCGTAGTCGGCAGGATTCGAACCTGCGCGGGGAGACTCCAACAGATTTCTAGTCTGTCCCCTTAACCGCTCGGCCACGACTACCGTATTTTTACAATTTAAACCTAGTTGATCTACTCGTATAATACAGTGAAGAATTTGACAATACATTTCGTAGTCGGCAGAATTCGAACCTGCGCGGTGAGACCCCGACAGATTTCAAGTCTGTCGCCTTAACCACTCGGCCACGACTACTGTATGTTGTAATTTATACCTAGTTGATCTAACTATTCCTATAAGACAGTGCAGTATCTGACAAAACATTTCGTAGTCGGCAGGATTCGAACCTGCGCGGGGAGACCCCAACAGATTTCAAGTCTGTCGCCTTAACCGCTCGGCCACGACTGCCGTATTTTACAATTTAAACCTATTTGATCTACTCGTATAAGACAGTGAAGTATTTGAGAAAATCATTTCGTAGTCGGCAGGATTCGAACCTGCGCGGGGAGACCCCAACAGATTTCTAGTCTGTCGTCTTAACCGCTCGGCCACGACTACTGTATGTTGTAATTTATACCTAGTTGATCTATCTATTCCTATAATACAGTGCAGTATCTGACAAAACATTTTGTAGTCGGCAGGATTCGAACCTCCGCGGAGAGACCCCAACAGATTTCAAGTCTGTCGCCTTAACCACTCGGCCACGACTACTGAATGTTGTAATTTATACCTAGTTGATCTATCTTTTCCTTTAAGACAGTGCAGTATCTGACAAAACATTTCGTAATCGGCAGGATTCGAACCTGCGCGGGGAGACCCCAACAGATTTCTAGTCTGTCGTCTTAACCGCTCGGCCACGACTACTGTATGTTGTAATTTATAACTAGTTGATCTATATATTCCTATAAGACAGTGCAGTATCTGACAAAACATTTCGTAGTCGGCAGGATTCGAACCTGCGCGGGGAGACCCCAACAGATTTCAAGTCTGTCGCCTTAACCACTCGGCCACGACTACTGTATGTTGTAATTTATACCTAGTTGATCTATCTTTTCCTTTAAGACAGTGCAGTATCTGACAAAACATTTCGTAGTCGGCAGGATTCGAACATGCGCGGGGAGACCCCAACAGATTTCTAGTCTGTCGTCTTAACCGCTCGGCCACGACTACTGTATGTTGTAATTTATAACTAGTTGATCTATCTATTCCTATAAGACAGTGCAGTATCTGACAAAACATTTCGTAGTCGGCAGGATTCGAACCTGCGCGGGGAGACCCCAACAGATTTCAAGTCTGTCGCCTTAACCACTCGGCCACGACTACTGTATGTTGTAATTTATACCTAGTTGATATATCTACTCCTATAAGACAGTGCAGTATCTGACAAAACATTTCGTAGTCGGCAGGATTCGAACCTGCGCGGGGAGACTCCAACAGATTTCTAGTCTGTCCCCTTAACCGCTCGGCCACGACTACCGTATTTTTACAATTTAAACCTAGTTGATCTACTCGTATAATACAGTGAAGAATTTGACAATACATTTCGTAGTCGGCAGAATTCGAACCTGCGCGGTGAGACCCCGACAGATTTCAAGTCTGTCGCCTTAACCACTCGGCCACGACTACTGTATGTTGTAATTTATACCTAGTTGATCTATCTATTCCTATAAGACAGTGCAGTATCTGACAAAACATTTCGTAGTCGGCAGGATTCGAACCTGCGCGGGGAGACCCCAACAGATTTCAAGTCTGTCGCCTTAACCACTCGGCCACGACTACTGTATGTTGCAATTTATACCTAGTTGATCTACTCGTATAATACAGTGACGAATTTGACAATACATTTCGTAGTCGGCAGAATTCGAACCTGCGCGGTGAGACCCCGACAGATTTCAAGTATGTCGCCTTAACCACTCGGCCACGACTACGGTATGTTGTAATTTATACCTAGTTGATCTATCTATTCCTATAGAACAGTGCAGTATCTGACAAAACATTTCGTAGTCGGCAGGATTCGAACCTGCGCGGGGAGACTCCAACAGATTTCTAGTCTGTCCCCTTAACCGCTCGGCCACGACTACCGTATTTTTACAATTTAAACCTAGTTGATCTACTCGTATAATACAGTGAAGAATTTGACAATACATTTCGTAGTCGGCAGAATTCGAACCTGCGCGGTGAGACCCCGACAGATTTCAAGTCTGTCGCCTTAACCACTCGGCCACGACTACTGTATGTTGTAATTTATACCTAGTTGATCTAACTATTCCTATAAGACAGTGCAGTATCTGACAAAACATTTCGTAGTCGGCAGGATTCGAACCTGCGCGGGGAGACCCCAACAGATTTCAAGTCTGTCGCCTTAACCGCTCGGCCACGACTGCCGTATTTTACAATTTAAACCTATTTGATCTACTCGTATAAGACAGTGAAGTATTTGAGAAAATCATTTCGTAGTCGGCAGGATTCGAACCTGCGCGGGGAGACCCCAACAGATTTCTAGTCTGTCGTCTTAACCGCTCGGCCACGACTACTGTATGTTGTAATTTATACCTAGTTGATCTATCTATTCCTATAATACAGTGCAGTATCTGACAAAACATTTTGTAGTCGGCAGGATTCGAACCTCCGCGGAGAGACCCCAACAGATTTCAAGTCTGTCGCCTTAACCACTCGGCCACGACTACTGTATGTTGCAATTTATACCTAGTTGATCTACTCGTATAATACAGTGACGAATTTGACAATACATTTCGTAGTCGGCAGAATTCGAACCTGCGCGGTGAGACCCCGACAGATTTCAAGTATGTCGCCTTAACCACTCGGCCACGACTACGGTATGTTGTAATTTATACCTAGTTGATCTATCTATTCCTATAGAACAGTGCAGTATCTGACAAAACATTTCGTAGTCGGCAGGATTCGAACCTGCGCGGGGAGACTCCAACAGATTTCTAGTCTGTCCCCTTAACCGCTCGGCCACGACTACCGTATTTTTACAATTTAAACCTAGTTGATCTACTCGTATAATACAGTGAAGAATTTGACAATACATTTCGTAGTCGGCAGAATTCGAACCTGCGCGGTGAGACCCCGACAGATTTCAAGTCTGTCGCCTTAACCACTCGGCCACGACTACTGTATGTTGTAATTTATACCTAGTTGATCTAACTATTCCTATAAGACAGTGCAGTATCTGACAAAACATTTCGTAGTCGGCAGGATTCGAACCTGCGCGGGGAGACCCCAACAGATTTCAAGTCTGTCGCCTTAACCGCTCGGCCACGACTGCCGTATTTTACAATTTAAACCTATTTGATCTACTCGTATAAGACAGTGAAGTATTTGAGAAAATCATTTCGTAGTCGGCAGGATTCGAACCTGCGCGGGGAGACCCCAACAGATTTCTAGTCTGTCGTCTTAACCGCTCGGCCACGACTACTGTATGTTGTAATTTATACCTAGTTGATCTATCTATTCCTATAATACAGTGCAGTATCTGACAAAACATTTTGTAGTCGGCAGGATTCGAACCTCCGCGGAGAGACCCCAACAGATTTCAAGTCTGTCGCCTTAACCACTCGGCCACGACTACTGAATGTTGTAATTTATACCTAGTTGATCTATCTTTTCCTTTAAGACAGTGCAGTATCTGACAAAACATTTCGTAGTCGGCAGGATTCGAACCTGCGCGGGGAGACCCCAACAGATTTCTAGTCTGTCGTCTTAACCGCTCGGCCACGACTACTGTATGTTGTAATTTATAACTAGTTGATCTATATATTCCTATAAGACAGTGCAGTATCTGACAAAACATTTCGTAGTCGGCAGGATTCGAACCTGCGCGGGGAGACCCCAACAGATTTCAAGTCTGTCGCCTTAACCACTCGGCCACGACTACTGTATGTTGTAATTTATACCTAGTTGATATATCTACTCCTATAAGACAGTGCAGTATCTGACAAAACATTTCGTAGTCGGCAGGATTCGAACCTGCGCGGGGAGACCCCAACAGATTTCAAGTCTGTCGCCTTAACCGCGAGGCCACGACTGCCGTATTTTTCAATTTAAACCTATTTGATCTACTCGTATAAGACAGTAAAGTATTTGAGAAAATCATTTCGTAGTCGGCAGGATTCGAACCTGCGCGGGGAGACCCCAACAGATTTCAAGTCTGTCGTCTTAACCGCTCGGCCACGACTACTGTATGTTGTAATTTATACCTAGTTGATCTATCTATTCCTATAAGACAGTGCAGTATCTGACAAAACATTTCGTAGTCGGCAGGATTCGAACCTGCGCGGGGAGACCCCAACAGATTTCAAGTCTGTCGCCTTAACCACTCGGCCACGACTACTGTATGTTGTAATTTATACCTAGTTGATATATCTACTCCTATAAGACAGTGCAGTATCTGACAAAACATTTCGTAGTCGGCAGGATTCGAACCTGCGCGGGGAGACCCCAACAGATTTCAAGTCTGTCGCCTTAACCGCTCGGCCACGACTGCCGTATTTTACAATTTAAACCTATTTGATCTACTTGTATAAGACAGTGAAGTATTTGAGAAAATCATTTCGTAGTCGGCAGGATTCGAACCTGCGCGGGGAGACCCCAACAGATTTCTAGTCTGTCGTATTAACCGCTCGGCCACGACTACTGTATGTTGTAATTTATACCTAGTTGATCTATCTATTCCTATAATACAGTGCAGTATCTGACAAAACATTTTGTAGTCGGCAGGATTCGAACCTCCGCGGGGAGACCCCAACAGATTTCAAGTCTGTCGCCTTAACCACTCGGCCACGACTACTGAATGTTGTAATTTATACCTAGTTGATCTATCTTTTCCTTTAAGACAGTGCAGTATCTGACAAAACATTTCGTAGTCGGCAGGATTCGAACATGCGCGGGGAGACCCCAACAGATTTCTAGTCTGTCGTCTTAACCGCTCGGCCACGACTACTGTATGTTGTAATTTATAACTAGTTGATCTATCTATTCCTATAAGACAGTGCAGTATCTGACAAAACATTTCGTAGTCGGCAGGATTCGAACTTGCGCGGGGAGACCCCAACAGATTTCAAGTCTGTCGCCTTAACCACTCGGCCACGACTACTGTATGTTGTAATTTATACCTAGTTGATATATCTACTCCTATAAGACAGTGCAGTATCTGACAAAACATTTCGTAGTCGGCAGGATTCGAACCTGCGCGGGGAGACTCCAACAGATTTCTAGTCTGTCCCCTTAACCGCTCGGCCACGACTACCGTATTTTTACAATTTAAACCTAGTTAATCTACTCGTATAATACAGTGAAGAATTTGACAATACATTTCGTAGTCGGCAGAATTCGAACCTGCGCGGTGAGACCCCGACAGATTTCAAGTCTGTCGCCTTAACCACTCGGCCACGACTACTGTATGTTGTAATTTATACCTAGTTGATCTATCTATTCCTATAAGACAGTGCAGTATCTGACAAAACATTTCGTAGTCGGCAGGTTTCGAACCTGCGCGGGGAGACCCCAACAGATTTCAAGTCTGTCGCCTTAACCACTCGGCCACGACTACTGTATGTTGCAATTTATACCTAGTTGATATATCTACTCCTATAAGACAGTGCAGTATCTGACAAAACATTTCGTAGTCGGCAGGATTCGAACCTGCGCGGGGAGACTCCAACAGATTTCTAGTCTGTCCCCTTAACCGCTCGGCCACGACTACCGTATTTTTACAATTTAAACCTAGTTGATCTTCTACTCGTATAATACAGTGAAGAATTTGACAATACATTTCGTAGTCGGCAGAATTCGAACCTGCGCGGTGAGACCCCGACAGATTTCAAGTATGTCGCCTTAACCACTCGGCCACGACTGCCGTATTTTACAATTTAAACCTATTTGATCTACTCGTATAAGACAGTGAAGTATTTGAGAAAATCATTTCGTAGTCGGCAGGATTCGAACCTGCGCGGGGAGACCCCAACAGATTTCTAGTCTGTCGTCTTAACCACTCGGCCACGACTACTGTATGTTGTAATTTATACCTAGTTGATCTATCTATTCCTATAAGACAGTGCGGTATCTGACAAAACATTTCGTAGTCGGCAGGATTCGAACCTGCGCGGGGAGACCCCAACAGATTTCAAGTCTGTCGCCTTAACCACTCGGCCACGACTACTGTATGTTGTAATTTATACCTAGTTGATCTAACTATTCCTATAAGACAGTGCAGTATCTGACAAAACATTTCGTAGTCGGCAGGATTCGAACCTGCGCGGGGAGACCCCAACAGATTTCAAGTCTGTCGCCTTAACCGCTCGGCCACGACTGCCGTATTTTACAATTTAAACCTATTTGATCTACTCGTATAAGACAGTGAAGCATTTGAGAAAATCATTTCGTAGTCGGCAGGATTCGAACCAGCGCGGGGAGACCCCAACAGATTTCTAGTCTGTCGTCTTAACCGCTCGGCCACGACTACTGTATGTTGTAATTTATACCTAGTTGATCTATCTATTCCTATAATACAGTGCAGTATCTGACAAAACATTTTGTAGTCGGCAGGATTCGAACCTCCGCGGGGAGACCCCAACAGATTTCAAGTCTGTCGCCTTAACCACTCGGCCACGACTACTGAATGTTGTAATTTATACCTAGTTGATCTATCTTTTCCTTTAAGACAGTGCAGTATCTGACAAAACATTTCGTAGTCGGCAGGATTCGAACCTGCGCGGGGAGACCCCAACAGATTTCTAGTCTGTCGTCTTAACCGCTCGGCCACGACTACTGTATGTTGTAATTTATAACTAGTTGATCTATCTATTCCTATAAGACAGTGCAGTATCTGACAAAACATTTCGTAGTCGGCAGGATTCGAACCTGCGCGGGGAGACCCCAACAGATTTCAAGTCTGTCGCCTTAACCACTCGGCCACGACTACTGTATGTTGTAATTTATACCTAGTTGATATATCTACTCCTATAAGACAGTGCAGTATCTGACAAAACATTTCGTAGTCGGCAGGATTCGAACCTGCGCGGGGAGACCCCAACAGATTTCAAGTCTGTCGCCTTAACCGCTCGGCCACGACTGCCGTATTTTACAATTTAAACCTATTTAATCTACTCGTATAAGACAGTGAAGTATTTGAGAAAATCATTTCGTAGTCGGCAGGATTCGAACCTGCGCGGGGAGACCACAACAGATTTCTAGTCTGTCGTCTTAACCGCTCGGCCACGACTACTGTATGTTGTAATTTATACCTAGTTGATCTATCTATTCCTATAATACTGTGACGTTCGTCGTTAGCGTACCAGTCCTCCTGCGTCTGACTGGTTTGTTCGGTAGCGTGTCGCCTCGACGGTGTCGTATCCCAGCGGTGTTGGACCACAGCACCAGGCTATCTTCTTGGCTTGGAGGACAGGACCAGTAGACTGGTGAAGCAGAGCCAGTGGGAATGGGGCGTCGGAATGTGGAAAGTGGGAATGTGGTGGAATGTGGGAATAGGGTGGACTCGGAATGTGGGAGGAGTCGGAATGGGGTGGGGTCGGAAGGTGGGAGGAGTCGGAATGGGAATAGGTTGGAGTCGGAAGGTGGGAGGAGTCGGAATGGGAATAGGGTGGAGACGGAATGTGGGAGGAGTCGGAATGGGAATAGGGTGGAGTCGGAATGTGGGAGGACTAATAATTGGTAATCGGAGGTTTCTCATCAAGAACAGTGGTCATTGCCTTTAATCAGTCATCATCCGTCATGTCATTCCATTATAATCAAGAGCCTTAGTAATTATTGATCAAGCAATCAACTCCCTAAATCTTAGCCCTGCATCGCCTTTTATAAACTTTGAGCCCCATAGGCCAAGTACAACTTCTCTTTGACATACAACAGTGCATAAACGCAATTGACCAATCAGATACCAGGATTCCCTAATATGCAATGTGTAGGTGACTTGCAAGGCCTTTAAAACATACAGTTGGTGACTTTATAATTCTTATTCCGTCACATAGCCCCCCTCCCAAGGTTTTCAGTCCCTGGAAACTCTTAGAATATTCTACTCAATCCAAATAATCCGTTTGCTTAACAACAGAAAATCGGTTTCCTATAAATTATTACAATCTTTTGTTTCTCTGTAACTTGAAAATATAAAGGTTAACACGTTATAAAAGATGTATCTTTTTCAGAGTTAACTTTTGCATAACAATTGGCAAGTTTATTAAAAAGCTCAAGTTTAGGTCCTCAAACGGGTAACTTTCTCAAAAATATAACAAGTCCTCAACAAGTTTTACTTTATACAAAAATATAAAAAGTCCTCAACAAGTTTTACTTTATACAAAAATATAAAAAGTCCTCAACAAGTTTTACTTTATACAAAAATAGAAAAAGACCTCAACTCCCAACAACTTAAAATTTAAAACTAGGTTTAACAAGGAGACAATTAACTTAGTTATGTAACGCCTATCGTATAGTTATATGTCATTCATGTTGAAGCTCCGCTTTATCTCTTCTTGGTGGACCACCATGTCATTCTTGTAGAAGGTCGTGGTGATAACCATGTCAATTCTGTCGGCATTGCTACTGGTTTTTGGGTGCCGGTCTACCTCCGTGTCACTCTCAGATGTGGTGGAATCCACAACCATCGGAGCCCTGGACTGGTATTCCCTTAGGAGAGTCTTGAGGCTTTTCCCCCCTTTCCTTGGATGTTCCCCCTCGGTTGCTGTGGTGGATATTACTGTTTCGGTGGAACCGGTATCTATCAGAAAATTAATAGGATGCTCTCCTATTTGTCCTTGGACGTACACAGTCTGCACCGAATTCCCTCTCTCTGTCGGTAGAAACGGTGGTCTTTCCTCTAGTTTGCTCTTTGTACGTCTCCTTCTCTCTTCGGGTCTGTCTGCGACGACCTTCCCACGACCCTTTGGGTTGGTCCAGTGGCGTTTCCCGAAACCGGTCCACGGGTTCTAGTTGACGGGCAATTTCTTCTAAAATGGCCCAAACCTCCGCAGTTGTAGCAGGCTTGATCACTCTCCATTGGTTTCCTGCCTCCCTCCTGCTGAGTCCATTTCTTATTTGCCCCAGTCTCTTCTCTCCAGGAAGCTGTGGTTTCATTTCTCATAGCTTTTTCTAGGCCAGCCATCATCCCGTACAATGCGGATAGCTGTTCTGACATGGCTTGTGTCTGTCGGTTAAATTCCTCCCTTGATACAGCTTCCACGTAACGGTTGGCTCTCGGATTTCTGTCTTGACGACCACCTTGGCCCCGCTGTCTCTGCCTCTCGGAGTTAAGGAACGATTCCGTTTCAAGCGCCGCCCGTATCGCTTCATCTAAGGACTTTGGGTGGGCCCTGAAGATTCCCGCACGCACCTCTGCGTCTGGGATGGCATCCATTAAATGCCCCTTGGCGAGTCTTTCCCGCGAATCTCTTGGAAGCTCGGGGTAGGCCAATCCCGTCAACCGCCGGATGCTTTGTCCGAGTGCTTGGAGACTTTCATTGGCTCCCCTTGTTCTGCTCCTCAGTTCCGCCAGGAATCTCTCAGCCTGCTCGCCGGGACCAAATCTTCTCTCCAACCTTGTAGTAAGGTCGATGTAGCTCAATTCTTCGCCCTGGACCCCGTCTCCAAGCACTTGCTGGGCCTGCCCCTTTAGGCTTGCTGCCAAGAAGAATGCTTTCTCTGCAGAGGTCCATGCGTTAATTGTTGCACAAGATTCGAAATGAGCCTTGTAATCCCTCCACGGAATTTCCCCTGAAAATCTGTCCGGAACGAAACTCGGTTTCCGTTGTGCTCGGTGGATCTTATCGTCCCCTGCACTTGTCTTCCTCTCTTCTTCTGTCGTATGCCCGTCTGGTTTCCTGCTTCCAATTGTCGCTCCTGCCAACCCTTTCTCCAGTCCCTCCACTTTCATCGGTGTGGAAGCCTTTTGTAACTGCGGTTGACTCGACCCCATCTTGGTAGCCAAATCTGGACCCCACGTGCTCGTCCGCCCACTCGAAATCGGCACATACTCGCTTCCACCTCTCCATTGGGCTACCTCCTCATAAGGTCTCCCTTGAGTAAAAGCCATGCTCGCGCTTGCTCCTCCTGAAGACTGGCCAGCTGCTGCTGCATACCCCGGGGATGTCCGCATTCCTGCCGTCATGGTGCTGAACCCCCGTGGCACGTACGGGTTGTACCCCGGTGGTGCTTGAACTGCTCCACTGACGGTAGTAATTCCTGCTGGTCCAGAAGCTCCAACATTCACATCTCTTGTTGAATGTTCCCTTGCTCCTCTTCCCTCCGGGTACCAGTCTTCGATCGTCCCGATCGTTGCTAGTGGCCTGGGTGCTTGCTCTACCTTGGCTCCTAACACCTGCATGTTGCTCACCGGAGTAGAGGTGCTCCATGGATTCATCATTGGTAATCCGCCGTCTGGTTCCCCCAGCCCGTCAATCCCTCTACGTTGCGGTGTCCTCTGTTGAGCCTCCTCAAGATGCGCAGTGCTGCTTGCCATTTTCTGCCTCCTCCATTCTTCTCCATCAGTTGTCCACTCAGAAAATCCGCCCTGAGCCACTGGGTTCGATGTGGATGTCATTGGAGCCAACTGAGAATTTGATGCTTCCTTAGCGCTTGTTCCGCTGGTCGCAACACTTCCTTCAGCTACTTGGAAGGGGTTATCTCTTCGATACCGGAATTCCACTCCCGAATCGACTTCTTCCACCCGATGTCTCCCCGGTATCAGCCCCGCCTGCTCCATCTGCTCCATTTCGTCGCCTCTGTCCTCCAGCTTCTGCGGAAGTTTCTTTTCTGGTGGATCCCACCGCTGCCACCAATGTGACGTTCGTCGTTAGCGTACCAGTCCTCCTGCGTCTGACTGGTTTGTTCGGTAGCGTGTCGCCTCGACGGTGTCGTATCCCAGCGGTGTTGGACCACAGCACCAGGCTATCTTCTTGGCTTGGAGGACAGGACCAGTAGACTGGTGAAGCAGAGCCAGTGGGAATGGGGCGTCGGAATGTGGAAAGTGGGAATGTGGTGGAATGTGGGAATAGGGTGGACTCGGAATGTGGGAGGAGTCGGAATGGGGTGGGGTCGGAAGGTGGGAGGAGTCGGAATGGGAATAGGTTGGAGTCGGAAGGTGGGAGGAGTCGGAATGGGAATAGGGTGGAGACGGAATGTGGGAGGAGTCGGAATGGGAATAGGGTGGAGTCGGAATGTGGGAGGACTAATAATTGGTAATCGGAGGTTTCTCATCAAGAACAGTGGTCATTGCCTTTAATCAGTCATCATCCGTCATGTCATTCCATTATAATCAAGAGCCTTAGTAATTATTGATCAAGCAATCAACTCCCTAAATCTTAGCCCTGCATCGCCTTTTATAAACTTTGAGCCCCATAGGCCAAGTACAACTTCTCTTTGACATACAACAGTGCATAAACGCAATTGACCAATCAGATACCAGGATTCCCTAATATGCAATGTGTAGGTGACTTGCAAGGCCTTTAAAACATACAGTTGGTGACTTTATAATTCTTATTCCGTCACAATACAGTGCAGTATCTGACAAAACATTTTGTAGTCGGCAGGATTCGAACCTCCGCGGGGAGACCCCAACAGATTTCAAGTCTGTCGCCTTAACCGCTCGGCCACGACTGCCGTATTTTACAATTTAAACCTATTTGATCTATCTATTCCTATAAGACAGTGCAGTATCTGACAAAACATTTCGTAGTCGGCAGGATTCGAACCTGCGCGGGGAGACCTCAACAGATTTCAAGTCTGTCGCCTTAACCACTCGGCCACGACTACTGTATGTTGTAATTTATACCTAGTTGATATATCTACTCCTATAAGACAGTGCAGTATCTGACAAAACATTTCGTAGTCGGCAGGATTCGAACCTGCGCGGGGAGACTCCAACAGATTTCAAGTATGTCGCCTTAACCACTCGGCCACGACTACTGTATGTTGTAATTTATACCTAGTTGATCTATCTATTCCTATAGAACAGTGCAGTATCTGACAAAACATTTCGTAGTCGGCAGAATTCGAACTAGCGCGGTGAGACCCCGACAGATTTCAAGTATGTCGCCTTAACCACTCGGCCACGATTACGGTATGTTGTAATTTATACCTAGTTGATCTATCTATTCCTATAGAACAGTGCAGTATCTGACAAAACATTTCGTAGTCGGCAGGATTCGAACCTGCGCGGGGAGACTCCAACAGATTTCTAGTCTGTCCCCTTAACCGCTCGGCCACGACTACCGTATTTTTACAATTTAAACCTAGTTGATCTACTCGTATAATACAGTGAAGAATTTGACAATACATTTCGTAGTCGGCAGAATTCGAACCTGCGCGGTGAGACCCCGACAGATTTCAAGTCTGTCGCCTTAACCACTCGGCCACGACTACTGTATGTTGTAATTTATACCTAGTTGATCTATCTATTCCTATAAGACAGTGCAGTATCTGACAAAACATTTCGTAGTCGGCAGGATTCGAACCTGCGCGGGGAGACCCCAACAGATTTCAAGTCTGTCGCCTTAACCACTCGGCCACGACTACTGTATGTTGTAATTTATACCTAGTTGATATATCTACTCCTATAAGACAGTGCAGTATCTGACAAAACATTTCGTAGTCGGCAGGATTCGAACCTGCGCGGGGAGACTCCAACAGATTTCTAGTCTGTCCCCTTAACCGCTCGGCCACGACTGCCGTATTTTTACAATTTAAACCTAGTTGATCTACTCGTATAATACAGTGAAGAATTTGACAATACATTTCGTAGTCGGCAGAATTCGAACCTGCGCGGTGAGACCCCGACAGATTTCAAGTATGTCGCCTTAACCACTCGGCCACGACTACGGTATGTTGTAATTTATACCTAGTTGATCTATCTATTCCTATAGAACAGTGCAGTATCTGACAACACATTTCGTAGTCGGCAGGATTCGAACCTGCGCGGGGAGACCCCAACAGATTTCAAGTCTGTCGCCTTAACCACTCGGCCACGACTACTGTATGTTGTAATTTATACCTAGTTGATCTATCTATTCCTATAAGACAGTGCAGTATCTGACAAAACATTTCGTAGTCGGCAGGATTCGAACCTGCGCGGGGAGACCCCAACAGATTTCAAGTCTGTCGCCTTAACCGCTCGGCCACGACTGCCGTATTTTACAATTTAAACCTATTTGATCTATCTATTCCTATAAGACAGTGCAGTATCTGACAAAACATTTCGTAGTCGGCAGGATTCGAACCTGCGCGGGGAGACCCCAACAGATTTCAAGTCTGTCGCCTTAACCACTCGGCCACGACTACTGTATGTTGTAATTTATACCTAGTTGATATATCTACTCCTATAAGACAGTGCAGTATCTGACAAAACATTTCGTAGTCGGCAGGATTCGAACCTGCGCGGGGAGACTCCAACAGATTTCTAGTCTGTCCCCTTAACCGCTCGGCCACGACTACCGTATTTTTACAATTTAAACCTAGTTGATCTACTCGTATAATACAGTGAAGAATTTGACAATACATTTCGTAGTCGGCAGGATTCGAACCTGCGCGGGGAGACCCCAACAGATTTCAAGTCTGTCGCCTTAACCACTCGGCCACGACTACTGTATGTTGTAATTTATACCTAGTTGATCTATCTATTCCTATAAGACAGTGCAGTATCTGACAAAACATTTCGTAGTCGGCAGGATTCGAACCTGCGCGGGGAGACCCCAACAGATTTCAAGTCTGTCGCCTTAACCGCTCGGCCACGACTGCCGTATTTTACAATTTAAACCTATTTGATCTATCTATTCCTATAAGACAGTGCAGTATCTGACAAAACATTTCGTAGTCGGCAGGATTCGAACCTGCGCGGGGAGACCCCATCAGATTTCAAGTCTGTCGCCTTAACCACTCGGCCACGACTGCCGTATTTTACAATTTAAACCTATTTGATCTACTCGTATAAGACAGTGAAGTATTTGACAAAATCATTTCGTAGTCGGCAGGATTCGAACCTGCGCGGGGAGACCCCAACAGATTTCAAGTCTGTCGCCTTAACCACTCGGACACGACTACGGTATGTTGTAATTTATACCTAGTTGATCTATCTATTCCCATAAGACAGTGCAGTATCTGACAAAACATTTCGTAGTCGGCAGGATTCGAACCTGCGCGGGGAGACTCCAACAGATTTCTAGTCTGTCCCCTTAACCGCTCGGCCACGACTGCCGTATTTTTACAATTTAAACCTAGTTGATCTACTCGTATAATACAGTGAAGAATTTGACAATACATTTCGTAGTCGGCAGAATTCGAACCTGCGCGGTGAGACCCCGACAGATTTCAAGTATGTCGCCTTAACCACTCGGCCACGACTACGGTATGTTGTAATTTATACCTAGTTGATCTATCTATTCCTATAGAACAGTGCAGTATCTGACAACACATTTCGTAGTCGGCAGGATTCGAACCTGCGCGGGGAGACCCCAACAGATTTCAAGTCTGTCGCCTTAACCACTCGGCCACGACTACTGTATGTTGTAATTTATACCTAGTTGATCTATCTATTCCTATAAGACAGTGCAGTATCTGACAAAACATTTCGTAGTCGGCAGGATTCGAACCTGCGCGGGGAGACCCCAACAGATTTCAAGTCTGTCGCCTTAACCGCTCGGCCACGACTGCCGTATTTTACAATTTAAACCTATTTGATCTATCTATTCCTATAAGACAGTGCAGTATCTGACAAAACATTTCGTAGTCGGCAGGATTCGAACCTGCGCGGGGAGACCCCAACAGATTTCAAGTCTGTCGCCTTAACCACTCGGCCACGACTACTGTATGTTGTAATTTATACCTAGTTGATATATCTACTCCTATAAGACAGTGCAGTATCTGACAAAACATTTCGTAGTCGGCAGGATTCGAACCTGCGCGGGGAGACTCCAACAGATTTCTAGTCTGTCCCCTTAACCGCTCGGCCACGACTACCGTATTTTTACAATTTAAACCTAGTTGATCTACTCGTATAATACAGTGAAGAATTTGACAATACATTTCGTAGTCGGCAGGATTCGAACCTGCGCGGGGAGACCCCAACAGATTTCAAGTCTGTCGCCTTAACCACTCGGCCACGACTACTGTATGTTGTAATTTATACCTAGTTGATCTATCTATTCCTATAAGACAGTGCAGTATCTGACAAAACATTTCGTAGTCGGCAGGATTCGAACCTGCGCGGGGAGACCCCAACAGATTTCAAGTCTGTCGCCTTAACCGCTCGGCCACGACTGCCGTATTTTACAATTTAAACCTATTTGATCTATCTATTCCTATAAGACAGTGCAGTATCTGACAAAACATTTCGTAGTCGGCAGGATTCGAACCTGCGCGGGGAGACCCCAAAAGATTTCAAGTCTGTCGCCTTAACCACTCGGCCACGACTACTGTATGTTGTAATTTATACGTAGTTGATCTATCTACTCCTATAAGACAGTGCAGTATCTGACAAAACACGTCGTAGTCGGCAGGATTCGAACCTGCGCGGGGAGACCCCAACAGATTTCAAGTCTGTCGCCTTAACCACTCGGCCACGACTGCCGTATTTTACAATTTAAACCTATTTGATCTACTCGTATAAGACAGTGAAGTATTTGACAAAATCATTTCGTAGTCGGCAGGATTCGAACCTGCGCGGGGAGACCCCAACAGATTTCAAGTCTGTCGCCTTAACCACTCGGACACGACTACGGTATGTTGTAATTTATACCTAGTTGATCTATCTATTCCCATAAGACAGTGCAGTATCTGACAAAACATTTCGTAGTCGGCAGGATTCGAACCTGCGCTGGGAGACCCCAACAGATTTCAAGTCTGTCGCCTTAACCACTCGGCCACGACTACGGTATGTTGTAATTTATACCTAGTTGATCTATCTATTCCTATACGACAGTGCAGTATCTGACAAAACATTTCGTAGTCGGCAGGATTCGAACCTGCGCGGGGAGACCCCAACAGATTTCAAGTCTGTCGCCTTAACCACTCGGCCACGACTACTGTATGTTGTAATTTATACCTAGTTGATCTATCTATTCCTATAAGACAGTGCAGTATCTGACAAAACATTTCGTAGTCGGCAGGATTCGAACCTGCGCGGGGAGACCCCAACAGATTTCAAGTCTGTCGCCTTAACCACTCGGCCACGACTACTGTATGTTGTAATTTATACCTAGTTGATCTAACTATTCCTATAAGACAGTGCAGTATCTGACAAAACATTTCGTAGTCGGCAGGATTCGAACCTGCGCGGGGAGACCCCGACAGATTTCAAGTCTGTCGCCTTAACCGCTCGGCCACGACTACCGTATTTTTACAATTTAAACCTAGTTGATCTACTCGTATAATACAGTGAAGAATTTGACAATACATTTCGTAGTCGGCAGGATTCGAACCTGCGCGGTGAGACCCCGACAGATTTCAAGTATGTCGCCTTAACCACTCGGCCACGACTACGGTATGTTGTAATTTATACCTAGTTGATCTATCTCCTATAGAACAGTGCAGTATCTGACAACACATTTCGTAGTCGGCAGGATTCGAACCTGCGCGGGGAGACCCCAACAGATTTAAAGTCTGTCGCCTTAACCGCTCGGCCACGACTGCCGTATTTTACAATTTAAACCTATTTGATCTATCTATTCCTATAAGACAGTGCAGTATCTGACAAAACATTTCGTAGTCGGCAGGATTCGAACCTGCGCGGGGAGACCCCAAAAGATTTCAAGTCTGTCGCCTTAACCACTCGGCCACGACTACTGTATGTTGTAATTTATACGTAGTTGATCTATCTACTCCTATAAGACAGTGCAGTATCTGACAAAACACGTCGTAGTCGGCAGGATTCGAACCTGCGCGGGGAGACCCCAACAGATTTCAAGTCTGTCGCCTTAACCACTCGGCCACGACTGCCGTATTTTACAATTTAAACCTATTTGATCTACTCGTATAAGACAGTGAAGTATTTGACAAAATCATTTCGTAGTCGGCAGGATTCGAACCTGCGCGGGGAGACCCCAACAGATTTCAAGTCTGTCGCCTTAACCACTCGGCCACGACTACTGTATGTTGTAATTTATACCTATTTGATCTACTCGTATAAGACAGTGAAGTATTTGAGAAAATCATTTCGTAGTCGGCAGGATTCGAACCTGCGCGGGGAGACCCCAACAGATTTCAAGTCTGTCGCCTTAACCAGTCTGCCACGACTACTGTATGTTGTAATTTATACCTAGTTGATCTATCTATTCCTATAAAACAGTGCAGTATCTGACAAAACATTTTCGTAGTCGGCAGGATTCGAACCTGCGCGGGGAGACCCCAACAGATTTCAAGTCTGTCGCCTTAACCACTCGGCCACGACTACTGTATGTTGTAATTTATACCTAGTTGATCTATCTATTCCTATAAGACAGTGCAGTATCTGACAAAACATTTCGTAGTCGGCAGGATTCGAACCTGCGCGGGAGACCCCAACAGATTTCAAGTCTGTCGCCTTAACCACTCGGCCACGACTACGGTATGTTGTAATTTATACCTAGTTGATCTATCTATTCCTATAAGACAGTGCAGTATCTGACAAAACATTTCGTAGTCGGCAGGATTCGAACCTGCGCGGGGAGACCCCAACAGATTTCAAGTCTGTCGCCTTAACCACTCGGCCACGACTGCCGTATTTTACAATTTAAACCTATTTGACCTACTCGTATAAGACAGTGAAGTATTTGACAAAATCATTTCGTATAGTCGGCAGGATTCGAACCTGCGCGGGGAGACCCCAACAGATTTCAAGTCTGTCGCCTCAACCACTCGGCCACGACTACTGTATGTTTTAATTGATACCTAGTTGATATATCTACTCCTATAAGACAGTGCAGTATCTGACAACACATTTCGTAGTCGGCAGGATTCGAACCTGCGCGGGGATACCCCAACAGATTTCTAGTCTGTCACCTCAACCGCTTGGCCACGAATACCGTATTTTTACAATTTAAACCTAGTTGACCTATACTCGTATAATACAGTGAAGTATTTGACAAAACATTTCGTAGTAATGTATTTGCACCGCTGCTTTGTTCGGACTCCAGAGTCCACATTTGATCTTAGAAATGGGTGGAAGGATTCGAGCGTAGAGACTAGAATCCGAACAGCAGGACCTTCTATAGGGTGGGTGGGTGTTAAAGATGTTTGAGACCTTACCTGTCCTTGGAGCAAACAAACCAAAGGCTTCTTCGCCTTACCGTCTTCTCTCGTAGTGACCAGATTTACCAAGTGAATGTGGATCCTCCGCCCGCAACGTCGCCGCGATGCAAATAGTACTCTATTTGCACTGCTGCTTTGTTCGGGCCCCAGAATCTATACTAGAGTTTTAGATATGGGGAGATTCGAGTGAAGAAACCGGAGCCCGAATAGACCAACATGGGGTGGTAAAACGGTGAAAGAGGGGGAGAAAAAAAAAAAAAAAGTGTAAGTAACAGCTGCTGTCCACTCGAGTCTGGGTCCAGATTTTTTGAAGTACACATACAGTTTTACTTTACCGTTTTACTTTACCTTACCGTTCATCCTTGCCTCAACCAGACTTAACACTGACAGTATCTTATCTTGCGCCCTCACGCGCCGCAGTGCAAATAGTACTCTATTTGCACTGCTGCTTTGTTCGGGCCCCAGAATCTATACTAGAGTTTTAGATATGGGGAGATTCTTCGCTCCGGACCGGGACCACGAAGCCTCACCCATACCCACAATATCTCGCCCCAAATACCACCCATACCTCACCCATACCTCACCCGTACCTCACCCGTACCGCGTGGCCCGTACCGCGTCGCAACGCGTCACGCGCACGACGCCGCCTACATGACGCCGTCCGCACAACACCACTCGCACGACGCCACCCGCACGACGCTACACGCACAACGCGACGCCGCAATCCATCCGGTAAAGCCGGCAAGTCCACGCCTATCTGATGGCGTTTGCCGTAACTGCTAACGTATTATTCGACAGACGCGGTGGAAATGCGTGCAATGAAAACCAACTTGTATTTGAAAGCCGCCCCTTGTAGACGGGGGCGCGCGTAGCCATTCAGACTATCGATGCTAACCAGAACGGCGGGGGCAGGTTCTGACGGACCAGCACCCGAGTTAGAATATCCGACATTTGCGAGTAGCGCGTTGCAGTTTGACACTGTAAGTGGGCAGAGGGCGGATAGCCCAACATACCGAGGCATCAAAAGCCGAGAGTTATTAGGGCGCGGAATACTACCTAATGAGCGACAGTTCGAACCATCCGGCGCAATTGCGACCTTCAAGATATCTTAAACATACATGTACATTTTCCATGCTCCACGGTGTCAAGGAGCGTTAATGACGGGTATAATATTATGGGGTCTCGTGTCGTCACTCCTCGCTTAGAACTCCGCCCTCGCTTTCGGGAACATCTCGACAGACTTGCAGACGCCAACTTGCGAGCACGGGAAGAAAAATAGCGCGGAACTGGGAAATGCGTCCTGAATGAACCTACAAGACCGCCCCCTACCTTTAACGCTGTTCATTTAGTTAATAAATTAAATTTGCAGATGAGCTTCACAAGTCCGCAAATATGCGCAGGACAACAACAAACAGAAGTGCTGCGTGTGGGACTTTTCTCGACGCCGAATTGCATGCATGAAGCGCCCCGTTTCCTCAAATTTCCCCCTGTGGGTCAAAGCCTACGGCAACTGTGTACAGTTAATATCTATTTTATTGTAATTATTGCCATTACCACTTTCCTCAGGCACTTTTTCACACACAAACAGATAACAATACAAAGAAAAGGTTGTTTCATTCTGAGGAAGACCATGAGACGTTAATTTACTACAGGGATACAGGGCTACTGGCCCCCACAATGTCCATGCATGTTCGATTGGATTCATCTAAGAGTTGGAAACGGGCAGTGTTGCAGAACGGCTGCACCGATGGACAGTTGCAGACCAGTCGACCAGGCGACCGTGGAAACAACAACATAGCTTTTCACCACCGAAATGGTTCTTAGGATCTGTGAAGAAAAAATGTGACTTCGATCAATCATTAAACGTCATTTAGGAAACAGAAAGGAAAAACAAAAGAACATTTCGATTAAAAACAATTTAAGCCAATCTGGTTATTATGGCAACTACTTTACGTGCCGCTTATTCCTTTTTTATAATTCTTTTGAGGTCTTTAGGCAAAAGTTCCGATCCCAAAATAAGACTTTTAGGAAGTGGAATAAAGATGACCACAAAATAAAAAATAGACAAGGATTGGCCGAAACTTGTTTATGTCACTCATGCAGAGGCCCGTCCTCTGAACTTAATTAGTTACATTCAAATGTAACACGCAGGGCCTATCCACTGCGGAACTTCTATTGCCTCTCACGCAGAGGCCCATCCTCTGATCTTAATCGGTTAAATTTAAAATGTAACACGCGGGGCCCGTCCACGGCGGAACTTCTATTGTCTCCCATGCAGAGGCCCCTACTGTGATCTTAATCAGATACATTTAAATGTAACACGCAGGGCCTATCCACTGTGGAACTTCTATTTGCCTCAAATGCAGAGGGCAGTCCTCTGATCTTAACGCTAACCCTACCTAATGCTGCTTTTGACTACTAGCAGTAAAATGTAGTATGCAGAACTCTCACCTACCTGTGTACAATGCCTATAGTAATTTTTAGTATTTGGTACATGTACACCCCTAATTGCACTCATAGTACTAAGCATTGGGTCCCTCTGCTTGCTGAGTGTTCATGGCCCATGTATACTGCGTGGAGTGTTCTAACCTCTACAGCAAAGATTGTCACTTGGGACACGGCAATGGGTCAAGGCTGGACTACTGCATTTTTTGCCAGGTAAGTATTACTGACCTGTAATACCACTATTAGTATTTTGTGGTTGGCAGTGTCTGTAATTTGACATACACACCCAATCATCAGTCACGGAGAGACTGTAGAGAAAGGAACAGAGCTACAAAATACTAAGTAATATTCTGTAGTACTCAGTTCTTTAACCGGCCCAGAGTAAGGCCTGCCCTAGGGGGTTAGGGTTAATCAGTTAAATTCAAATTTAACACGCAGGGCCTATCCACTGCGGAACTTCCATTTGTCTCAAATACGGAGGCCCGTCCTCTGATCATATCAGTTAAATTCAAAATTTAACACGCAGTGCCTATCCACTGCGGTACTTCTATTTGTCTCAAATGCAGAGGCCCGTCCTCTGATCTTAATCAGTTAAATTCAAAATTTAACACGCAGGGCATATCCACTGCGAGACTTATTTTGTCTCTCATGTCCCTACATGAGAATAATTTCAGAATAATTAATTAGTTACATTCAAATTTAACACGCGTGGCCTATCTATTGCGGAACTTCTTTTGTCTCTCATGTATAGGCCCGTCCTCTGATCTTAATCCGATACACGGTCGAATATAACACACAAGGCCTATCCACTGCGGAACACTTTTGTCTCTCATGCAGAGGCCCGTCCTCTGATCTTAATCCGATACATACGAATTTAACATTACTGACCTGTATTACCACTATTAGTATTTTGTGGTTGGCAGTATCTGTAATTTGACATACACACCCAATCATCAGTTACGGAGAGACTGTAGAGAAAGGAACAGAGCTACAAAATACTAAGTAATATTCTGTAGTACTCAGTTCTTTAACCGGCCCAGAGTAAGGCCTGCCCTAGGGGGTTAGGGTTAATCAGTTAAATTCAAATTTAACACGCAGGGCCTATCCACTGCGGAACTTCCATTTGTCTCAAATACGGAGGCCCGTCCTCTGATCATATCAGTTAAATTCAAAATTTAACACGCAGTGCCTATCCACTGCGGTACTTCTATTTGTCTCAAATGCAGAGGCCCGTCCTCTGATCTTAATCAGTTAAATTCAAAATTTAACACGCAGGGCATATCCACTGCGAGACTTATTTTGTCTCTCATGTCCCTACATGAGAATAATTTCAGAATAATTAATTAGTTACATTCAAATTTAACACGCGTGGCCTATCTATTGCGGAACTTCTTTTGTCTCTCATGTATAGGCCCGTCCTCTGATCTTAATCCGATACAAGGTCGAATTTAACACACAAGGCCTATCCACTGCGGAACTACTTTTGTCTCTCAAGTAGAGGCCCGTCCTCTGATCTTAATCCGATACATACGAATTTAACACGCACGGCCTATTCACTGCGGAACTACTTTTGTCTCTCATGCAGAGGCCCGTCCTCTGATTTAATCAGCTACATTAAAATGTAAATGTAGGCTACACCATTTGCAGATATGGAGAGAAAAAAACGCAACATTTACTACCGAATTGTTAAGAAATATCTTACTCATCTGAAAGTAAATAAAGATCTAGGCGTCCAGCAAATTGATCGCGAAAAACACAAATAACATAATAATAACAGCTCGACGCCGGATGAAAACAAACGCTGTTTTTCGGGCTTTTCTCGGCATTTATGACTGTAAAACTTCGGACAGGCCAGTTTAAAGATATTTACTATAAAATACAACCTTCCAAATTCGCCCATTCATGATAATTCAAGCATTTACCAATAGTGCATACCACCTTTAAGACGCAGGGCCTAATCCACTGCGGAACTTCTATTTGTCTCAAATGCAGAGGCCCGTCCTCTGATCTTAATCAGTTAAATTCAAATTGAAAACGCAGGGCCCTTCCACGGCGGAACTCCTTATATCTCAAATGCAGAAGCCCATCCTCTGATCTTAATCAGATACATTCAAATTTAACACGCAGGGCCCGTCCACGCGGAATTTCTATTGCCTCTCACGCGGAAATAAACATGTTAGATTAAAAATTCAGCACACAGGGCCTGTCCACTGCGTCACTTCTATGTTCTCTTATCCTCTGATGATATCCATGTAAGATAAACATTCATCACGCAGGGCTCGTCCCCTGCGTAACTGTTGTTCTCTCATATCCTCTGATCTTAACAATGTTAGTTTTAAATTCAAGATGCAGGGCCTACCCACTGCAGAATTTATATTCTCTCTTATCCTATGATCTTAACATTGTTATATTTAAAATTCAACACACCGGGCCCGAGCACTGCGGAACTTATATTCTATCTTAACCTATGATCTTAACATTGTTGGATTTAAATTTAACACGCAGGGCCCATCCACTGCGCAACTTCTTTTACCTCTTATTCTGTAATCTTAACAATGTTAGATTTACATTCCGACACGCATGGCCCATTCACTGCGTTACTTCTATTCTCTCTTATGCTTTGATCTTAACCATTGCTAGATTTAAGTTCAACACACAGAACCTGACCACAGCATAACTTATATTCTCTCTTATCGTCTGATCTTAACAATATGTAAGATTTAAATTCAGCACACAGGGCGCGTCTGCTGCGTAACTTATAACTATCTCTCATCCTCTGATCTTAATAGATTAAAATCCAAAACGCAGGGCCCGTCCGCTGCTTAACTTATTATAATAATAATACTAATATCTTGGATTTATATAGCGCTTTTCACGCGCGAAGGGCAACTCAAAGCGCGTCCAACATTATTACCCCTGATCACTGGGCAATTTTCAATCCTTAAACCCTCTCGACTCCCTGGGGAGTATATACAGCCTGTGCTGCAATATATGCGCTACTAGGCTAAATCAATCACAATAACCATCTCTGTCCTCACAGGTACACATTGTACCCCTGGGTGGAGAGAAGCAATTATAGTTAAGTGTCTTGTTCATGGGACACAAGTGTCACGACTGGGACTCGAACCCACACTCTGCTGAACAGAAACACCAGAGCTTGGGTTTGGTGTTCTTATCGACTACAATTTGAATTACAATTATCGATTACAATTTGAACCCACAGGACCCATTCACTGTTCTTTCTTAGGCACAGGCCCGCCCTCTGATCTTAACCAGACCGAGTCAACACCTTATCTCGGGGTAAGAATGACCAAGAATATGAAATGGAATCAACACAACGACGTCATAACATCCAAGGCCAACAGAATACTAGGTCTTCTGCGTCGCAATCTGCAGTACACACCACAGTCAGTCAAGACCACTGTCCATCAGTCACTAGTTCGACCCCGTCTGGCAAACTGCAGTGCACAGTAGTTCTACATACACATTTTCCAATCCCTAGCCACACAACTTCTAGAAGATCCTCGGCATACAGTTGCTTACCCTATCAAACCCGGATAGATGCATTCAGGTATTCATTAATGCCCAGCACAATCCCACTTGGGAATTCCATCCCAGTCACAGTACATGCATCACCCAGTCTTGAGCATTCATGACTGGATAGCTCAATGTGGCTTTCTAAACAAAGTCCAGATTTCACTGTAAATATATGCACCTACACCCACACTATGTAAATGAGTATTATCTACACTGGTCCGCACCGTGCACGACAAGCAAATTGACGAGATATCCAGTTGGACGCACTGTCCATTATTAACGTAGAAGTAGAAGTACCCACGCTAGTCTAGCGTAAAATTGTGCGTTTTAGCTAGCATTTTTAGTACAACTGCACAGACAGAAGTCGGTCACACCTTGTTGCATTATACGCGCCACCAAAAGGGTCAGCGACTGATAAACCTGATGCTAAACAACAATGCGCGTCATTTCCACGCGTAAATGCGTTCAAAAGACTGCAGTCGTAAGCCAGCCAGCACTAAGAAACGTGCCGCGAAGCTGCCATTCGCCTAAGTAGTACACACGCCGCTCAAGGCGCTACGACTCATTTGAGGGTCCACTCCCCGTTTTGTTTGAATGTCAAGGCCCCCCTTTGTTTAGGCTCGTCCTAAAACACGAATGCTGCCAACAAGAATGCATTATAGCTCTTCACTATGGACAATCATGATTAAATCTGATACGCCGAGCTAATAGGGCGCGAACGACCAACTGATATTTTGAAAACCAATAACGCTACCAACATTTACGAGCCGTAACACACTACAGCCCCCAAACCGAAAATGAGAATTTCAGATGGTACAGAACAAAACCCTCCGCGCTTAACATATTGCGAGGTTAAAAACCTTTTCCTGGGGAAGGATCTTAAGGGTGCAAAACAATTACAGTTGTTTAAACCTGTGCTGGTGAGGGTAATGTTGGACTTGTTGACATACTCAGACTATTTGCTTGGAATCCGGAGGCCTGACCGGAAATATGGAGCACTTACCAAGGGTTCTCCGACCACGTACCTGAATCGCTTTTCAATTAAGTCGGAAAAACCGTACCTGGAACTATTAACCAGTTCGCGCCGGGATTATTTTAACATCACCGAGCCGAGAGGCGGGATTATTTTTAACGAAACTCGATCCGAAGCGTGTTCAGGACGATAGTGCCGGGAAGCACACCCACGCATTTCCGGCCTTGCTCGCTGCTGACAGAGATTCTCGAACTTGAACTTGGCGTGTTTATGCGTCATCCGTTTTGAATTTGGAGAACATTTTGCGTTTATATACGTCATCCGGCGCGAACTGGTTAAAACCATCCTAACATGCAAACTCCCATTATTTTTTATTCCGAACCACAGCGGGAGAAAAGCCTATTCACTAAATGTTCATCTCGCTATAGCCCGAGCCGTCTGATGTAGTGCCATGCCATTTTGTGAACTTAGATTGCCCCTCCGTTTTCGGCCTTGTCTCTTTTTTTTTAATTTTTTTATTTTTTTTTATTTTTATATCTTTTTTCCCCCTGGTATTCCTTCCATAACCGTCTTTGTCAATATACAGTATTAGTCAGGTGACTGTGATAAAACCCAAATAAGAACATTGTTACAATTACATTGTTACCACTGACCTTAAATTACTTTGACCTCAACACCTCACCTTTGACACAAACACCAAGGCTCAACACATACATGCCACATTAGATTGAAATCGGGACTCCAAGTTTTCAAATGAAAAAGGGTTTTAAACTCCGGCCCATTTTAAAACTTGACCCCAGATGGCCTTCGACCTCAGAAGTTGAATTTGAAAACGACTCTCGTATAGTGAGATAGCAGTATTTCATCTCCGACCGAAACGAGATTGTAAATGAAAAGCAAGGCAATGACAGCCATAACTTATCGGGGTTGTATTATATATAACAGCGGTGACCAAACAGCAGCGGCCAAACTCTCAATCGATCAAATAATCAAATCGGCCCTGGTCCTCAAAGAAGAAAATTGCCCACAATAATTGTTATCTTTTATCGAAGATCCATAATAAGGCTAACAAATCCGGTACTGCTATAGGGTGCTCACAAACTACATGGTTCATATCATATACAGATCCGGGTACCCCGAGATGATCAAGAACCCTTTTAAATTGTACAATTTTTGCGGATTCCATATACATGAACTTGACTTAAATGGAGAACTACCTTGTAATTAGAACGTATAAGGTTTGCCCAGAGCGGGCCTGATCACTTTTACTATGCAAAATACGGGATCTTGGCACTGTCCTGGGACGGACCATGGCGATTACGCATGCCGGCTTTTCCGTGACTTAGGTCACAATAATATTGTGCGGAATGACCTGAAACAAACATGCCCCTTGGTTGTTTCTCCCAGGTTAAACCCCTATAAGCAAGGCTTGAATAAGTTTCTGCTTAAATAGCGCTTAAATTAGCTTCCTCCCCAAAATTTGAAAAAGGTTGCATCGCATTATTATATACAAACATGTTTTACACACGGGTTAAATTTTACAATTATGATTGAAACGGATCCGCCACCGTCGAAGGAGGCACTTATAGTCAGTGAAGACATGCTGACATAACCGGCAGTGTTCTTGGACTCTAATAAAACCAAAAGCTTCAATTTCAAACTGGATATCTTTTTTTTTTTGATTTTTTTTTTTTTTTGGGGGGGATTTTGAACGACGATTGCTTGCAACAAAAGGGCTAAAAATACTAGTATCGTCTTATTGTTTAGAGAGACTTATCAAGTTTTCATCAACAGAGTTGAGCAGCATACTGAGCCGGCTTGGCGACAAGATATGTGATTTAGTTACCTATCTTCAAAATGTGTGGTTCTTTTTTAGTTACCTAAAACAATTAGGAACACTCAAAATGTCGTCTAATCCGAAAGCAGGCTCACAAAAATAATGCCGCGCAAAAAGCACATAAATGCATCATTAAAAGTGTACTGACCTCAAAGGTTAAAACGATCTAACACCCCGACCAAACCTGCGTTGTTGTACTAAACTCAAAGGCGAAACACATGTCAGAACCACTGCCCCATACCAGAGCAGAGCAAAGGCGCCCAACCAGAACATGTGGCACTCTGACTATCTAAAACAAACATCACATGCAAAACGTGAGCATAAAGCACAGTAATATAACAATAGGTACGAGTATGCATTATAATTATATTGAAATTATAATATATATATATTTTTTTAATACATGTATCCTGAAACAGTCAGAGACACCATGTTGGCCCAACACCACTGCCAAAAGGAACATTACTATACTGCGGGGCACTCCTTCGCATTTTTGCGGCTATGTGAGCCGCCAACCTGCTCAATACATCGCTGCGCACCTCATTATAAAGACTACGCTGCATTCTGACTGGCCATACGATGCGAGAGCACCCATCAGGCTCTACGATATTTCATTCCCATTGTATGAATTAGCACCGAAGTCCCAACATTTAGATAATACGGGCTTTTCTACAGATATGCAGCGGAAATATATTATTGCAACACAGACTTCTAATAAAACTCAACCTATAATTAGCTGGGTAGAGGTTTATAAAGGTCTCAATTAAACCAGAAAATCAGATCTGTAGAAAAACACCCCCGAAATAGAGCAATCAACGAAGATTACACTGATTACACTAAGAGCACTGTACGACATTTGAATGCGGAGAACATGCGTGCGTGCTATAGGGCGGCTGCCTCTACACCAGCATATACTGCAATATACTATACACCTGATTTAATCGCACGGCGAATTCTACGTAAAAATGCATTATATGAATTCAATACAAAAAGTGAATTTTTAAATGCGATAAGAGATATACCTCTACTGGTGAACAATGTCTTCATCTGTCTTTTTGTTGTTGTTGAAAATTCATTGCTAAAAACGTATGCAAACATTAAGTAGCCTGAATAACATAACTTCATTTGGACACGATATTAAACCCTGCATTCCTGGCCCTAATTGTTAAACAAATAGGCCAGCCTTTTGCATAGACCATTGTGGCGCTCTCACATTCCATTGTCACGCATCAGTGCAGCCACTCCCAACCGTGCAAAGGTTGTCTTCAGTACGAAGACTCTATACCGCTAAGCATAGCAAGCGTTCAAACCTATATGCTGGCGCACCCTGGAGACATTTTCTAAACTCTGCCGAAGCAAACGCAAAACGTGAGGTAAAACAATAATACCTGCACTTCTATAGGAATACAATTGTCTCAGAGCACGGCTCCCTAAACCAAATCGACACGCCCCTTTTCAAGGGGGGGCTCCTTCAGTTTTGAGCTGCACCAACAAAATAAATTAAAAAGTGGTTTGATCCTACCTCAATTCTCCATACAATTCAAGAAAGGGTCTTCAAACTAGCACAAATGTCCAAACTCGCAAACACAAGTGCGATTGACTTTTACTGGGATAACAAAACCTTCCCAAAAATGACCCCTCTTGAATCCTAGGTTGCTGCCATGCCGCGGTGTAAAACACGGCCCAAGGCTGGCTATCGGCGCGGTCCGGCCGCGAAGCTTAGACGAGCACGTCCGGCCATGACGAAACCAGACTTAACACTGACAGTATCTTATCTTGCGCCCTCACGCGCCGCAGTGCAAATAGTAAAGTATTTGCACCGCTGCTTTGTTCGGACTCCAGAGTCCACATTTGATCTTAGAAATGGGTGGAAGGATTCTTTGCTCCGAACTTAGACTCCCAATCCATTCCCCTATGCTCTCTTTATCTACCCCCAACCTTTATCTCATCCCATATCTCATCCCATATCTCATCCCACATCTCATCCCACATCTCATCCCACATCTCATCCCACATCTCATCCCACATCTCATCCCACATCTCATCCCACATCTCATCCCACATCTCATCCCACATCTCATCCCACATCTCATCCCACATCTCATCCCACATCTCATCCCACATCTCATCCCACATCTCATCCCACATCTCATCCCACATCTCATCCCACGCCTCACCCCTAATCTTACCCGTTAAACTACTCTTGTGACGTCACTCTATTCAGAAAAGTGTCGATTATTTTAAAGAATGTACAGTTAACTGTGCATTCTTTTAAGAATTAACAGAAAAAGAACGACTCAATTGACACAGAAATTGCTATTGTTATATTTATTACAACTTAGTAAGAGCTATGTTGACAGTTTCTCTATAGCTCTTAACAGTTGTCTTGGAGGTCATTTTGGTGTCTCGACGCGCTTATGCGGTTTAAGCCCGGCTGACTGCTCTCCGATCCTATTGTCCTCACTGGTTCTGGCCACCGAAGCCCTTGTTGTAGAGGCGAAATGCTGCCATGCTCGATCGTATGTAGTGGTTCGTCCAAAAGCCTTGTTGCACAGATTTGCCACAACCTGGGATATCAACAACAAAAACAAAACAAAATAAGTTAAGAGGGCCTAATATTTCGATCTTAACAAGATCTTTTTCAGAGACTAAATGGCTGTGTACAAGAAACAAACATACAGCATCAAATAAAATGGATGCGCCAACCCGCATGTAACAAATTGCATCAAGGTTTGTCTAAAACATTCGAAAATTAAAATGGCCCAAGAACGTATTACGACTAAGAAAAAAAATGGGGAGGATAAACCATATAGCAAGGTTGAAGCGATGGTTTGCAATTTAAAATATGTACATGTAATAGAAATTGATTTCTTGTAAATGGGAATAATTTTCGACGGAGATGGGCCATAGTTATGTCATACGTTCCAAGGTCCTAAAAAGTACTACTAATGCACAACTTTAAAAGGGCTGGTATGCGTACAACACGTACATGTACTTCACATTCGTCGTATACCCGTGTAGCAAAAACGGCAGAAAAACCAACAGAAATTTGTTTTGTTCCGAGTCTGGTTTGACATGTGATAATGAAACCGTTCAGGGTTTAACAAAAGGCTGGTATGCTTTCGACACGGAATAATGACTACTGACACTAAGATACACCAAGGGCTTAAAATAATAAGCCAACATGAGCTGCTGAGAGCTAAGCCAAATGTTGGAAATAAAAAGTTCTTGTTATCCTTTCTTGCTTATTTTCCATCATTACCTGATCTGTTACAAGGAGTCCAAATCAGCCACGAATGTGTACAGTTTCTTCACCTCTGAATCTACCGCTTTAGTATAAATCCTCATTGGAGTATAAATCCTCATCGAATATGTCCCAAAATACTGGTTTGAATCACCATTAAAATAAATTGGCGAGTCAGTTCTTGAGGTGACACAACATATCTCCCAGCGTATTCCTACGTACGGATCATCACTGGAAGTAGCGGAGTTAGCAGAGACACACCCGACGCACAACAATGTATGGCATCAAATGACTTCGATGTCGAATATACTGGGCATTTTAAACACTCTCATTTTACCCAACCTTTATTCAATTGTTTGGTTACCCAACACGGAGACCAGACAGGACAAAGCTTTCACATCTCTTAGTAGCTTGCACCACTGAACAATGGACTTAAATCGTCTCATACTTTAAAGCATTAGTAAGAATTGACACTTGTTGTTCCTTTTAAATAATGACAATGGGTGTAAAAGGGACGTAGTTTAAGTCGGAGAAACGACTCAAAAGGTAGACATTCTTTGATTCAAATTGGACTCGGACGCTGCGCGTCCTCGCCCATTCGAATCAAAGAATGTCCATTTCTCCTTAACTGATTCTCCTCGGGATACACAGCATATGCCACCAATATATTCTGCATCTATTAATTGTCTACCAGTTAAGGATCTTGAGGTGTTGTTCCCTGCCGACAGGCTCCTCTAGCCGCTTGCCGCAGACCCTCAAATGAGGCCAAGCCCATGCTTTGTAGGTACCATCCTTGTTTGCACACTACCGCAAGAAGCTCAGCACCTTACACTATTCCTCAGAGAGCCGTCTCCAGCTGCCTTACTTTTTTTGCATTGTACCTTTTGCTATTGTACTCATATCTGCTGTAGCCAACCAATTGTTATTTCGCTTTGCCACCCGATGTCGCTTCAGCACTTGGCCTGTTAGTGAAGGCACTACCCCAACAAGTTGCTTAGATAGATTGTAGCATCTTGACTATTCTTACAATGCATGCCGAATCCTGAGCTGCCTATAACGACCTCTCGCCCTGCCCGTCAGCAATTTATTCGAGGAAAACTGTTCTCTCACCGAGCCCATCCATCGGCGAAATTTGGCAGCTGTCCACTATACCTCCTGGTTGCTTTAAATCAAAGGACATCCTCATCCGAGTCGACCCGCGCCATCCGAATTCCCTCAAATGTAAAATGATACCTTCTACATATAAACTGGACTTGTGTGGATTTGCCTAAAGCATCCTTTTATCCAACCTCAACCGAATACGAGTGTATCAATTTCACGTTCGGCTGCGCCGACTACCTACCCTATCTCCGATCGTCTGTTTAACCGAGAAACGTCTTACTGTATACCCCGTTTATTTGCCTGCCGCTGAACATAACTCCTCATGCTGGCGTGGCATCGTGTATGTGAACCTGTCCAAAAAAAACCCAACAAAACAAACAAACAACACAACCCCCTAAAATGAGAACGTATATCCTCCGTCGCATAAACCTAATGAAACCATTTGCCTTTCCTGTCCAGTCGTCGAGGCTCTTCTGCTAGCCTTTATGAATATTTTATCATTTCGAAATTCATACTCCTGGACTCTCCGTCTGAAGCGGTTGAACCATGTGTAGACCAAGCCAGGGAGCTATGGAATAAACGTGTAGACATTTCATTTCCCTGATGTCGACGTGACATGATCTCCACGAAACTTGGACTTCCACACCTGGCTTCCATTGAACTTACTGCAGCAGAAGAGATATGACTTAAAAGAATGTGCATTGTCGCTCAAACTTCGGAATACACCCGCCACATGGGACTACGTGTATCACATTCCTTCCTGGCCCTATTTTGTGGTAGACGCTCTGCTGCCAAGACCTCAAACGTTTGTTTGTATTCAACTAATCTGTAAATCACCAGTTGGGGCGTGGTATTCCTTTTATTTCCGCCTGCGATTGATTTAATTATTTTGTTATTTTTATTTTTTATTTGGTTTTGTTTTTAATGTTTAATTTTTTTTTTTTTTTTTTTTGGGGGGGGGGGGGGGGGGGGGCACGAACTGCCCTAAGCCGATTAAACCTCTTTATATTCTTCACCGATACGAATGTCCGAAATTAGCGGCAAAAATAGTGCCATACGCCGACCAAATCACGCCAGAAGATCCCCGTATGCATCCTTCTCCGAAATGTAGTTCTCTAATTATTCGCGTTCTCAATCGTGAATAAAGTATTTTATTTTCGCATTCCCTATCCTGTTGCACAGCCTGCAAGAGAAACATAAAATGGAGCATACATGAACTTGGGGAACACCAAGCTTCGACGGCAAAACAGAGCGGACGAAAAAGAGTCAGCTATTACTTACCAGCCCTCACGGGACACAGGCAGCATCTCCGTGTTGCTTTATTTCAAACAATACTCACAATCTCCAGTATCTTTCTGGATGTCCCTTCTCCATCGTTAGCTCACTTCTCTCACTTCGATGTACCAGAGTCCTTCCTGCAAAACATTAAATGCAAAACGGTTAGCTCAGCTAACAATTGAAAATATTGTATCTACTAATGCATGTCAGCACCAAAGTATGTAATTCACGATTTAACTCATCCTTGATGATTGGCCGACAGTGGCCCTTTTCTACAAAAGCGGGGCAAAGCCGGACACAATATCATATCACAAAATCGTAAAAACAACGGAGAAAACAAAATTGTCGATACATAGGGACTCCATTCTCTAATTTTGTATAAATACATTTTCACGCATGCGTTTCTTCCCGATGCTATTTGCTGCCATATTTGTATAGAGATATTTATCTCCTGATAATCCGCTCTGCCTAATTTTGCGGCTTGCTCCCTTTATTTACGGTACTCATTCCAGATTATTATTATTTGCCTCATTTTCCCGAGAGGTTTTATTATCTCATTGTTATAACCGGGGTTCATCTCCTCATTTGTTTGTTTTATTTCTCAAAATGTACCAAAAAACGTGGACATCAAAATGTATAGAGTGAACCGCGCCCGTCATAGCAAGTACATTGTAGCGTGACGTGTACATGTTCAATTACTTGCACAGTGCAATTTAACCTTAGCGTGATTTTATAGAAGCAGGTAACTAAAGCCTTAAAGTGCTCAAATGTTTCATTTAACACTCGACCATTACTAAAATCAAATGGGCATATCGTAATTTTCCCACAAGCGAAAGGCGAAAATCCAACCGGACAGCATAGCAACCAATTGATCAGACGTCAAAATAATACTCTGCGAGTTGTCGACCTTCCGGGGAGCGTGGTCTACAGAATCGGCCTATTTTGCTCAAATTTAAGGGGAATACAGAATACACAAACAAATCCCGTGCCATTATAACTGGGGCTGTTTCCCTCCATTGTCATGAATCTGTTTTATTGAGCAATCTCTACAAGCATCAAACCTTAAACGTTTTAGATTCAATTTACCATAAATACCGTAAATCCCCGTTTCATTATTCCTTTCACCTTTCCTGACTATTTTATGTCGGTATTGTCTCGTTTCCGTTTTGTCTTCTATTGCAACACCTTGACTTCCCATTGCCGTCTAATATTCACAACCCTTTGCTTTGCCCTTGTTTGTGCTGCTACATCACTTTATTACATTATCCTACTCTCTGTACCGGCATATTCATTCGAATGTTGCAATTCGTGGCCGAATAACTAATACAAATATAAAGACAATAATATATCCCTTTACCTCCCTCCTTAATTCACTGGGGCTATTTTCCTCTTTACAAATGCATATCCCAATCTGGGCCTTTCCCCACATCAATACCTGGGTCTCTCCCCACATCATCTCGGGGGTTTTCCCACATTAATCTCCGAGGTTTTCCCCCCATTTATGTCTACCAATCGGGTTTTCCACCTTCCTTTTTCTTTTCCTTTTTCCGTTTCCTTTCTTCTTTTTCCGTTTCCTTTCCTTTCCCCTTTTCCTTTTGCCTTTTCCGCTTCCTTTCCACTTTTTTCCTTCCTTTCCTTTTTCCTTTCCTTTCCATTTTTCCTTTCCTTTCCTTTTTTCCTTTCCTTTCCTTTTCCCTTTCCTTTCCTTTTTTTCCCCTTTTTTCCTTTTCCTTTTTCCTTTCCTTTTTCCTTTCCTTTTTCCTTTCCTTTTTCCTTTCCTTTTTCCTTTCCTTTTTCCTTTCCTTTTTCCTTTCCTTTTTCCTTTCCCTTCTAACTTCCTTTCCATCCATCTATACCCATACATATTCCTATATATCCCTATATCCATATAATATATCCATACACATCCATATACATCTATCCATATATCTATCCATCTATCTATCCATCTACATATCCATACACAAATCCATATCCATATCCATATCCATACCCATATACATATACACACACATACAAGTGGGTAAATGCCGTCAATAGGGGACGGGGCATTGTCCGACCGTCTCCCCTCTTTTGTTTGTACTCTAACGTTTTCGGATGATCGCCATAGGATTTGCACACGAGTCTGAATCGGGGACCTTTGTGGAATAGGGGACACCATTGTTCCCTTTGTCATACGTCCCCTATTTCAATCAAAAACAAACGCACCCACATGTATATACATACACTACATGTACACATACCAACACGTCTGTCTGTGGTGTAAATCCGTCGAGGAGTTTATTTTGTTCCTCTCGATGATTTCCTTTGTTTGCACTAACTTTTTCGAACGGCTCTCGTTGCTTTTGTACACGAAACTCAATCGAGGACGTCGTCGATTCTAACCCTGACCCCAAATCACCTTCGTGTCGTCCACTTACACCCTAAACAAACGCGTGTATACATGAACCTTTTAGGTCGACAGAACTTTCTGAGTTTTAGTTCAGAGAGATTTTCCTCAGCCCACGAACCCCCATGGAGTGTCTTCATAACGTAATATACGAAACGAATTGATGGACCTCCTATTATCCCTCTTTTGTTCGTGCTTTAAATGATTCGGAAGGCCCTAGGCTTTTCTTATGAATCAGAATCAAGGACCTTTTCGAAATAGGGGGCCCTATAGCCCTCTAATGTTATAAGTCCCCTATTTCAATCAAAAACGAACTCACGCATAACTACACACCCCATAATGCATAAACCGCCTCCCGCCGTGTAGACGGGGTTTTCCCCTCGCACATGTAGCGCCCTCTTGCCAGAGATTTCCCTACCACTCCATAGCGGCTCAGACTCGCCACTAAAAAGTACCTTGTCTTGCCGCCTTCATAGTAAAGTTAGAGCTCAGTCTAAGCCTAGCCCACCAATTGACATTCCAGCTGACCAGATCGACTGAAAGTGCATAAATCCTGGGTTATAGAGAGAATAGATCAAATTCAGAGGGCGCGCCCCTCTGCAACGGCCCTGCGCCATCGCGCGCATGTTACATTCTGAGCGCTTTCTATGACAGTTTACATGTATACATTATATTCTTGGCACTCGTGGGTTCCTGATGTAAAGTGGTTTTATGATCAACACTTGACCTTAAACCTTTAATAATAATAAATGAACTACTTCGTTCACACTGGCGTACCCCCATTATGTATGTAAATGCTTATCACCGGTAACCTTCGTTTACAATTTTGTTTGGCTAAAACCAACTCATTTTAGTACTTTACAACATTTAGTTGATAAAAGTGTTATGCCGCAATATAATCCTTTTATTAATATAATTTTAGAATCCATTTTCTGTTTTGGACCCAAACATACCGTGGTGGCAACTTTTGTAAAGGTAACTTACGCTACATTTTGCCTAGCAAAGGTTCAACAGCCAGAAAATAGGTAATCATGTTTGTGTTTTATGTTGCGCCTCGGAATAGGTTTCTCTAGATAGATGGCGCATTATAAATGCTTTATATTATTATTATATTATTATGAATAGTTTTTCCGAAGACCTCCTTTTAGAAAAAACATCTGTATGCGGGGCCCGCATTTGTTTCCCCCAAGCATTACAAAACTATTTCCCATAGGCGCAGCACGTACTCAAACGAATGATCTAAAATCCTTTTCGATTGTGATGCTCAGTTGTCAATTGCTGCGATGCTCGCGTTTATTAGACAGCATAAATTGTCTACTTTCAGTCATACTCTTCCAAGGATTTTACCACAATGTGATATAAATCGCCATACCCCAAAAATTGGCTTGTCTGACATGCACATACAATTTGTGAATAGGAAATCGTTCCCACAACATAGGTTCACCCGCCGGGCTACACCCCCATAGATTTCGCGGATACTTGGTTAATCATTTTGCAGATCAGACATTATCCCAGCCGAGCATAATTTTCACAGGCATCACTTTCACAGATTTATTTGTGAACCAAGCGTTACATTCCTTATTATAATTTTAAGGCATTTGCCAACTATAGGCCTTTCCCAGACACCGTTTTCCAGGTAATATTTGCAAACCTCGGGGCCCGACCCCGCCAAGAAACTATGCTTGAGCCTGACCTGTACCTTGACCTGACCTGTTGCTCATTGTTATACTCTGCCAAGACTATAGTCATCTAGAGCAACCCAATATATCCTGCAAGTGGAACCACAACTGAAAATAAATTGATATAATCTTCTTAGGCTATACAGTTGCGTTTACTGTACATTTTCTCATCGTATAAATGTACATGCCCACTGCCCTTTCCACCAACACCCCCTGGGACACTCCACCCTTGCGTCCAATCCCCGACCAACATCCACCTCTTGGCCAAACCCAACGCACAGACCACCGTCCAAATGTTCCAAATACACTTTCCCATACCAATCAAGGTCTGATCGCCTGGGCTGTGCCAAACATAAAACAATTTCAGGGGCTAACTATAGATGCTCCTTTTTAGGCCTATATTCACTCTGAAACCTTGGGGGACCCAGGGCAAAGCTTGACCCCTCTATCGCTCCAAAGACCTCCTCCATCTTGTTAGTGCCTCTGATGATGAAGCTTCTGCTTCACTATGACCCCTGCCACACCATAGCCGCTACATGTCCTGTGCATATGGGATTAAATCAAAAGGAAACATGAGATACATAAACGGTGCTGCGTCCGTCAAATCACAGAGGGATAAATCCATCTATATAACCTTGTCAATCCTACCCCTTACTACCAGTACCAGCACTTATACGCCATAAACATACGTGTAACTACACGTATGTTTATGGCGTATTGCCATTGCAGTCACCAGTGATAATATTTTAACTCAGAAAAGGTCTGACATGTCCTTTTATAGGACTACAAGTTTCTCTCTGAGATAAACAACTCGATCTGAATTGAGACAAAGTCTGGAAAAAACAACCCCACATCTGGTAGTCACTTGGCTATACCTACGGACTCACTTGCCGCATCTGATATGAAACATCCCCTAGTGCCCATGGTGATTCACTAACCTAATTGCATAAGCTGGCGCTACAGTGGTCTAAGAGCTTTACAATTTCTTTAATATAGGCCTTTCCACAGCTATTCTCCGAAAATCTACCTAAAAGTTTACCAAATTAATTATTTCGATCAGCCCGATTGGGAATTAAGTTTTCTTTTTGTTTATGCACAATTGTCACGAAGATGAACGTAATCATATTTTGTAAATAACAAATTAATAATTGTGAAACAAAGGATAACAACCATTTGACCCTAAACTCATAACCCGGAATGGTTTACTGAGACTGCTGGCTTTAACTGCCATAGGCCTTACTTCCTTAAATCTCAGATTTTTCAGGAACGCCGAACATGCGTAGCCTAGCCGTACCATACTGCGCGAAAGCTACAACAAATTCCAATCACGGCGACGCTAAGGGAATACAAATAAAATGTACATGTACATGCTTTGCATTTTGAAAGCCACCTTACATCCTCTTCGTTTTAGACCATCCTTGCATTAGGCATATTATTAGGTACTCTGATAACTGGACCGGTATTTTGCATTACTAATGAGTGCTACTATATGAACCATAATAAAACCCGGTCCGATACTGGCCTACTGATAATAAATAAATAAATTATTCATATCCACATACCTTTTGACAATACTCACGCCTTCATGAACATCCCGCAGGAATGCGATGCCATCTTCTACTAGCAGTTAAAATTCGCGCCGTGCATGCTTGAGCGCGTGCTATTATCCAAAGCACAATAGCTTTGTACAATAGCTGTGTACAATACAAAGACTGCGTACCCTACTTAATGTGCCACGCCCGTCGCGCTGATGACCCTGTCACTGCATCAACGCACGTACGCGCATAGAGGAATTCCTATATAACATGGCATATGTGAAAACACACAAAATGGTATTAAAAGAACGAATTTCGAACTTGCTAAAATTCTTATTACGACACTTTCGCAGCCTAATAACCATTATCAAATTTCACATTGACAAAATGACATGGCTGCCCTATAAAATTATACCTCCTATTACCAGTGCAACATTGGACCACCGGCAAGAATTTAGATATCTCCTACCTCGTTTTCTAAAACGAACACCAATCCAGGCTCTATACCTCCATCGGAATCGCAAACCTGGCCCAATTTCCAACCATTAGAATCGAGCTCTTCCCTTCCGGCACCCGTTATGGCAGTCCGACTTAATAATTGGCTGGTCAACCAGCCGGGTATGGGTGGGCACGGATAGGAACCGTATACGTGGATATCCAAAACTCCAAGCGCTAGCAATATACGTCATGCTCGTAGTGCAAAGATTTACCAAGTGAATGTGGATCCTCCGCCCGCAACGTCGCCGCGATGCAAATAGTCGGCAGGATTCGAATCTGCGCGGGAGGACCCCAACAGATTTCAAGTCTGTCGCCTTAACCACTCGGCCACGACTACTGTATGTTGTAATTTATACCTAGTTGATCTATCTATTCCTTTAAGACAGTGCAGTATCTGACAAAACATTCCGTAGTCGGCAGGATTCGAACCTGCGCGGGGAGACCCCAACAGATTTCTAGTCTGTCCCCTTAACCGCTCGGCCACGACTACCGTATTTTTACAATTTAAACCTAGTTGACCTATACTCGTGTAATACAGTGCAGTATTTGACAAAACATTTCGTAGTCGGCAGAATTCGAATCTGCGCGGGAGGACCCCAACAGATTTCAAGTCTGTCGCCTTAACCACTCGGCCACGACTGCCGTATTTTACAAAAAAATGGCTAATAAAAGACGCATCTTATTTTACGACGACCCAAATAAACTTCGTAACTTACGACGTGTTACTTGCCGTTATCAAGGTATTTGCGACGCATTGAACGCATCGTAACTTTAGTGAAATGGGTCGTACGACGCGTCGATAGATGCGACGCGTTACTCTTCGTAACTCTAGTTGCGACGCGTCGCAAAGTTTAGTGAAATCGGGTTCTGGAGTTGTTAGAGCGACTCGGGAGCGACTTAGTTTTAATTTGGTTCGGCGCGAATGTGGAACGCCTGTCTGAACTGAGCGTTAAACCGTCAATTACCGTTGTACGCAAGCCTAGCCAATCAGCACTTGCGAGTGTTCAATGGCGCTAACAATGACTCCCGGCCCTTCTATTGTTACAAGGTTCAATGGGATACGTACATGTACTGTACATGGCGGGAATTTAAATGGTATAGTTTCAACATGCGGGTTGTAATTGTGAGGATTCAACCACTTTAAATATAGGTAACACATAGGCCTGGTAATTACTTACACCAATATAGAGTATATAAATCAAGCTTCTAGAGGGGATGTTTGTCCCTGGTGATTATTCGTGCCGTCCACGCAAAGCTATTTTAATTTGTTTTTCATTACGGTCAGACGTACCAAAACAAATTGTAAAATTGTAAAATTGACATGTGTGCAGTAGTTATAATTTATTCTAGGTGCATGTTTGTTAACATGCATTATGTGAAATTTGTTCTAAAAAACCTTGTTTCAGTATTTGAAATATCAAGCAATACAACTTTGGTGTCCCTCCTAATGTTAATAATTTGAAAGAGCCACTAATTAAGTATAACATTTGTAATGACATCATGCTTTCCTTACCACACATTAAATACCTTATAGTATGCGAAATTGTTGATATTTGAGCGCCTGATGCGAAGACTAATTAAGCGACTGATGCGAAGACTAAGCTCAAATTCGTAAAATCACAGCAGTTTGCTGTAAGTTTAATCTCCAGATGTCTTTGTTTTGTTGCTGTTCTTTGCCACTCAAGGTATGTTGAAACTCTTGCGTCAAACAATAATATATTTGGCGGGGAATCTGCAGTTACACTTTTGAAGGACTTTTTGGTTGAGTTTGCTCGTTCACAAATCTTCCAATTGTACGTGCCGTGCTTGCTTCATGCTGAGCGTGCGTGTAGGCCGCCATGGTTCGTCGGTGCTTCACGCGCGGTCGCTGTGCTCTTCGCCAGCGTACTGCCTGTTTACAGTTTCTTAACACTTAAATATTTTGTTTAGGAATTATTACTGTGCTAGTTAGGTATTTTTTTATACAACCCATGTTGTCATTTCAAAACACAATTAGCAAATTTAGTTGCGCACTATTTTTTTGTAGTGGTTTGATCGGTAGTCTGTCAATAGTGCCACGAACTTATTTCTGAGTATACCTACCGATTGATATTCAATTAGGACGTTCAGAGTGATCCGCCGCCCAGCCTTATTATGTTATGGTTACATTACGTTGTTACATGGACTGTAGCGATTCAACTAGATTCATGTTTTATTTTCTTTAAGGTATATTCTTGTTGATAATGCTTTTGAAGTTTCAGCGAATATTTGTATAGAAATTGCCAGGAAGTAATGACATGGGTCACAGTTCAAGTTAGGATGTCTTTAATAATTTCACGCTAAAACACTCTTGCACAAAACATGTTTTTAAATATAGAGTGAGTTGCCACAGTTTAGATTTTAAAATGATTCAGAATAGACACAAAGACCAGGACGATAGTTTCATAATGTGGACCTTTGTATTGAGTTTAATTGTAATAGTTCACAGCAAAATGGTAAACAGTTTTGTTTATTTCGTGCATTAAAATGATTGATTTAAATGAATGACATAACATAGTGTGAATTTGTAACTTAGACAAGATTATTATTATTTTGTTTACATAAATCACACACAGTTGTATAATTTTGCTTTCTACTTCAATCAATGAAAAGCCCAAAGACGCCTTCTTTCTTCACTGTAACAACGTGACAGAAGTTCAGAACTTAATGAGAAAATAATGAGAAAGGTAAAGCCGATGATTTTGCTCACCTCCGTTTAAAAACAAGAAATGAAGCGGGGAACTATTAAGTGCAGCTTTTTAGACTATACTGAGAGTATGTTAAACTGTAAGAAAAAGACAACATAAACAATAAAAATATAGAAGGTATATACATTATAACATTGTTGCTTTAATGACATCATTTCTCTCCAAAACACAGTTCTTTGATTAGTCTTTGTACGTTTGATTTTATTTTCCAATATTTGTTTTGCAACTTATATCGCTGTCCTCAATGTAACGTAAACACCTTCACATTTAGTTACAACATTTTACATTGCGGTTAAATTTGGAGAATGAATGCTCTCGTGTTATTGTTTTTTAATGAAAGCTTTTAATAGTGGGTCCACGTAAATATTTCATATAAATGTCATATATTTCATATTCGTCTCAGCTGTTGCCAGAGGCAGCAAGTAAATTAGTTTGGTGTGTGATTGAGTCAAAGACTAAATATTTACTTAGCTTGAAACCGTATCTGATAGACGAAATGATCAACGCTGCCTTAGCGTTTATCGTATAATACCAAGTACTCAAACGTACGTAGTTTTCCACGTCAGCTATAAGAAGCAGTAGTGCTCAAGGTCTGATACGGTAATTATCCCTATGTTTAACGGGCTCTTGACCAATCAGAAGGCTGCATTTATCTCCACATGACCCTCATTAGCAAAAAATGAGGAACGAAAATCTACCATTTACCGCAGGGGTGTTAGAGTGTGAGGGCTCGCGCAAATGCAAAACAAAATAATATGATAATAATAAAGAGCGTACCATTTTGTATGTAAGTGTTTTTTGCTCAAAATCATTCACAATATTTTGATGAATATTATTATTTTTTAGATGTAGTTAACTTGACTAAAACAAACATCCTTTTCAATTCTTAATTCCTATTGACTTTATGGCGTAGGCCCTACTTTTCATGTTTCACTTTACATCTATTCATAACGGCTTTTGGGGTGACTCATATTCATCCAACATAAACATCACTCAAATTCTTTCTCCGTTTTGGATTCTAAATCATCTTCCTCAACATCATTGTCTTGATCCTGCGTAGATTCAGTTTCTTCGGTTTTTTAATTTAACGAATATTCAAATTTACGCTTTTTAAGCATGTCACCCCTAAAAAATACAGCTTTATTCAGCTTACAAGTGTATCCAAAGTGTTGCGTTATAGCGCCCCTATAGGTGGGACTCGATGCGACCTCCAAAATAACGGACTGGCGTTCTACCAACTGAGCTATATTGCCCTGAGGCCGTGTCCGAAACGAGTGTCTAGAGCTTTATACGGCCTACGTCTATAGCTACAGCTACGTCTTCGTAAGCGCCAAGGCAAATGGAATTCGGACGCGGCTACGGTAGAGCCTACGGCTAGTTATTGCGCCCCCAAGCGATGCTTGAATTATTGTTTGCAAAATTACGATGTAAGAATTTACAACAATTATCGTCTGCTAGATGTTACGCAATGTTTGTTTACAGCCAGTCGAAATACAGTACTAATGATATTGACGTATCTGTCGATCTTTTAGTTTCAATTCAATGCACTATCATTAAAAACTAAACGAAAATTTGCTTCAAAATTAACGTTAGTGCTGCCGCTATTTTGTTTTGCCTGAGCTAGACAACTTCTTTTACGGCTACATTTTTGTGACGTTGTAGCCGTAGCTGTAGCTCTAGACGGCATTTCGGACAGCGCTACAAAATGGCCGACGCAGACAATAGCCGTAGCTGTAGTTCTAGACACCTGTTTCGGACACGGCCTTAACTCCATGGTAAATCCGACTTGGGTCAAGTCTACTGCACTGACATGATGATATGAAATCACGTTGATGCCGATCGCGGAACGACAGCCAGATGAGGGCGCCCTATATCTAAGGCCAACATAACAAAACATGCACATTATTATTCGTCCGGATATTGACGAAAGCAAATTGGTAGTCTTAACTCCATGGTAAATCCGACTTGGGTCAAGTCTAGTAGTGCCCATATAAATAGCTACACACTATACATATGGACAGAGACAAAACAAACACAGATCCAGTAGGTTGATCTAACCACTAAAACTATATCAAAAGTATGACAGAATAAATAAAGTAAATTCTACATACACAAAATATGTACATGGGCTAGTTCACGCACGGTCAACACAAAACCGCGTTGATTCGAATAACACTATGAACCATAACATCTGTATTTTCCAGTGCAAGAAACATCCACTGTTCAGAATTCCCCCAAAAAAGTGAAGGGATGTCTGGTTTAGGTTGACAAAAAAATAACCCATTTTGGAATAATAAAAACACAATTCGAAATTCAAAACGGTTAAAGCAGCACAATCTCTAACCCACAATCTCTAAACCCACTTGAAATTTTCATAAATATGGAACATTACACCCCACCCTCCCCTGCCACCTCATTGTTGATAAACTTTGCACCTGACTGAAGCCTGGATGCGACAATAATGTAAGAGCTATCAAAACGGGTGGTCAGTAAGATTTGTTTAAAGTAAATTTACATGTACTCTTTATTAAATAAGTGTTTAAAATTTCAAAATTTGGGAAACTAATCATTATTTTAAACACTTTTCTACATGTCTACAGCAGTATAACAGCTAAAAGCAATATTTTGATTATAATTTTTGAACAGCACAATTATGGAACTATCACAATGACTCAAAAGTTAAGTTGATTAAATGTAATAGATTAAGATAACAAACAAAAAATGATAAAGCTCTACAACATTATTATTGGTCATGGAATGTACAATCTACAAGTATCATTTAAAGGTAGGATACACCGTTGGTACTTACTTGAATTAGGTGTATAGGTGGATTTGGGGAGTTGTATTTTATAGTAAATATCGTTTTAACTGACCTGTACGAAATGTTATAATCATGGATGCAGTAAAAACAAAAAAAGAGAAAAAACAGCGGTCGTTTCTAACTGGCGTCGAGCAATTGTTCTTGTTTAGTAGGGTCCAAAACATAAGTTCCGTGACCATTCTGTGGCTAGTATGGTTTGACGATGTATTTGACTGTTATGGACCATTTATAAAGAAATTAGCCCCCCGGTCCCTCCCAAAAATCACAGCATTTTTTGTTAGAGGGCCAAATCCAAGATGGCCGCCGGCGCCATCTTGAAAAATTTACTTTCGAACCAGAGCACCTACAATCATGTCTGAAGACACTGTTTCGGGTAAATCGACCACGAGGATTCCGATTAAGACATCGGGTTGACGCTGTGAAATCATTTTGACCCAGAAGTTTAAGATGGCTGCCATAAGATAGAGCAAAAACATAACTTTTAAACGGTAAATGAAGATGTGGGGTTTGCCATTCATACAGTACATAAGGAAGGAAGAATTATAGCTATTTTACTTATGAGTCCATGCCTAATAAACATGCTAGGTCTAGTGATGGCAATTTGTGATTATGGGGCGGGGTGGTAATTTCATAATTAAGTTCGGTCAAAAACTGTTAATGACAAACCCGTTTATTTTGGTACTGCTTTACTCTTTAATATTACTCGTTAATATTAAAGCAAATTAACCTCTATAAAATATGTTGCGGCCAAATGAAGGACAAGATAACTAATTATCCTTTAAAATAAGCTCCTTGTTATACGGTAGCTGTAACCTAAATACATGTAGTTATCAAAATGAAACCACAAAAAGCATGTCAATACAAAATCATTTGTTCTTTTGGTGTGTTTTTTGAGAAGACAAATGACATCACAGTGCAACGCAATTAAAACCTATTTAGGGTTAGTCACCCATTATGCTTTTGTCTTATGCTACACATTGTTTCAACATCGCAACAGGTTAATTAATGTAACATTGAGAGATGTGATCAGTCTAAATCAGAGCATTCTGGCTCACTAGATTCTGAATCATCAGATTCAGAGGAATCCACCCTCCTCTGTATATCATCATCTCCCTCTGTCAGAGTATTTGTATTTTATCCCCTCTTATTTGTAATGTGCAAACATGCCCCTTTAATTTTCCCATCTGGAAGAATTGACAAGGCCATGAATTATCTTTACTTATCCCATTGTACATATTCCTATTGTGTTAATCCCCAGTATAAGTTACCAAGTAGGTATTTTGTTGTATTAGGTTTTCAAGAAGCTTTGTGTAGGTTGAGGTAGTGTTGTTACCCTTCTTACATAATCCTCACCCCATCCGTGTTGAACAATAAACCAGAATTTACCTGTGTTTTGTCTCTTTTCGTGTGTTTGTTAGATTAGGTAGAATAGTTAGGTTAGGCAGACCAACAATAAGGGTATTGTAATTTAAAGTTAGTTTGAGCATGTGTGAACAGTGAAATCGTTGTGTAAAGTAACAGTGCAGAAAGCTAGACGCTTCCATCAAAACAACACGTTAGTGTGAGCTCCACCTAAGATTCGACTTGTTAATTGGCCAAGACTCAAACCTGCAGGCACTTTTTGCCACAGATGACACAATATCAGGTGTCTATAAAGCAAAATATACAATCTCGGTCAAAACAGGACCTAGAATTAAGTTGCCCAAACTGCGGTTTGCTGTTTGCCAAGATAGGCCGGTGTCGTGGAGCAAGATTCAACCCGTTTAGAAGAGATTCGTAAGTGTGATGTTAATTATTAATCATTGAAAGTTTGTGAATCAAATTAAACTTGTGAAGGATACTATTTGTGATGTATATAAGTTGTGCATTTATAGTTTGGATTCGGCGACTGAATCACTTTAGACATTTGAGTGACTCGCCTATTTCACTTGAACATTTTGAAATTCGATAATTTGTGATAATAGGGTAATTTGTAATTTATAACTTTATTTCCTTTTGCTGTAATTGAATAAGCAACAGACCAGTATACTTGTAAGGTTTTGTAATATTTCTTTAATAGATGGCCACAGGACAAACGTCCGACTACTTAGCCATATTTTGTCCGAGTCACCGCTACTCCCCACCTCTCCTACCTGTTGATGGTCACAACCCAGATCAGCTATCCATGCCTTCAAGCTGGAGATACAGGGCTGAGGGGCTAATACTAGCAGACCAAACATGGGGAGCTGGACAACAATGTTGATGGACGTATTTAAATAATAATGAGTGAATTTTCTTAATAGTTGTACTAGACTGCAAGTTTGTTGTAATTTAAATTTAATAGGTAATTTAATGTATCTGAATGTTGTGTCCGTCTGAGAAGTTGTAAATAAATTAGTTCCGTAACAAAATAGGTTTGAAAAGTTCCCGCCCCTTCTTTTGGCAGTCGTATTCTTACACCCTCCTCCTCATCACAATCGTGCTCATCTTCTTCGCTCTTTTCAGCTGGCCCTGACGTAGATAGATGGGTCTGGAGAGCAGGTCGCGTGTGGCGGACAGGGCGACAGCGACCACCCACCAGCTCACAACCATGTCCGGTATTACCCGGGTTGTAACGAGTAATAACGCTAGTTATTACTTGATAACATACCAATATTACCCGAGTTGTAACGCTAGTTATTACTGGGTAACAACTGGGAAATAGTATACCAATATTTCCCTGTTATAACCACCCGATATTACCCCATTCACCTACTGTTACCAGGGAAAATGTTACCGATATTTCCGGCATTGCATCGTTATTAACACTCGATAATACTCCATTTACCTAATATTACCAGAGAGAATGTAACCGGATTTCCGACATTGCATTGTTATTACCACCCGATACTTCCTCTTTTCCCCATATTTACCAGAGATAATGTAACCGTTATTTCTGGCATTGCATTGTTATTACCACCCGGTATTACCCAATTTTACACAATATTTCTGGCATTGCAACGTTATTACTACCTGGTATTACCCCATTTACCCAATATTGGTTAATTATATTGGTTAATACTAATATTACGATACTACCAGATCAATACATACACATATAAACATCAACGACTCTTTTGAACTTGCCACTCCTACAATCTTAGGGTGTAGTAAACGCTATATGTGTGTTTAATATCACCGCCGTCTATAATCACAGTTTGCAATAATTTTTGTGTTAATTTATTTGTGTGTTGGCTTTTTGGCAATTTTGTTTCTTTGAGACTTGGAGTAAATACATATTACACAATTATCTATACGAAAACACCCAAAACGTATCGCTATTACGCAAAATAAACGTTCATGTAGAAAAAGTGACAACATTGTTTCACCAAGGTTTATCACGCCCACTTGGGGTAAACATGTAAATTGAGGTCACCCGATATTACCACATTTACCCAATATTACCAGGGAGAATGGAACTGATATTTCTCAATTCACAACACAACTACTGAAACCACAGCATCTCCTGGAAACAAAAACATAAAAAAGTATCATGTTTGTGATACTAAACTATACAAAGAGAAACTAATCTGGTTCCAACACTACGATTATGTAGTGACGCTGATTGGTGTATGAAAAGAAAATGTGCATTGTTAAAATAAATCAGACCTTAATTGTGCTAAATACGTTTGTACCCACATAAAGATCCAGCCGATATGGCCCTTATACCATTAGGAGCTCACTCCTAGAACCATTATTCATCATATTCGGCTGACCAGGACCTTCATAAATTGCATCAGCGCAACGATTTAACCGGAACAAATGTGTTTATTCATGTTTCTAGGTGTTCCCTTTCAAAAAATGTTCCTCTATGAGATGGCGGCCATCTTAGATTTCTGATTCAAATTGATGTCATCTTGTCAAACCGATGTCGGAATCGGAATCCTCGGGATCCACTTACCCGAAAAAGTGTTTTCAGATATGATTATAGGTGCTCTGGGAGGGTTATGAGGTCCTGGGAGTCTAGGTGTTTCCTGGGGTAGAAGTTGGGGAAGGATAGCGGGGAATTTCAGGACATGCGCCAAGTGCTGGGGGTCGTCGGTGCGTCCACTCCGATTCGGAGAGAGGGCGCCCTTCCCCATATTTTGTCCGGAGCCACTACCGGGTCTGACGGGGGGCTGCCCCATGCTGTAGACGGCGGCGCAGCAGACGTTTCGCTTCACACGGGGCGATTCCGAGCTGTGCCTCGTCGGGACATATCCTGGATCTTCTGCTTGAATTATACCGAGTCCGGGGTAAGGGGGGGGGGGGGGGGGGACCAGCCCATGCTGTAAACGGCGGCACGATTCCGAGTCGGGTCCGTCGGCGCAGCGGGGGCGGGGCCTCGCCGGGACGCCCACGCTCCATAAGCCAGTCGCAGTCGCAGGAATCAGTCGCAGTCGCAAGAGGCAGTCACAGTCGCGGCCACAGGAGCCAGTCGCAGTCGCAGGAGCCAGTCGTGGTCGCAGGAGCCAGTCGCAGTCGCAGACGCAGGAACCACAGTCGCAGTCGCAAGAGCCAGTCGCAGTTGCAGGCACCAGATACAGGAGCCATAGGAGCCAGTCGCAGTCGCCGGAGCCAGTCGCAGTCGCAGTCGCAGGAACCGCAGTCCCAAGAGCCAGTCGCAGTCGCAGGCATCAGTCGCAGTCAGAGTCGCAGTCAAGTCTTAACATTAGAGAGGTGTGCCGGGGCCGGGGGTGTCAGTTAGTCTTGCATACGCACTGTGGACCTCCGAACAATATAGGTCCACACGATGCGGGAAGAGGTTACGGTGTGTGGACTTGCACACGTCCACAATCCGTTTTTCAGTTTCCGAAAAAGAGCGCTAGAGGAAAAACGGGTTAGGGTTATATATAGAAAAGATAGAAGGGACAGCTGAGAGGCCCATAATCCTAATTTGAGGGTAAATTTGTTTTGGGGAAGCGAGAAAAATGAGTATTTAGTCAAAGTTTGTTAACTACACGAATACAAAGGAATGTCCACAGTGCGTATGTAAGGTAAAGCCCTGTGCCGGGGCCGGGGGTGTGCCGGGGCCGGGGGTGTGCCGGGGCCGGGGGTGTGCCGGGGCCGGGGGTGTGCCGGGGCCGGGGGTGTGCCGGGGCCGGGGGTGTGCCGGGGCCGGGGGTGTGCCGGGGCCGGGGGTGTGCCGGGGCCGGGGGTGTGCCGGGGCCGGGGGTGTGCCGGGGCCGGGGGTGTGCCGGGGCCGGGGGTGTGCCGGGGCCGGGGGTGTGCCGGGGCCGGGGGTGTGCCGGGGCCGGGGGTGTGCCGGGGCCGGGGGTGTGCCGGGGCCGGGGGTGTGCCGGGGCCGGGGGTGTGCCGGGGCCGGGGGTGTGCCGGGGCCGGGGGTGTGCCGGGGCCGGGGGTGTGCCGGGGCCGGGGGTGTGCCGGGGCCGGGGGTGTGCCGGGGCCGGGGGTGTGCCGGGGCCGGGGGTGTGCCGGGGCCGGGGGTGTGCCGGGGCCGGGGGTGTGCCGGGGCCGGGGGTGTGCCGGGGCCGGGGGTGTGCCGGGGCCGGGGGTGTGCCGGGGCCGGGGGTGTGCCGGGGCCGGGGGTGTGCCGGGGCCGGGGGTGTGCCGGGGCCGGGGGTGTGCCGGGGCCGGGGGTGTGCCGGGGCCGGGGGTGTGCCGGGGCCGGGGGTGTGCCGGGGCCGGGGGTGTGCCGGGGCCGGGGGTGTGCCGGGGCCGGGGGTGTGCCGGGGCCGGGGGTGTGCCGGGGCCGGGGGTGTGCCGGGGCCGGGGGTGTGCCGGGGCCGGGGGTGTGCCGGGGCCGGGGGTGTGCCGGGGCCGGGGGTGTGCCGGGGCCGGGGGTGTGCCGGGGCCGGGGGTGTGCCGGGGCCGGGGGTGTGCCGGGGCCGGGGGTGTGCCGGGGCCGGGGGTGTGCCGGGGCCGGGGGTGTGCCGGGGCCGGGGGTGTGCCGGGGCCGGGGGTGTGCCGGGGCCGGGGGTGTGCCGGGGCCGGGGGTGTGCCGGGGCCGGGGGTGTGCCGGGGCCGGGGGTGTGCCGGGGCCGGGGGTGTGCCGGGGCCGGGGGTGTGCCGGGGCCGGGGGTGTGCCGGGGCCGGGGGTGTGCCGGGGCCGGGGGTGTGCCGGGGCCGGGGGTGTGCCGGGGCCGGGGGTGTGGGGCTTAACCCCAACAATTGTTGTAAAGTAAATTGTTGTAATGTAAATTGTTGTAATGTAAATTGTTGTAATGTAAATTGTTGTATAATTGTTGGCGTTGTGCGCTTTCCGGTGCGGGTCTTTCGGGTGTGCGGCGGCAGAGCCCACCGTCTTGTTTTGGGGCAAACAAGGTCTTCGTGGGGGGCTGTGTAACGTTTGTGCCGGTTGGCCGATAGAGGGCACTAGAGCGACTCCATGGTGAAATCGCCTGGTGCTCCCTGACGGTATGTCCGGGCACCCCTTTCTTGTAAGCGCATACGCCGAACCGGTTCTGACCTGTTCCAGCGCCGCGTGATAAGAATCAACGAAACCACAGAATATCTGTCCGAGTTTCCTTCCCCACACTCTATAGCGTGTTGGGTGTGTGTGCGTTTGTATTGACCGGCAATCGTGGTCGTCGGACAAAAGAATTGGGAGTCAAACAATGGGTCCACGATTGACAAAACGTCCACGATCTTTTCCCGTGTACAAATCCTATGGCGATCATCAAAAAACGTTGGTGGATAAACAAAAGAGGGAAGACGGTCGGACAATACCCCGTCCACGATCGAAGGCCTTTACACACTTGTGTGTGTGTGTGTCGACCCCAGAGAACGGTTTTCGTTATAATACTTAAATAAATGATGTAGTTCTGTTTTGTTCAAAATGAGACCTTTTGTTGAAATTGTAACATTAATGTTCTAACTTCAGTGTTTTGTTTATTCTAATTTTTACTTAATATTAATTGGAAAGTTAAGAGAATTATGCTCGAACTGGTTATGATTTACCTGGTTGATGATATTTAAGACACGTCAGGATCATTTCTTTTAGACACTTTTAATTATTTCCATTTAGTTAACTGAATTTATTTTCAACGCTCTTTCTAATTAAAAAGTGTAACACATTTTAAACTTATTGGAACTACATCCATTATGGAGTATGAATATCCCCCTTTTTGCGAAAATATTGAATAATTGTACTAAAAATGGGCATTCACACAAATTTATTCAAATTGTGCATACAATTCACCCTTTCTGTCATTTCAAATGTTATTGTTTTTTGCATTGACTTTAATCACAATAATTGTTTAGAGTAAATTCAGTATGCCCAGTAAGGATACAAATCCAGTGTAAAATAAAACTGTGGGGTGGGTCAGGTACAATCACTCGTGGGCCACAGCAATCAACATGTGGGTACAGGGCCACAAATTGTGAACAATTGTGAACATTTATTTGTTAATCCTCAATTGTGAGAGAAGCTTTCTGGTAACTGGTAAAAAGCTATATTTGTCACACAAAAACGTTGTCCTGTGGTGTACATGTTATATGGGGCAAATTGGTTTGAGTCAATATACATTAAGTGGGTAAAAAAAGTATGGGGGGAATTGGCTTTAGGGCAACATTTTAATAAATAAAAGTAGGCGAGAAAAACCAACTCGCCCATGCTGTTTTCGCCCCATAACAATTTTAAAGTGAATAACTCAAGTTCGACTGGATATCTTTTGGAGAACTTTTAGCACGGTATTTTAAATAGCTACTAGAAACTATATATGCTTTCAAAAAGTAGACCCATGGGGGTCGATACAAAACTCATTTTCTAGGCATCTTTTCAGTCACACCATACGGCCTACAGCTATGATCAATAATCCAAGGAAGCTGATGAAACAAGTACGGAAAGCGACAAGTAGCGGGGACATCTCAAAAGGGTCTGGTGATGAATTATTCATCTTTTTCCTTATTAAGTTCTTTCAACTAAATTACACTGAGTTAACGTAAACTTGACTTCCGATGGAGTGGAGAGGAAGCAGATTATCAAATGGTTGAATGGGTAGCTGTTTTTTACTCCAAGCCGAAAAGAAAATTGTCTATGGCAGCAAGAAGACCATGAAAGCTTCTCCCACACCAACTAAGTCTGTGAATACCCATGCAGAATAGCGGTACTTTACATGTTGTAGCTCCTTTTGGTTGGAACAAGAGTCCTTTGCATGACCTTTTAAAGTCACCAATATAGGTTTCAAAGTAACCAGCCCGCTAAAAGCACGTCACTAGAACACAGCCTTCTTCCATGATAATGCAATAATTGTGCCTGGCTAGGTTTTCGTAATGGGCGCAGTCTCTATCAACAGGCAGCGATTGATACTTCAATAAATTGGGAGTTGGCAATCATAGACGCTGGGTCAGTGAATGCATTCCGGTTATTAGATATAATTGAAGTGATGTCATAGTACAATTTTTGTTTAACACCTTGACTGCTAATCTCGAAAATTATCGGGCTTGTCGTACAACGGTTTGCTGCTCTCTGTTAGACAAGAAAGCATTTAAATTCTTGCTCAACAGAGGGCAGCAAATCGTTGTACTACAAGCCCGAAAATTATCGGGCATAGCACAATTATTTGGGGCAAGTTAAATCTAGAGAATTCTTGGGATTAGCAGATAAACGTACAGTGGTGTGATCCAGGTACGCATCAGCATTTGAGGTTGCAAAGATTGATTATATTTTCTGTTATTTTAGAGCAAATAATACCTTTCTTTCAGATAGTTTATTAATTAAAAACAAATCATTCAATTCAGAACTGTACCCTCTGGAGTGTTAACCCTTTAAAGAAATGTGTATTAGTTATGATGTACCATGTAGCTTACACAACTGTTATACGTTGACACATTTTAAGAACAACAACCACCGCAGCAGTCACTGCTGATGCCGCTGCGATGGCGACGACGACCAAGACCACGATGGCTTTAACGACCGCGACCATGACGTAAATATATCATAAAGTGTACATGTACGTATAATCAATACAAACTCTCCACGGCTGTTCCACTTGCATAGGGGAGTCAGGTTGGCGTAGCGGTTCTTTCCTCGCCTTCCACCGCTATGACCCGGGCTCTAATCCGGCCTTGGCCAATTATGTAGATTATGTAGATTATGCAATTGACTACCCTCAATTATCATGATACAAAACTGGAAACTGGCATGAACTCAGTTTAGGAAATTAGGGTCGAGCATGAATCAAGTGTATTGATAATATATAAAAAGGGAAAATTGAGTATTTGCAAAAATATGATTGCAAAGTAAAATTTCATATCACAAGGGCCTAGGGATTTAGGAACTCTTCAAATAATGTATATATACCTGACAACAATAAATGTACGCTGTTTTGGGAGTGAAATCGTTGTGGGGGGGGGGGGGTATTTCCGACTTGAGAGTTATGTTGATAGAAATTTCAGATTTAGCTGTGCCTTTATTAATTCATTCTTGGGCAATTTGTGGCTTCAGAACCGGACATTTAATATTGAATGTTAACTGGTATGGACTGACCTTTTCCGAAGTTTCCTTGTGAGAATTTCCTTAGCTTGTCTACGGTAGGAACGATTGAAAAGACATTAAGGGAAAACATTTCAAATGCTTTTGGCAGCAAAAAGCCAAATAGTTGCTGAACGTCGAGAAAGTTTCAGTTGTTCGGTAATCAGAAGCCGAGTACAACGGACAATGAAAGCCAGAGTGACGATGATGAACATATTCAGATCGTTGGTCTCCTGGATGCTGTTTCTGTCGTTCTCGGTAATTCTCCCTAAAATTGTCTTTTAATTATTGATGAAGCGTTCAAAAGCGTTTGATAATTTTAGGAAGAAATATGTGGAAAATTGGGTTAGATGAAAATAAATAAAAAAATGAGTGTTGTCACTCCTCTTGCTACCGGGCCCATTCATGTGCATGCACGCATACATTTAAAGTTATTAGTCCAATGAGGCTGAGGGGCAGTTGTAATGATACCTTACCCCTTAAACTTGAATGTTAACAGGCTCCACCGACCCTCTGCAACAGAGCCATCTGTTAGTGATGATTTGCTTGGACTTCTGACGGTAGGAGCGATTGAACAGACAGTATATGAAAACATTGCAGATACTGTTAGATACAAGGAGCCATACCACAATAAATTGAAGCCAATGTGCAGCCTCCACATTGGTGAAAACCTCAACGGTTCTGGTAATCGCCATAGGAGAAAAACAAACTGCAAAAGCCAGAGTGACGACAGCAAACGTCTTGAGAGCTTTGTTGTCCTGGATGTTGTTTTTGTTGTTGGGATCGTTCTGGTTGGCTCGTTTCTCATGCTCTCGGCTGATCTTAATGATGCGATAGTATATGCACATCATTATTAACACTGGAAAAACATCAGCAAATAGAAGGAAAGAAAGGTTGAATGCTGCAGAGGTGTTTTCATATAAACAAACAGCAACAGTGTCAACATATTTAAATGATACTCCAAGAATAGTTGGTGCTACAAATTGTGAAATCGGAATCACTATGGCTCCCAAAATGGAACTGAAAATAATACGTCGTCGGGTGCACCAAATAGGAAACTTGTAGGGCCTGGTAACGGCAATGTAACGCTCAACATTTAAACAGATGAGGAAAAATTCTGACATCAAAACTGCCGAAAACAAAATGGAGGCATGTGCCTGACAAATAATGTCTCCGAAAGGCCACCGGTTTATAGCTGAAGCAACAACATTAAACACCGTCGAAAAGCCAATCGTGAGGTCAGACACTGCCAATGATGTCATCAAGATCTTAGTACTGTCTGCCAAGACTCGTACGCGAGGAGTCACGACAATGGAGAGAATGTTTCCAGCTATGATCAACAACCCAAGGAAGCTGATGAAACAAGTACGGACAGCGACAAATAGCGGGGACATCCCCAAAGGGTCTGGTGATGAATTATTCATGTTTTCTTTATCAAGTTAATTCAACCAAATTACATTGAGTTATTGAAATTGGACTTCAGATGGAGTGGAGAAGAAGCAGTTTATCAAATGGTTGAATGGGTAGCTGTTTTTACTCCAAGCCGAAAGGAAAATTGTCCATGGCAGCATGAAGACCGTGAAAGCTTCTCTCACGCCAACTGAGTCTGTGAATACCAATGTGCAGAATACTTAAATAAATGATGTAGTTCCTTTTTTCTTCAAATGAGATCTTGTGCATGACCTTATATTAAACATTACCAATCTAGATGGCATAGTAACCAGCCTGCTATATGCACGTCACTAGCACACAGCTTCCTTCCGTGATAATACAATTGTTGTGCCTGGCTAGGTTTTCTGAATGGTCTTGATCTTTGTCAACAGTCAACGATTGCTTAAGTTGAAGGCTGTGTTTACTGTGGTTATTTTTATACAGTTATGTATTGAACAAGTGATTGCATGTTTAGATATAAGCAGGCCGCGGCAGTGAATGCATCTTTGTTGTCGGATGTTATTGAAGCGATGTCTTCTATTGTGCCTGACCAGGTTTTGTTGATGGACAGATTTTCTATCAACGGGCAGTGATTGCTTATACAGCGGTAGATGTGTTAATCAAAATTGGGATAACTATATGAGAATACAAAAACAAGTGATTGCATGTTTAGATATAGGCAGGCCGTGGTAGTAAATACGTTTTTGTTATTAGATGTTATTGAAGTGACGTGTTCTATTGTGCCTGGCCAGGTTTTCTTGATGGGCGCAGTCTCTATCAACAGGCAGCGATTGATACTTTAATAAATTGGGAGTTGGGAATCATAGACAAGTGATTGCCCCTTTGTTTGAAGATAGGCGCTGGATCAGTGAATGCATTTTAGTTATTCGATATAACGGTTATTAGATATACATGTAATGTACAGTGGGATGGTCCAGGTACGCATCAGCATTTAAGGATACAAAGATTGTTCGCATTTTGTTTTGTATTAGAGTTTTAAAAAAAGCACCCCTTAGAGTTAAAAAACAACAACTGACATTAGTTGTAGTGTAGCTTACAAAACTGTTACACGTGGATACATTTCATATGCACATGAACACATTCAATTTTTGTGTATATTTTCCCCTCTTGTTTCTCTCCAAATTCAACCTTATGCAGTTGCTAATCAAGAAACAAGCAGTGATGATGGCAGATCTCCAAGGAAGCATTTACTCAGATCCAGTGCCAGTCTACCATCTAAGCCCCAAAGTTCGAAGCACGTCATACCAGCCATGTACATCATCTGCCAAATATCGTATGGGTTGTTGACATTGTAACATAAATGTTCTAACTTCAGTGATTGTTTTATTTGTTCTAATTCTTACTTACTATTAATTGAAAAGTTGAGAGAATTATGCTCGAACTGGTTATGCTTTAACTGGTTGATGATATTTAAGACACGTCAGGATCATTTCTTTTAGACACGTTTAATTATTTCCATTTAGTTAACTGAATTTATTTTCAACGCTCTTTCTAATTGAAAAGTGTAACACAGTTTAAACTTATTGGAACTACACACTGAAACATCCATTATGGAGTATGAATATCCCCCTTTTTGCGAAAATATTGAATTGTACTAAAAATGGGCATTCACAAAAAAGAATTCAAATTGTGCATACAATTCACCCTTTCTGTCATTTCAAATGTTATTGTTATTTGCATTGACTTTAATCACAATAATTGTTTAGAGACAATTCAGTATGCCCAGTAAGGATACACATCCAGTGTAAAATAAAACTGTAGGGTGGGTCAGGCACTATCACTCGTGGGCCACAGCAATCAACATGTGGGTACAGGGCCACAAATGGTGAACATGTATTTGTTAATCCTCAATTGTGAGAGAAGCTTTCTGGTGTAACTGGTAAAAAGCTATATTTGTCACAAAAAACGTTGTCCTGCGATGTACATGTTACATGGGGCAAATTGGTTTGAGTCAAAATACATTAAGTGGGGAAAAAGTATGGGGCGAAGTGGCTTTGGGGCAACATTTTAATAAAACGTAGGCGAGAAAAACCAACTCGCCCATGCTATTTTCGCCCCATAACAATTTTAAAGTGAATAACTCAAGTTCGACTGGATATTTTTTTGAGAACTTTTAGCATAGTATTTTAAATAGCTACTAGAAACTATATATGCCTTCAAAAAGGAGACCCATGGGGGTCGATACAAAACTCATTTTCTAGGGATCTTGTCAGTCACATTATAAGGCCTACAGCTATGATTAACAATCCAAGAAAGCTGATGAAACAAGTACGGAAAGCGACAAGTAGCGGGGACATCCCCAAAGGGTCTGGTGATGAATTATTCATTTTTTCCTTATCAAGTTCTTTCAACCAAATTGCACTGAGTTAACGTAAACCTGACTTCAGATGGAGTGGAGAGGAAGCAGATTATCAAATGGTTGAATGGGTAGCTGGTTTTACGCTAAGCTGAAAGGAAAATTGTCCATGGCAGCAAGAAGACCGTGAAAGCTTCTCCCACACCAACCAAGTCTGTGAATACCCATGCAGAATACTTTACATGTTGTAGCTCTTTGTTGTTGGAACAAGAGTCCTTTGCATGACCTTTTAAAGTCACTAAGGCATAACACAAAAAAATGTTATGTTGGCGTAACCCGACCGACCCTAAAAATACGGCCGACCCTGGATATATTTTTTTCAAGGGACGAAATTTGATGAATAAAATCTATATAAATCTAGTTATAAATACGTTTGAAACCATTTCTGACCGTTTCTCATTGTTGTGTGTGTGGATTGTGTATATATTGAACCTGGACACGCTATCGTGTATTACTACCGGCTTAAACAATTATAAAACATATCATTTTCATTGCTGGGAGAAAAAAACACAAAAAAACTAGACATGTGTTTGTGGACAAACACAGAGCTGTTTCGAGTGTCTAACATTACTTTTAATATGTGTGTTCGTGGTCTATGTGTGTGCCAAGTCTGAAGTCGATTGGATTTACACAAGTGCCAAAGACATATTAGTAGAAAAAAACGTGTACAAATCCTATGGGGAAAATTGCACCTTTAATGTGACGTCACATGACACCCGATAATGTCATCATGACGTCATCTTAATTTTCGTCTATAACACATCCTGGAATACCTGTATACCACGTTTGACCCCAATCGGACATGTACTTTCAGAGATAGAGGGTCCTAAAAACTGCACGTTTAATGTGACGTCACATGACCCACAATGATGTCATCATGACGATTTTTCTCTTGGCATTCCTGGGGATGGTGGTCGAGATGTGTGCTAAGTCTCAAGTCGATCAAATTTACGAAAGTGTCAAAGTCAATAGTCTAAAGAAAAACGTATACAAAACCTATGGGGGAAAAATTGAACCTTTAACATGACGTCACGTGTCCTCGAATGACGCAATCGTGCCGAATTTCTTTTAGGAACATCTGGGGGTGGTATTCTAAATGTGTGCTAAGTCTCAAGTCGATCGGATTTACTAAAGTGTCAAAGTCAATAGTCTAAAGAAAAACGTGTACAAAACCAATGGGAGAAAAATGTGAACCTTTAATGTGACATCACGTGACCTTGAATGACGCAATCGTGCCGAATTTCTCTCAGAAACATCTGGGGGTGGTGTTCTAACCTTATGCCAAGTTTCAAGTTGGTCGGATTCACTGAAGTGCCAAAGTCAATAGTCTGAAGAAAAACGTGTACAAAACCTATGGGAAAATGTTTACCTTTAACGTGATCTCAAGTGACCTTGAATGACGTAATCGTGACAAATTTCTTCTAGGACCATCTGTGGGTGGTTGTCTAAATGTATGCCAAGTCTCAAGTCGATCGGATTTACCAAAGTGTCAAAGTGCTATGGCAGAAAAAACGTGTACAAATCCTATGGGAAAAAGTCTGAAAGTGGAAAAGAAAAAAAAGAAACTAGACATGTGTTTGTGGACAAACACAGAGCTGTTTCGAGTGTCTAAAATTACTTTTAATATGTGTGTGGTGGTCTTTTGTGTGTGCCAAGTCTCAAGTCGATCAGATTTACTAAAGTGTCAACGGCAATAGTCTAAAGAAAAACGTGTACAAAACCTATGGGGGAAAATGAAACTTTAACGTGACGCCCCGTGACTTTGAATGACGTAATCGTGCCAAATTTCTTCTAGGGCCGTATGTGGATGGTGGTCTAAGTGTGTGCCAAGTCTCATGTCGATCGGATTTACTAAAGTGTCAAAGTCAACAGTCTAAACAAAAACGTGTACAAAACGAATGGGAGAAAAATGTGCACCTTTAATGTGACGTCACGTGACCTTGAATGACGCAATCGTGCCGAATGTCTTTCAGAAACATCTATGGGTGGTGTTCTAAGTGTATGCCGAGTTTCAAGTCGGTTGGATTTACCAAAGTGTCAAAGTCAAGAGTCTGAAGAAAAACGTGTACAAAACCTATGGGGAAAATTTCACCTTTAACATGACGTCACGTGACCTTGAATGACGTAATCGGGCCGAATTTCTTCTAGGACCGTCCTTGGGTGGTTTTCTAAATGTATGTCAAGTCTCAAGTCGATCGGATTTACCAAAGTGTCAAAGTGCTATGCCAGAAAAAACGTGTACAAATCCTATGGAAAAAAGTCTGAAAAATTAAAAGAAAAAAAAAAAAAAGAAAAAAAAAAACTTTAACGAAAACAAAAGCTGTTTCGGTGAAAAACCGAAACAGCTAAAAACTAGACATGTGTTTGTGGACAAACACAGAGCTGTTTCGATTGTCTAACGTTACTTTCAATATATGTGTGTGTGGTGGTCTATGTGTGTGCCAAGTCTGAAGTCGATTGGATTTACACAAGTGCCAAATATATATTAGTTGAAAAAACGTGTACAAATCCTATGGGAAAATTTGAACCTTTAATGTGACGTCACATAATACCCGATGATGTCATCATGATGTCATCTTAATTTTCGTCTGTAACACATCCTGGAATACTTGCATACCAAGTTTGACCCCAATCGGACATGTACTTCTAGAGATAGAGGGTCCTAAAAACTGGACCTTTAATGTGACGTCACATAACCCACGATGACGTCATCATGATGTCATTTTATTTTTCGTCTATAACACACCCTGGAATACTTGCATACCAAGTTTGACTCCAATCGGACCTGTACTTCCAGAGATAGCGGGTCCTAAAAACTGAACCTTTAATCCTTTAATGTGACGTCACATGACCCACGATGACGTCATCATGATGTAATTTTTTTTTCGTCTATAACACACCCTGGAATACTTGCATACCAAGTTTGACCCCAATCGGACCTGTACTTCCAGAGATAGCGGGTCCTAAAAACTGAACCTTTAATCCCTTTAATGTGACGTCACATGACCCACGATGACGTCATCATGATGTCATTTTATTTTTCGTCTATAACACACCCTGGAATACTTGCATACCAAGTTTGACCCCAATCGGACCTGTACTTCCAGAGATAGCGGATCCTAAAAACTGAACCTTTAATGTGACGTGCCATGACCCCCCGATGACGTCATCATGACGATTTTCCCCTTGGCCCTCCTGGAGATGGTGGTCGGGGTGTGTGCTAAGTCTCAAGTCGATTAAATTTACGAAAGTGTCAAAGTCAATAGTCTGAATAAAAACGTGTACAAACCCTATAGGGACAAAAATTGCACCTTTAACGTCACGTCACGTGACCTTAAATGACGCAATCGTGCCAAATGTCTTCAAGAGCCATCTGTGGATGGTGTTCTAAGTGTATGCCAAGTTTCAAGTCGGTCGGATATACCAAAGTGTCAAAGTCAATAGTCTGAAGAAAAACGTGTACAAAACCTATGGGAAAAATGTTACCTTTAACATGACGTCACGTGACCTTGAATGACGTAATCGCAACGAATTTCTTCTAGGACCGTCCTTGGGTGGTTGTCTAAATGTATGCCAAGTCTCAAGTCGATCGGATTTACCAAAGTGTCAAAGTGCTATGCCAGAAAAAACGTGTACAAATCCTATGGGAAAAAGTCTGAAAGAGGAAAAAAAAAAAAGGAAAAAAAAAAAAAACTAGACATGTGTTTGTGGACAAACACAGAGCTGTTTCGAGTGTCCAAAGTTACTTTCAATGTGTATGTGGTGGTATTTTGTGTGTGCCAAGTCTCAAGTCGATCAGATTTACTAGGTGTCAAAGTCAATAGTCTAAAGAAAAACGTGTACAAAACCTATGGGGGAAAATTGAACCTTTAACGTGACGCCCCGTGACCTTGAATGACGTAATCGTGCCAAATTTCTCCTACGACCGTCTGTGGATAGTGGTCTATGTGTGTGCCAAGTCTCAAGTCGATCGGATTTACTAAGTGTCAAAGTCAATAGTCTAAAGAAAAACGTGTACAAAACCTATGGGGGACAAATTAAACCTTTAACTTGACGTCACGTGACCTTGAAAGACGCAATCGTGCTGAATTTCTTTCAGAAACATCTGGTGGTGGTGTTCTGAGTATATGGCAAGTTTCAAGTCGGTTGGATTTACCAAAGTGTCAAATTCAATAGTCTGAGGAAAAACGTGTACAAAACCTATGGGGAAAATTTCACCTTTAACGCGAAGTCACGTGACCTTGAATGACGTAATCGCGACGAATTTCTTCTAGGACCGTCCTTGGGTGGTTGTCTAAGTGTATGCCAAGTCTCAAGTCGATCGGATTTACCAAAGTGTCAAAGTGTATTGGCTGAAAAAACGTGTACAAATCCTATGGAAAAAAGTCTGAAAGTGGAAAAAAAAAAAAAAACTAGACATGTGTTTGTGGACAAACACAGAGCTGTTTCGAATGTCTAAAATGACTTTCAATATGTGGGTGGTGGTCTAGTGTGTATCAAGTCTGAAATCGATCGGATTTACCAAAGTGCCAAATATATTGCTTGAAAAAAACGTGTACAAATGCTATTAAAAAAACTGAACCTTTAATGTGACGTCACATGACCCACGATGACGTCATCATCACGAGTTTTCTCTTGGCCCTCCTGTGGATGGTGGTCGAAGTGTGTGCTAGGTATCAAGTCGATCAAATTTACGAAAGTGTCAAAGTCAATAGTCTAAAGAAAAACGTGTACAAACCTATGGGGGAAAATTGGACCTTTAACGTCATGTCACGTGACCTTGAATTACGCAATCGTGCCAAATTTCCTCCAGAACCATCTGTGGGTGGTGTTCTAAGTGTATGCTAAGTCTGGAGTCGAGTGAATTTACCAAAGTGTCAAAGTCAATAGTCTGAAGGAAAACGTGTACAAAACCTATGGGGAAAACTACACCTTTAATGTGACGTCACATGACACCTGATGACGTCATCATGACGTCAACTTAATTTTCGTCTATAACACATTCTGGAATACTTGCATACCAAGTTTGGCCCCAATCAGACATGTACTTCCAGAGATAGAGGGTCCTAAAATCTGCCCCTTTAATGTGACGTCACATGACCCACAATGACGTCATCCTGACGATTTTCCCCTTGGCCCTCCTGGGTATGGTGGTCGAGGTGTGTGCTAAGTCTGAAGTCGATCGGATTTACCAAATTGTCAAATTCAATAGTCTGAAGAAAAACGTGTACAAAACCTATGGAGAAAACTGAACCTTTAATGTGACGTCACATGACACCCGATGATGTCATAATTACGTCATCTTAATTTTCGTCTATAACACATCCTCGAATACTTGCAAACCAAGTTTGACCCCAACCGGACTTGTACTTTCAGAGTTAGAGGGTCTTAAAAACTACACCTTTAATGTGACGTCACATGACCCGCGATGACGTCATATTGATTATTTTTCTCTTGGCCCTCCTAAGGATAGCGGTCGAGGTCTGTGCTAAGTCTCAAGTCGATCGAATTTACAGAAGTGTCAAATTCAATATTTTGAAGAAAAACGTGTACAAATCCTATGGGAAAAAATTGAACCTTTAACGTGACGTCACGTGACCACGAATGACGTAATCGTGACGAATTTATTCTAGGATCATCTGTGGGTGGTGGTCTAAGTGTATGCCAAGGCTCAAGTTGATCGGATTTACCAAAGTGTCAAAGTGTATTGTCCGAACAAAAAACGTGTACAAACCCTATGGGAAAAAGTCTGAAAAAAATATAAAAATAAAATAAAAACTGCACCTTTAATGTTAAGTCACATGACCCACGATGACGTCATCATGACGAATTTCCCTTGGCTCTCCTGGGGATTGTGGTCGAGATGTGTGCCAAGTCTCAAGTCGATCAAATTTACGAAAGTGTCAAAGTCAATAGTCTAAAGAAAAACGTGTACAAAACCTATGGGGGGAAAATTAAACCTTTAACGTGACGTCACGTGACCTTGAATGACGCAATCGCGCCGAATTTCTTTCAGGAACATCTGGGAGTGGTGTTCTAAGTGTATGCCAAGTTTCAAGTCGGTCGGATTTACTAAAGTGTCAAAGTCAATAGTCTGAAGAAAAACGTGTACAAAACCTATGGGAAAAAATCGCACATTTAAAGTGACGTCACGTGACCATGAATGACGAAATCGTGACGATTTTTTTCAAGGACCATCTGTGGGTGGTAGTCTAAGTGTATACCAAGTCTTAAGTCGATCGGGTTTTCTAAAGTGTCAAAGTGTATTGGCTGAAGAAAAAACGTGTACAAACCCTATGGAGAGGAGTCTGAAACGGAAGAAAAAAAGGAAAAAACTAGAAATATGTCTGTTCTATGAACAGAGCATATGGCTTTTCCGCAATTTTTGTCATTGTTCATTACATTTATGATTTTATTTGTTAAATTTCCTTAGCATTCTATTTTTAAAAATGAAAATTGAAAAACATTAATTGGATTAAATCTCGCGGTTTATTTTAGGCAATGTTTAAACCTTTAAAGGTCTTTTCATTGTAACTTCCGGTCTAGTGACGTCATATTTGTTTCTCATTGCCAACTTGTTCCTGACAAGATGCTGATTATAAATACCAGTTATAAAGCGATTTGAGCAAACTTCGCCATACACATCAACTGATTAATCATTTTAAACATTTTTCAAACTGCCACTAGATGGCGCCATAACAATTGATGACGTCGCCGGTAACTTTTGTGTAGAGAGCAGCCTAGCCAGAGACTATCATCGTTGAAAGTAAGTTCATATCATTTTCAACTTTCAAATGATAAGGCACTTCCGGTTTGGACCGGAAGGAAGGGTCAAGTCATTTTGCATGTAATACGAAATATGAAGACACTGGATTATTCTATCAATTCCCGTTAAAATCTAAATCAGATCTCTTACAGTTGATTTTATATTGATTTTTAAAGATTAAATCTAGAAATTATTAGTTGCTTGTCATCTGATCCTTGATGACGTCATCATGACGTCATTAACATAAAGCTCGAGAGCTGTCTGAACTTGTCTATTTAAAGAAAAAAAAAGAATTATATCTATCGCGGTTGAATTTTCAGCAATTATTTAAGGTTTAAAGTTCTTTTCATTGTAACTTCCGGTCTAGTGACGTCATATTTGTTTCTCTCCGCCAACTTGTTCTTAACATGAAGCTGATTATATTCACCAGATATAAAGTGATTTGGGCAAACTTCGCCACACACATCAACTGATTATTCATTTTTAACAGTTTTCAACCTGCCGCTAGAGGGCGCCATAACAATTTATGACGTCGCCGGTAACTTTTGTGTAGAGAGCAGCCTAGCCAGAGACTATCATCGTTGAAAGTAAGTTCATATCATTTATCACTTTCAAATTATAAGCCACTTCCGGTTTGGACCGGAAGGAAGGGTCACGTGATTGTACGCACACGAGATAAAATGAAGATCCTTAATTATTCTATCGATTCCCACAAACTTCAAGTTACGGTCTTTTGCGGTTGATTTTGTATTGATTTTCAAAGATTAAATTATTAAAACTTTAAGATGACGTCACGTGTCACGTGATGACGTCATGATGACATCCGAGTTTTAGGCACTAGCTCAGTACGAGTTCTGAGTATGTGCAAAGTTTCAATGAAATTGAAGTATGTTTAATGACAAAAGTGACCTCCAGAAGAAACGTGTACAAAGTCTATGCGATTTATGGGACAAGAACAAGAAGAAGACTAGACATGTGTTTGTGGACAAACACAGAGCTGTTTCGGGTTTTTAAAATTGACTTTCAATATTTGTGTGGTGTTCTAAGTGTGTGCCAAGTCTGAAGTCGATCGGATTTACCAAGTGCCAAAAATATTGTTGGTTGAAAAAAACATGTACAAATCCTATAGGAAAAACTGCACCTTTAATGTGATGTCACGTGATACCCGATGATGTCATCATGATCTCATCTTAATTTTCGTCTGTAACACATCCTGGAATGCTTGCATACCAAGTTTAACCCCAATCGGGCCTGTACTTCCAGAGATAGAGGGTCCTAAAAATTGCACCTTTAATGTGACGTCACATGACACCCGATGACGTCATCATAATGTCATCTTAATTTGTGTCTGTAACTCATCCTGGAATACATGAATACCAAGTTTGACCCCAATCGGACCTGTACTTCCAGAGATAGAGGGTCCTACAAACTGCACCTTTAATGTGACGTCACATGACACCCGATGACGTCATCATAATGTCATCTAATTTTTGTCTATAACTCATCCTGGAATACATGAATACTAAGTTTGACCCTAATCGGACCTGTACTTCCAGAGATAGAGGGTCCTAAAATCTGCCCCTTTAATGTGACGTCACATGACCCACGATGACGTTATCCTGACGATTTTCCCCTTGGCCCTCCTGGGTATGGTGGTCGAGGTGTGTGCTAAGTCTGAAGTCGATCGGATTTACCAAATTGTCAAGTTCAATAGTTTGAAGAAAAACGTGTACAAAACCTATGGAGAAAATTGAACCTTTAATGTGACGTCACATGACACCCGATGATGTCATAATTACGTCATCTTAATTTTCGTCTATAACACATCCTCGAATACTTGCAAACCATGTTTGACCCCAACCGGACTTGTACTTTTAGAGTTAGAGGGTCTTAAAAACTACACCTTTAATGTGACGTCACATGACCCGCGATGACGTCATATTGATTGTTTTTCTCTTGGCCCTCCTAAGGATGGCGGTCGAGGTCTGTGCTAAGTCTCAAGTCGATCAAGTCTACGAAAGTGTCAAAGTCAATAGTCTGAAGAAAAACGTGTACAAACCCAATGGGGAAAAAAATTGCACCTTTAACGTCACGTCACGTGACCTTGAATGACGCAATCGTACCGAATTTCTTCAAGAGCCATCTGTGGGTGGTGTTCTAAGTGTATACCAAGTTTCAAGTCGGTCGGATATACCAAAGTGTCAAAGTCAAGAGTCTAAAGAAAAACGTGTACAAAACCTATGGGGAATATTTTACCTTTAACATGACGTCACGTGACCTTGAATGACGTAATCGCGATGAATTTCTTCTAGGACCGTCCTTGGGTGGTTGTCTAAATGTATGCCAAGTCTCAAGTCGATCGCATTTACTAAAGTGTCAAAGTGCTATGGCAGAACAAACGTGTGTAAATCCTATGGGTAAAAACACTGAAAGTGGAAAAAAAAAAAAAACTAGACATGTGTTTGTGGACAAACACAGAGCTGTTTCGACTGTCTAACGTTACTTTCAATATGTGTGCTATAGGTCTATGTGTGTGCCAAGTCTGAAGTCGATTGGATTTACACAAGTGCAAAAGATAAATTAGTTGAAAAAAACATGTACAAATCCTATGGAGAAAAATTGAACCTTTAATGTGACGTCACATGATACCCGATGATGTCATCATGATGTCATCTTAATTTTCGTCTGTAACACATCCTGGAATACTTGCATACCAAGTTTGACCCCAATCGGACATGTACTTCTAGAGATAGAGGGTCCTTAAAACTAAACCTTTAATGTGACGTCACATGACCCACGATGACGTCATTATTACGATTTTTCCCTTGGCCCTCCTGGTGATGGTGGTCGAGTTATGTGCTAAGTCTGAAGTCGATAAAATTCACGAAAGTGTCAAAGTCAATAGTCTAAAGAAAAACGTGTACAAACCCTATGGGGAAAGAAATTGCACCTTTAACTTCACGTCACGTGACCTTGAATGACGCAATCGTGCCATATTTATTTCAGAAACATCTGGGGGTGGTATTCTAAGTGTATGCCAAGTTTCAAGTCGGTCGGATTTACCGAAGTGCCAAAGTCAATAGTCTGAAGAAAAACGTGTACAAAACCTATGGGGAAAATTAAACCTTTAACGTGACGTCACGTGACCTTGAATGACGCAATCGAGCCAAATTTCTTCTAGGACCATCTGTGGGTGGAGGTCTAAGTGTATACCAAGTCTCAAGTCGATTGGATTTAGCAAAGTGCCAAAGTGTATTGGCAGAACAAACGTGTGTAAATCCTATGGGTAAAAACACTGAAAGTGGAAAAAAAAAAAAAAAAAAAAAAAAAAAAAAAGAAAAAAAAAAACTTTAACGAAAACAAAAGCTGTTTCGGTGGAAAACCGAAACAGCTAAAAAAAAAAGAAAAAAAAAAACTTTAACGAAAACAAAAGCTGTTTCGGTGAAAAACCGAAACAGCTAAAAAAAAAAAAAAACAGAAGAAAAACAAAGGCTTTTTCGCTTTTTAGCGAAAAAAGCCACAAAAAAAACTTTAACGAAAACAAAAGCTGTTTCGGCTGAATTGCCGAAACAGCTAACTAGAAATATGTCTGTTCTATGAACAGAGCATATGGCTTTTTCGCATTTTTTGTTCATTGTTCATTACATTTATGATTCTGTTCATTTAATTGTCATTGTATACAAAATAAAAATTGAAAAAGGAAGTAATTGATCATACCTCTCGCGGTTGATTTTCAGGCACTTCCGGTTTGGACCGGAAGAAAGGGTCAAGTCATTTTGCATGTAATACGAAATATAAAGACCCTGGATTATTCTATCAATTCCCGTTGAAATCTAAATCAGATCTGTTACAGTTGATTTTATATTGATTTTCAAAGATTAAATCAACAAATCATTAGTTGCTTGTAATCTGATACTTGATGACGTCATCGTGACGTCATTAACATAAAGCTCGAGAGCTGTCTGAACTTGTCTATTTAAAGAAGAAAAAAGAATTATATCTATCGCGGTTGATTTTTCAGCAATTATTTAAAGTTTAAAGATCTTTTCATTGTAACTTCCGGTCTAGTGACGTCATATTTTTTTCTCTCCGCCAACTTGTTCCTAACATGAAGACGATTACACCAGATATAAAGTGATTTGGGAAAATTCGCCACACACATCAACTGATTATTCATTTTTAACACTTTTCAACCTGCCGCTAGAGGGCGCTGTAACATGTTATGACGTAACCGGTATTTTGTGTGAAAAGCACTATCTAGCCAGAGACTAACATCGTTGAAACTAAGTTTACATTATGGTCCACTTTTAAATTATAAGCCACTTCCGGTTTCGACCGGAAAGAAGGATCACGGGATTTTACGCACACGAGATAAAATGAAGATCCTGGATTTAATATTATATCAATTCCCACAAACTTTAAGTTCCGATCATACGTGGTGGATTTTTTATTAATTTTCAAACATTAAATCTATTGCACGTTTAAGATGACGTCAAGTGACCCATGATGACGTCATCACGACGCCTGTCCGCAAGGCACGAGTGAACTATATAGTATTTACGGAGGTTAAGTTTGATGAGAATACCAATTTGTTTTCTGTTAAAAGTACTTGTGCAAAAGTTCCCGTACATCTATTATATGGTATAATTCACGCGTAGTTCTGCGTTGCCGAAGGCACGTTTACCTACCTGCCGTAAGCGGCGCCCTTCCCCATGGCCTATGTTGATGACTCTCGTGTTTCACATGTCACCGTACAAATGGATACCAGTGTCCCGCCTTCCCTTCTCTATTGTACAATGTATGGAGCGTACTGACATCGTATGTACAAGTACGCTCAATACAATGTACACGTATACTTGCGCCGTGCAATCAAGGACATAAAACATGAAATTTCAAGGGTGTCTCAGGGTATGTCCAAGTTCGTCTTTTGCTACAAAACACAGGGAAGTTTGAGAAGTACTTTTACATTAACCTTTAGAGCAAAAAACAAGATTATATCTGTCAGGGTTAATTTTTTAGGAATTTTTAAAGAAAAAGAGGTATTTTCATTATAACTTCCGGTCTGGTGAGGTCATATTTTTTTCTTTCCGTCAACCTGTTCCTATCATGAAGCTGATTATATACATCAGTTATAAAGTGATTTGAACAAACTTCGCCACACACATCAACTGATTATTCATTTCAAACATTTTTCAACCTGCCGCTAGAGGGCGCTAAAACAATTTATTACGTCACCGGTCACTTTTTTTGTAGAGCGCAGCTAGCTAGAGACTAACATCGTTGAAAGTAAGTTCAAATCATTTTCCACTTTCAAATTATAAGCCACTTCCGGTTTGGACCGGAAGGAAGGGTCACGTGATTTTAAGCACACGAGATAAAATGAAGACCCTTAATTATTCTATCGATTCCAACAAACATCTAGTTACGGTCTTTCGCGGTTGATTTTGTATTGATTTTCAAAAATTGTTAAAACTTTAAGATGACGTCATGTGTCACGTGATGACGTCATGATGACATCCGAGTTTTAGGCACTAGCTCAGTTTGAGTTCTGAGTATGTGCAAAGTTTCAATGACATTGAAGTCTGTTTAATGACAAAAGTGACCGCCAGAATGAAACGTGTACAAAGTCTATGCGATTTATGGCACAAGAACAAGAAGAAGAAGAAGAAGAAACTAGACATGTGTTTGTGGACAAACACAGAGCTGTTTCGACTGTCTTTCAATATGTAAGTGATGGTCTTTTGTGTGTGCCAAGTCTCAAGTCGATCAGATTTACTAGTGTCAAAGTCAATAGTTTAAAGAAAAACGTGTACAAAACCTATGGGGGAAAATTGAAACTTTAACGTGACGCCCGTGACCTTGAATGACGTAATCGTACCGAATGTCTTCTAGGGCCGTGTGTGGATGGTGGTCTAAGTGTGTGGCAAGTCTCAAGTCGATCAGATTTACTAAAGTGTCAAAGTCAATAGTCTAAAGAAAAACGTGTACAAAACCAATGGGAGAACAATGTGAACCTTTAATGTGACATCACGTGACCTTGAATGACGCAATCGTGCCAATTTTCTTTCAGAAACATCTGGGGGTGGTGTTCTAAGTGTATGCCAAGTTTCAAGTCGGTCGGATTTACCAAAGTGTCAAAGACAATAGTCTTAAGAAAAACGTGTACAAAACCTATGGGGAAAATTTCACCTTTAACGCGAAGTCACGTGACCTTGAATGACGTAATCGCGACAAATTTCTTCAAGGACCATCTGTTGGTGGTGTTCTAAGTGTATGCCAAGTTTCGAGTCGATCGGATTTACCAAAGTGTCAAAGTGCTATGGCAGAAAAAACGTGTACAAATCCTATGGAAAAAAGTCTGAAAGTGGAAAAGAAAAAAAAGAAAAAAAAAACTTTAACGAAAACAAAAGCTGTTTCGGTGAAAAACCGAAACAGCTAAAAACTAGAAATGTGTTTGTGGACAAATACAGAGCTGTTTCGGGTGTCTAATTTGTTTTGTAATAAGTGGGTGGTGGTCTAAGTGTGTCGCAAATCTGTAGTCAATCTTATTTACCCAGGTGCCAAAGATATATTGGTTGGAAAAAACGTGTACAAATCCTTTGGGGAAAACTACACCTTTAAGGAGACGTCACATGACCAACGATGACGTCATCATGATGTTATTTTAATTTGTGTCTATAACACACACTTGAATACTTGCATGCCAAGTTTGACCCCAATCGGACTTGTACTTCCAGAGATAGAGGGTCTTAAAAACTACACCTTAAATGTGACGTCACATGACCCACGATGACGTCATCATGACGTCATCTTAATTTTCGTCTATAACACATCCTGGAATACTTGCATACCAAGATTGACCCCAATCAGACCTTTACTTCCAGAGATAGAGGGTATTAAAAACTACACCTTTAAAGTGACGTCACATGACCCACGATGACGTCATCATGACGATTTTCCTTGTGGCCCTCCTATGGATGGTGATCGAGGTGTGTACTAAGTCTCGAGTCGATGGGATTTACCAAAGTGTCAAAATCAATAGTCTGAGGAAAAACGTGTACAAACCCTATGGGGAAAAATTGCACCTTTAATGTGACGTCACATGACACCCGATGACGTCATCTTCATGTCATCTTAATTTTCGTCTATAACACATCTCAGGATATTTGCATATCAAGTTTGTCCCCAATCGGACATGTACTTTCAGAGATAGAGGGTCCAAAAAACTGCACCTTTAATTTGACGTCACATGACCCACGATGACGTCATCATCACGATTTTTCTTTTGGACCTCCTGGGGATGGTGGTCCAGGTGTGTGCTAAGTTTCAAGTCAATCGCATTTACCAAAGTATTAAAGTCAATAGTCTGAAGAAAAACGTGTACAAACCCTATGGGGAAAAATTGAACCTTTAACGTGACGTCACGTGACCACAAATGGCGTAATCGTGACAAATTTCTTCTAGGATCATCTGTGGGTGGTGGTCTAAGTGTATGCCAAGTTTCAAGTCGATCGCATTTACCAAAGTGTCAAAGTGTATTGTCCGAACAAAAAACGTGTACAAACCCTATGGGAAAAAGTCTGAAGGAGAAAAAGAAAAAACTAGAGATATGTCTGTTCAAGGAACAGAGCATATGGCTTTTTCGCATTTTTTTGTTGTATTGTTCATTACATTTATGATTTCATTTAATAAATTTCTTTATTTAATTTTTTCAAAACTGCAAATTTTAAATTATTAATTGGATTATATCTCTCGCGGTTAATTTTCAGAAATGTTTAAAGGTCTTTTAATTGTAATTTCCGGTCTAGTGACGTCATATTATTTTGTTTTTATCCGCCAACTTGTTCCTAACAAGATGCTGATTATAAATACCAATTATAAAGCGATTTGAGCAAACTTCGCCACGAAAATGAACTGATTATTCATTTTAAACATTTTTCAACCTGCCACTAGAGGGCGTTATAACAATTTATGACGTCACCAGTAACTTTGTTTGTAGAGTGCAGGCTACCTAGAGACTATCATCGTTGAAAGTAAATTCATATCATTTTCAACTTTCAAATTATAAGGCACTTCCGGTTTGGACCGGAAGGAAGGGTCAAGTCATTTTGCATGTAATACGAATATGAAGACCCTGAATTATTCTATCAATTCCCGTTAAAATCTAAATCAGATCTGTTACATTTGATTTGATATTGATTTTCAAAGATTAAATCTACAAATCATTAGTTGCTTGCAATCTAATACTTGATGACGTCATCGTGACGTCATTAACATACAGCTCGAGAGCTGTCTGAACTTGTCTATTTAAAGCAAAAAAAAGAATTATATCTATCGCGGTTGATTTTTCAGCAATTATTTAAGGTTTAAAGGTCTTTTCATTGTAACTTTCGGTCTAGTGACGTCATATTTGTTTGTCTTCGCCAACTTGTTCCTAACAAGATGTTAATTATATAAACCAGTTATACAGTGATTTGAGCAAACTTCGCAAAACAAATCAACTGGTTATTCATTGTTAACAGTTTTCAAACTGCCGCTAGAGGGCGCTGTAACATGTTATGGCGTTACCGGTATTTTTTGTGAAAAGCACTACTAGCCAGAGACTAACATCGTTGAAACTAAGTTCACATTATGGTCCACTTTTAAATTATAAGCCACTTCCGGTTTCGACCGGAAGGAAGGGTCACGGGATTTCACGCACACGAGATAAAATGAAGATCATGGATTTAATATTATATCAATTCCCACAAACTTCAAGTTCCGATCATACGCGGTTGATTTTTTAATTAATTTTCAAACATTAAATCTATTGCACGTTTAAGACGACGTCACGTGACCCATGGTGACGTCATCACGACGCCTGTCCGCAAGGCACGAGTGCACTATAGAGTATTTACGGAGGTTAAGTTTGATGAGAATACCAATTTGTTTTCTGTTAAAAGTACTTGTGCAAAAGTTCGCGTACATCTATTATATGGTACATGTATAATTCACGCGTAGTTCTGCGTTGCCGAAGGCACGTTTACCTACCTGCCATAAGCGGCGCCCTTCCTCGTGGCCTATGTTGATGACTCTCGTGTTTCACATGTCACCGTACAAATGGATACCAGTGTCCCGCCTTCCCTTCTCTATTGTACAATGTATGGAGCGTACTGACATCGTACGTGCAAGTACGCTCAATACAATGTACACGTATACTGGCGCCGTGCAATCAAGGACATAAAACATGAAATTTCAAGGGTGTCTCAGGGTATGTCCAAGTTCGCCTTTTGCTACAAAACACAGGGAAGTTTGAGAAGTACTTTTACATTAACCTTTAGAGCAAAAAACAAGATTATATCTGTCTGGGTTAATTTTTTAGGAATTTTTAAAGGAAAAGTGGTAATTTCATTATAACTTCCTGTCTGGTGACGTCATATTTTTTTCTTTCCGTCAACCTGTTCCTATCATGAAGCTGATTATATACATCAGTTATAAAGTGATTTGAACAAACTTCGCCACACACATCAACAGATTGTTCATTTCAAACATTTTTCAACCTGCCGCTAGAGGGCGCTAAAACAATTTATGATGTCACCGATCATTTTTTTGTAGAGCGCAGCCTACCTAGAGACTAACATCGTTGAAAGTAAGTTCAAATCATTTTCCACTTTTAAATTATAAGCCACTTCCGGTTTGGACCGGAAGGAAGGGTCACGTGATTTTACGCACATGAGATAAAATGAAGACCCTTAATTATTCTATCGATTCCCACAAACATCTAGTTTCGGTCTTTCGCGGTTGATTTTGTATTGATTTTCAAAGATTAAATTATTAAAACTTTAAGATGACGTCACATGTCACGTGGTGACGTCATGGTGACATCCGAGTTTTAGGCACTAGCTCAGTATGAGTTCCGAGTATGTGCAAAGTTTCAATGACATTGAAGTCTGTTTAATGACAAAAGTGACCGCCAGAATGAAACGTGTACAAAGTCTATGCGATTTATTGCCAAGAACAAGAAGAAGAAGAAGAAGAAGAAGAAGAAGAAACTAGACATGTGTTTGTGGACAAACACAGAGCTGTTTCGACTGTCTAACGTTACTTTCAATATGTGTGCTATAGGTCTATGTGTGTGCCAAGTCTGAAGTCGATTGGATTTACACAAGTGCAAAAGATAAATTAGTTGAAAAAAACATGTACAAATCCTATGGAGAAAAATTGAACCTTTAATGTGACGTCACATGATACCCGATGATGTCATCATGATGTCATCTTAATTTTCGTCTGTAACACATCCTGGAATACTTGCATACCAAGTTTGACCCCAATCGGACATGTACTTCTAGAGATAGAGGGTCCTTAAAACTAAACCTTTAATGTGACGTCACATGACCCACGATGACGTCATTATTACGATTTTTCCCTTGGCCATCCTGGTGATGGTGGTCGAGTTATGTGCTAAGTCTGAAGTCGATAAAATTCACGAAAGTGTCAAAGTCAATAGTCTAAAGAAAAACGTGTACAAACCCTATGGGGAAAAAAATTGCACCTTTAACTTCACGTCACGTGACCTTGAATGACGCAATCGTGCCATATTTATTTCAGAAACATCTGGGGGTGGTATTGTGTATGCCAAGTTTCAAGTCGGTCGGATTTACCGAAGTGCCAAAGTCAATAGTCTGAAGAAAAACGTGTACAAAACCTATGGGGAAAATTAAACCTTTAACGTGACGTCACGTGACCTTGAATGACGCAATCGAGCTTTAACGAAAACAAAAGCTGTTTCGGTGAAAAACCGAAACAGCTAATAAAACAAACAGAAGAAAAAGAAAGGCTTTTTCGCTTTTGAGCGAAAAAGCCAAAAAAAGAAAGAAAAAAAAAAAAGAAAAAAAAAAATCTTAACGATTACAATAGCTGTTTCGGCTGAGTTGCCGAAACAGCTAAAAAAAAAAAAAACTTTAACGAAAACAAAAGCTGTTTCGGTGAAAAACCGAAACAGCTAAAAAAACTTTAACGAAAACAAAAGCTGTTTCGGTGAAAAACCGAAACAACTAAAAAAGAATCCCTACCTACCTACCCTATTTGTTTGGGCCTGTTACGCCAACATAACATTTTTTGTTTGTATGCCTAATCTAGGTTTCAAAGTAACCAGCCCGCTAAATGCACGTCACTAGCACACAGCCTCCTTCCATGATAATGCAATATTTGTGCCTGGCTAGGTTTTTTTAATGGGCGCAGTCTCTATCAACAGGCAGCGATTGATACTTTAATAAATTGGGAGTTGGCAATCATAGACGCTGGGTCAGTGAATGCATTCCGGTTATTAGATATAATTGAAGTGATGTCATAGTACAATTTTCGTTAAACACCTTGACTGCTAATCTCGAGAATTGTCGGGCTTGTAGTACAACGGTTTGCTGCTCTCTGTTAGACAAGAAAGCATTTAAATTCTTGCCCAACAGAGGGCAGCAAATCGTTGTACTACAAGCCCGAAAATTCTCGGGCATAGCACAATTATCGGGGCAAGTTAAATCTAGAGAAATATTGGGATTAGCAGATAAACGTACAGTGGTGTGATCCAGGTACGCATCAGCATTTGAGGTTGAAAAGATTGATTATATTTTCTGTTATTTTAGAGCATATAATACATTTCTTTCAGATAGTTTATTAATTAAAAACAAATCATTCAATTCAGAACTGTACCCTCTGGAGTTATGACCCTTCAAAGAAATGTGTATTAGTTATGATGTACTATGTAGCTTACACAACTGTTATGGGTTGACACATTTTAAGAACAACAACCACCGCAGCAGTCATTGCTGCTGCCGCTGCGACGGCGACGACGACCAAGACCACGATGGCTTTAACGACCGCGACCATGACGTAAATATATCATAAAGTGTACAGGTACGTAGAATCAACACAAACTCTCCACGGCTGTTCCACTTGCATAGGGGAGTCAGGTTGGCGTAGCGGTTCTTTCCTCGCCTTCCACCACTTTGACCTGGGCTCAAATCCGGCCTTGGCCAATGTGGATTGGGTTTTCAGTCCCTGCCTGATTCCGTCGGTTTTCCCCAGGATATTCGTCTGGGGTTTTCCTCTCACCTCTAAAACTGTACCTTCTTCTCATTGTGTTCTCTCTACAGGTTTCTTCAGGCTTGCGAGCTACAGTGCCCTGGGCGCTTTAGAGGGATCCTTGATTTCATTGGTTTTACTGGTTTCACTGAGAACCAAATCGAAATGGAAGCAAGTGCGAATATCCGAACTGTTGGGCTCATATCAACCGATTAAATGTTTCTGAAGCACAACAGGCATCAGAATGTGGCTGGAGTTCCCGCAGTGGAAAGTCTAAGATTACCTTAATAGCCGAAGACAAAGATGGAACCAGGGATTTGAAATGCGCACTGCATCAACATTTATTTCTAATTCCAGCAATATACAATAAGAAATACAACAATAAAAGGCACAATAAAATATTGTATTTGTTGGCACAACCATAAAAAGCAAAACTTGTGTCCATATAAACAGCTACACACTACAGTTACATTGACACAGACAGAGGAATAAATAATGACAGAGACAAAACAAACACAGATCCAGTAGGTTGATCTAACCACAAACACTATAATTATGAAAAGGAAGGAAAGAATAAATAAAGTAAAGAATAAATACATAAATACAAACGCAACACTATGTATAGGAGAATACACGAGAAAGTGTGGATTGGTAATTACAAATTCAAGAGGCGCGAAGCGCCGAGTGAATTCGTAAATTACGAATCCACACTTACAAATGTATTCTCTGACTTAAACCATTGCGTCAAAAGAAGTATTGTTATTAACTACCCAGTTGAGTGGAGATGAAAAGGCATGCATGTATCGTGGCCATAGAAGTAATTTACACAAGGCCAAATAACAACATTATGTTTAGCGTCACCGCCCGCTTTTTTTATAGAGGCCGCTTCCTTTTTATTTATAAATTTTTTTGAAAGAAAATGATCAATTATCTTTAAAAAAAAATAGTAATAATAATAACTAGAACTACGTCTGTTCGAGAATCAGAACCTAGGGCTTTTTCGCATTTGTTTAGTTTTTTTCCGTAAATACTATTCAAAAGAAATTTTAAACAGATTTAAAGTAATTTAGGTTATTTAAACAGATTAAAGGTAATTTAAAGTGATTAAAACGATAACGTCACACATTTGTAAAATTTTGGTGAACTACCTAACCAACCCAATACAAAATTATTTTTATTTTAGCATGTTCCGTTGCTGAGATGTGGCTTCAAGGTCTTAAAACGTAATAAACCACATACACTTGAATGATGGCTTGAAGTCTTTTCATTCTAACTACCGGTCTGGTGACGTCATAATTTGTTTCTCCCCGTCAAATTGTTTCTAGCATGAAGCTATTATTTAGATCTATTATAAAGTGATTTCAGCAAATTTCGCCACACACATCAACTGAGTATTAATTTTGAACCTGCCGCCAGATGGCGCTATAACATGTTATCACGTCGCTGGTAATTTGTTTGAAAAGTACATCTATCCCACACTAACATCGTTTAAAGTAAGTTCATATCATTTTTTACTTTCAAATTATAAGGCACTTTCGGTTTGGACCGGAAAGAAGGGTCACGTGATTTCATGCACACGAGATTAAATGAAGATCCTGGATTACCCTATCAATTGCCACAAACTTCAAGTCCCGGTCTTTTGCGGGTGATTTGTTATAGATTTTCAAAGATTAAATAATAATAATGATAATAATATATAATATTTATATAGCGCTTAATACAAGTGTTTCTAAGCGCTAAGATTTCCCCGGTCATTGGGCCGAAGCAATGAGTGACAAAGTGCATTGCCCAAGGGCACACGAACCGTAGTCCCAGGCCGGACTCGAACCCACAACCTGTAGCTTTACCTACATATTACAAATTCAATGCTCCAGACCACGAGGCCACGAGCACCATTAATATAACGTCACGTGACCCCTGATGACGTCATCATGATGTCTGTCTGCCTGCTAGGCACGAGCTAGTCTTTGGGCAAGACGTTGCTAAATTCGCAGCCACGAGAGGGCGCTTTCGCGACAAACCATCATCACTCGCCATCCTGTCCGTAACAACGTCTTTGGAATTACGTCGAGGTAGAGATATGCGCACGCACCTGCTTAGCCTAATGAATGCAGCGTACATTACGTACTTTGCATAAACATACATATGCATAGGTCTAACACCCTGACTCAACTTCTCATTGGATGTACATGTACATGTACATGTACGTGTGTGTGTACACATGTATACGTGTACTGTACACAAATGTACATATACATGTACACTGTACACATGTACATACTGTACACATTTTATCATCAAACGTGTTCAACGTTATTCGTGAAAATGGAAGACTTTTCGGTACATATTAATTATTATTAGGGTCATCTCTTGCCAACAAGTTTTAAAGGCAGAATCCGTTTGGTATTTTGAAAATGACAACCATCCCCTTAAAATATATTTATTTTCATGAATTTCTTTAGTCATAAATTCAGGACGAATTTCACCTTTGCAATTTATTTTTCAAATTTCTTTTTAGGATCTTTATACACCCTTCACTTACACGGATTTTTTTTACGAGTCCTTACGGATCGCAAACTCGTAGTCAATCGCAAGCATCCGTAAATAACTCGCTGGTATCGTAAATAATTCGTCACAACTCGCAACAACTCGCAGACACAACAAAATCTTACGATTGTCCACGGTTTGAGTTTTCCGTAAATAATTCGTAAAAAGCTTGTAACAATCCGTAAGTATCGTAAACCACTCGCAACAACACGTAACCATCCGTAAACTGCTCGCAAAAATCCGTAAATGACTCGTAACAATTTTTTTAACAATTTGTTACGGTTAGTTTACGATTTGTTTACGGATTATTACGAGTGCTTACGTGTTGTTAACGATTTCATTCGGGTCGTGTTACGATGGCTTTACGGATTGTTACGAGTTATTACGAGCACTTTACGTGTAGTTACGAGTACTTTAATAATAAATACGTATACTTTACGAATGATTGTACATGTACATTGAGATTTGCAGGATATATATATTTGTTGGCAACAAATCCTGAGGACTCGTAAATACTTGTAACTAACATGTAACTATTCGTAACAACACGTAAACAGGTCGTTAAATGCTCGTAAGTTGCTCGTAGTTATCCATGACAACTCGTGACAACTCGTAACAATTCGTGGAATTTTGACGTAAATACATGGCAATAACTCGTAATAATCCGTAATAAACCGTAAATAGCCCGTAATAACTCGTAAAAACACTTAAATCAGTCGTAAAACTGGCCAAATCGTAAGGATCTATGAACGATCTGTGAATCTGTGCGATCCGTAAAGACTCGTAAGAAAAATCCGTGTATGTGAAGGGGGTATCAGTAACCCAACTTCTCAAAGGAGACAATTTTGCTTACGTATATTATTATGTGCCTTTTCATATAATTTTAAAATTGCCCCCCCCCCCCCCCCCCACCCCCCCCCCCCCCCCCCCCCCCCCCCTCCCCCCCCCCCCCCCCCCACGTCCTTTGTGGTCCGGTCGCCATTGTGCTTGCGGAATATTCTGTTTTTTTCATGATTCTTTGTAGGTTTTTAGGGAATAGGGGGGGGGGGGGCGTTAGGTAAGTACTAGAGTGTATATGGTGGTATATGGTGGTCTAAGGGTAGTCCCTTGGTCTCATCATATCGTGCTGGGTATATTACTGGGCTAAGCAAGCTTCAGGGTAATCATCAATTAATTCTTACTAAAATATTCCCACAGACTTTTATGCAATTTAAGCTGCAGCCAAGGAATTCGGACATGGCCTATTTTTCAGAGGGGAAAACTATAATTAGTATTAGACACATTTTATCTTTACACTGCAGTTGCCAATTTAGTCATTCTAATTGAGTTTCAGTTTATATTAATACAAAGCAGCAAACAGCGACATTAAGAATAAGAGTGCTGTTTGTTAATTCTTTTTGGCCTCAAATAAAATTCAAAATACATGTGAATCATTTTCAAAATTTAATTCTTTGATAACACTTGCAATTGAGGTACATGTAAGATTAGGAATGTATTCCTACCTCAATGCACTTATAATAAAGGTTAAATTTATCCAAATCACTAGAAATAAACATGATGTCCATAAATTAAACGCAGATTAAACACCATCGCCTAGGTTTCCTGTCCGCTCCTTCTGCCATCTCGGAGCCCACCGTGCACACGGAGAAAACCGTGCCGGCGAGTTTCTGATGACTCGTGTGAGTATCTATATCTCGGTACTTGCTACCTGACCTATTGTACACTAGCTGTCGTATGTGCGCGTGCGCGAAGAACAAATTTCCTTCATTAACATACATAAATAGCGCATGCGCACTAGTTTTTTACCGTTTTCGGTAAAAATTTTTACGTAATTCCAAAGACGTTGTTACGGACAGGATGGCGAGTGATGATGGTTTGTCGCGAAAGCGCCCTCTCGTGGCTGCGAATTTAGCAACGTCTTGCCCAAAGACTAGGCACGAGCTCACTATAGGGTCTTTTTTTATTCCATTTCTTTACCCAGGGTGTGCCCACACAGTTTAAAACTGGTTTACATTGGGGCCCTGCATACATCGTTAAATAAAATAACAGTACATATAAATACAACATTTACAGAAAGTTACGAACATAATATTTACAGACGTACAAGGATATTTACAGGAATCCAAAACATTGATATCAATTCTGATTTACGAGATAGGCAAAAACCCGCAAAAAAAATAATTTCAAATAGAAAGATAGGGCGTGACATGTTCACTACATGACCCGCATTAAAATGTGTCGAGCAGCCATTAACAAATAAAAAAGTCCTCCTTCTTCCTTCTCAAAAAAGGCATGACGCTAAACATGTTGGTTTTTTATTTGGCCTAAAGGAAGGTTCTCGGGGCTCTTACGTAATCAAGCTCTGGATCAGGGTTGAGGAAATGAATAACCGTGGATTCGTAATTGTTAAAAATGTAGGAAAGATAAAAACCGTTCTGAATCCACACTTTACTGAAGATTCGTAGATACGAATCCACACTTATTGTCCTAAGCGTTGATTCGTAGATACGAATCCACACTTTTAACAATAGCGTTACGTCATAGCAATGGTTTAATAAAGAAGATACGACTTAAGATTACTTGTACATTCTACATACACATGTACATGGGCTTGTTCACGCACGGTGCAACACCAATAAAGAAGATACGACTTAAGATTACATGTACATTATGTACATGTGCTTGTTCATGCACGCGTTGATTTGCATAGCACTATGAACCATAAATCTGTATTTTCCAGTGCAAAAAACATCCAGTGTTCAGAATTCCAAAAAAAGTGAAGGGATGTCTGCTTTAGGTAAATAACACACCACATTTTGCAATAATAAAAACCTAATTCGAAATAAATACGGTTAGAGCAGTACCACCTCTAAACCACTTGACATTTTCATAAATTTGGAAACAAATCATTATTTCAAACACTTTCCTACATGTGTACATTAGTATGAAAGCTAACAGCATCATTTTGATTATAATTTTTGAACAGCAAAAGTATGGAACTATCACAATGACTTAAAAGTCAAGTTGAATAAATGTAATAGATTAAGATCCACAACGTTGTTATTGGTCATGGGATGTACAATATCATTTGAAGGTAGGATACACCGTTGGTACTTGCTTGAATTATTAGGAATGGGTGGATTTGAGGAGTTGTATTTTATAGTAAATATCGTTTTAACTGACCTGTCCGAAATGTTATAATCATGGACGCAGTAAACAGCTGCCGTTTTCAACTGGCGTCCAGCAATTGTTTTTGTTGTTCTGTTGTTTTTTCCCGCAATCGCCGTACGGCTCTAGTGATTTATTTGTTTTCATAAAATTCTTGATCGCCGTTCGTCGATAGTGAATTTTTTTTTTCATCAAGTTCAGTTTTTGTAACAATTACAGGATATTTAGCGCAATCATTTTGCTGGATGCCTACAATCATCATTTACTTTAAAGGTAGTATACACCATTTGCAGATATAAAAAAAAATTACTACCGAATTATTAAGAAATATCTTACTCATATGAAATTAAATACTGATTCTAGGCATCCAGCAAAACGATTGTTCTAGATATCCTGTAATTATTCTGAAAAATTGATTTTTATATAGAAAAATTTGCGATAGCCGGACGGCGATCGCGAAAAAAACACAAATAACATAGGAATAACTGCTTGACGCCGGTTGAAAACAAACACTATTTTTCGGTTGTTTTCTTGACATCCATGATTGTAAAACTTCGGACAGGTCAGTTAAACGATATTTACTATAAAATACAACCCCCCCCCCAACATCTACTCAATCATGATAATTCAAGCAATTACCAATGGTGTATACTACCTTTAAAAGATAATAAGACCAGTCCCCATCTAGGTCCTTCGCCGGTTCCGCCACTAAAGCTAACGGCAATATTTTGATTATAATTTTTGAACAGTAAAATTATGGAACTATCACAATGACTCAAAAGTTAAGTTGATTACATTTAATAGATTAAGATAAACCAACAAATGATAAAGCTCCACAACCTTATTATTGGTCATGGAATGTACAATCTACAATTATCATTTAAAGGTAGGGTACACCGTTGCGACTTGCTTAAATTATTAGGAATGGGTGGATTTAGGGAGTTTTATTTTATTTTATAAATATCGTTTTAACTGACCTGTCCAAAATGTTATTATCATGGATGCAGTAAAAGAAAACGCAACTATCACAATGACTCAAAAGTTAAGTTGATTACATTTAATAGATTAAGATAAACCAAAAAATGATAAAGCTCCACAACCTTATTATTGGTCATGGAATGTACAATCTACAATTATCATTTAAAGGTAGGATACACTGTTGGGACTTGCTTGAATTATTAGGAATGGGTGGATTTAGGGAGTTGTATTTTATTTTATAAATATCGTTTTGACTGACCTGTCCAAAATGTTATAACCATGATTGCAGTAAAAAACAACGAGAAAAAACAGCGGTTGTTTCCAACTTGCGTCGAGCAATTGTTTTAGTTGTTCTTGGGTTTTTTCGCGATCGCCGTCCGGCGATAGTGATTTTTTTCTTTTAAAAATTTGCGGTCGCCTTCTGGCAAAAGATATAATTTTCTTCATTAAATTAATTTTTTCGGAACAATTACAGGATATCTAGCGCAATCATTATTTACTTTCAAAGAAGTAAGATATTTCCTAATCATTCGGTAGCAAAAAAAATCGATATCCTCAAATGGTGAATCCTACCTTTTAAGATTATTATGGTACATAATTATTATGGTACATGTACTTTAGTTTCAATTGTTTTTACCCAACTACTATTGCATCTTCTGAAATATTCAAACTCAGCCAACAATTATTTACCCTCAATTATCATGATACGAAACTGCAAACTGGAATGAACTCAGTTTAGAAAATTAGGGTCGAGCATGAATCAAGTCTATTGAGAATATATAAAAAAGGAAAATTCGGTATTTTCAAAAAAATGAATGCAAAGGTAAATTTCATATCACAACGGCCTAGGGATGTAGGAACTCTTCAAATAATATAGATATACCTGACAACAATAAATGTACGCCGTTTTGGAGTGATTTTTTTTTTTTAATTTTTTTTTTTTTAATTTTTTTTTGGGGGGGAAGGTTGTGGTCTTTAGTTCTGACGTGCGAGTTATGTTGATATAAATTTCAGATTGAGTTGTGTCTTTATCAATTCATTTTTGGACAATTTGTGGCTTCAGAACCGGACATTTAATCTTGAATGTTAACTGGTTGAACTGACCTTTTCCGAAGTTTCCTTGTGAGAATTGTCTTAGCTTGTTTACGTTAGGAACGATTGAAAAGGCAGTAAATAAAAGCATTGCAAATGCTTTTGGCAGAAAAATTCAAATAGTTGCTGAACGAAGCCAGTCTGCAACTTGCGTGTACGAGAAAGATTCAGTGGTTCGATACACTGAGTAATTGTCGGCCAGCCCTTGTCTGAACAGCCATCAACCCATACACACCACAAGTCGTGGTCTGCATACAAATCTGTTATGAAATTCCAAGAGTTTTTCGATGATGCTAACTGTAAGTTTGAAATTAATTTTCTTCATTTTTATATTTATTATAATTATAAATGTTTTGATTGCAGAGACAATGTACACGAGGCAAATTGAGACGACATTCTTTTACTTGCTAAAATAGTACAAACCTTTAGTGGGGATTTTGGATTGGTAAATTTTTGTCCCAGATGGCACAGGGACTTGGGAGATTTCCAGTCACCGAGTAGAGTAGGCTAGCCCTACACTGAATGGGGAAGTTCATGCTGAGGACTACCACCTCTACACTGAATGGGTGAAGTTCATGCCGAGGACTACTACCTCTACCGGACTCTTTGGAATTCCGAGTGGCGCTTCATTCAGTGGCAAGTTGAACAATGACCAGGCAGCAGTCCGAGATTTGTTCAGATTTAAATTAACTTGATGTGGATGTTGAATGTAATGTTGTAAATAATGTTAAAGTCATAAGAGTGAAAGAACGATAAATAAGATTATTAGATTTGTTTGAAAATAAATATTTGGTGTGTCATTAATGATTTAAACAAATTAAGATTATAATAAAAAGGTTAATAATTGAAAGATTTGTTTGAACCAAAAACCAGAAAGAAGTGTTTGAACCAAAAGCCAGAAAGAAGTGTTGCTCAGAAAGTGAAGTGTGATTATACGATAGAAACTGAAAAGTTTCAACGAATTGTAAGTTATTTTGAGATTAAATGAAGATTGCGTAATTGACGTTTATATAAGTGAAAGTTTGAAACTTCACAGGTGATTGGTGATTTGAAATTGCGGAGTGTTATACATTGATGTTTAATATAATATAAATAATCACGGTGGTATAATTAATTGAAATTGAAATTAGAAGAATAATCAATGAGTGAAGGTTTGAAATTGAAATATTTGAATTGATGAAATGTATGTATTGATTAACCTGAAGTGATCCATCTTGATTGGAACGTGTAATATTTGTATAATAGAATAAGCGAGACACACAACTCAATTTGACATTACAAGACATTTTACCAATGTCTTCTGGATATATTAATAACTGAATTTTAGTCACAAATAATTGATATAAAGCTAAATCCTCTTTCTAATTGTGACAGTCATTTTATAAATTTGAAACTATATATATTTGGTGAATACTTGATATTGTAACGCCCGTGCCGGTTGGGCGGTAGAGGGCGCTGGAGCGATTCCACGGTGGTGGGATCGCCCCGGAAACCCGCCTTTGGATTGCGCAAGCGCCGAACTGGTTCTGACCAGTTCTAGGGACCGCGTGATTGTGTGAGCCTGGAGTCCATGTTTGGTAGGCGAGAGTCCACAATAAACGGCAGAGAATCACCGGAAATAAAGGAACACTTGTGTCAGGAGTCCTTCTTGTGTGTGTAGTCGACCCCAGGAGAAATCTACGTTACATTGGTGGCAGCGGTGGGATACAGAAGGACGGGAAAAGACCAGGTGAAGTGTTCATGTTTTCTGGAAACCACGATAACACGGCAGCCAACTCGCCCCACGGCGAGAGGGCAGGCCGGGGCGTGGGCCCGGGGAGCGGGGACCAGTCCGGGAGGCTTTCAGGCACTCCGTGCATGACGCCAGGGGAACTCTAGGGAGGTTATGGGGACTTGGGAGTCTGGAGTTTCCTGGGGGAGGAGTTGGAGAAGGATAGCGGGGAATTTCGGGACATGCGCCAATGGCTGGGGGCTTCAGTGCGTCCACTCCGATTTGGAGAGAGGGCGCCCTTCTCCATATTTGTCCGGGTCCGCTACCAGGTCTGTCGGGGGGCCGCCCCATGCTGTAGACGGCGGCGCAGCAGACGGATGGTTCCACGCGGAACAATCCAAAGCTGTGCCCGTGGATGCAGTGGGGGGCGGGGCCTCGTCGAGACATTCTCTGGATCTTCTGCAGGAATGAAACCGAGTCGGGGGGGCCCGGCCCATGCTGTAGGCGGCGGCGCGGCAGACGGCTCGCAACACTCGGAGCGAGCCCGAGCCGTGCCCGTCGGCGCAGCGGGGGCGGGGCCTCGCCGGGACGCCCACGCTCTCTAAGCCAGTCGCAAGAATCAGTCGCAGTCGCAAGAATCAGTCGCAGTCGCAAGAATCAGTCGCAGTCGCAAGAGGCAGTCACAGTCGCGGCCACAGGAGCCAGTCGCAGTCGGAGGAGCCAGTCGCAGTCGCAGGAGCCAAGCGCAGTCGCAGTCGCAGTCGCAAGAGCCAGTCGCAGTCGCAGGCACCAGATACAGGAGCCAGTCGCAGTCGCAGGAGCCAGTCGCTGTCGCGGGAGCCAGCCGCAGTCGCAGTCGCAGGAACCACAGTCGCAGTCGCAAGAGCCAGCCGCAGTCGAAGGCACCAGTCGCAGTCAGAGGAGCCAGTCGTGCAGTCGTGCAGTCGTGCAGTCGTGCAGTCGTGCAGTCGTGCAGTCGTGCAGTCGTGCAGTCGTGCAGTCGTGCAGTCGTGCAGTCGTGCAGTCGTGCAGTCGTGCAGTCGTGCAGTCGTGCAGTCGTGCAGTCGTGCAGTCGTGCAGTCGTGCAGTCGTGCAGTCGTGCAGTCGTGCAGTCGTGCAGTCGTGCAGTCGTGCAGTCGTGCAGTCGTGCAGTCGTGCAGTCGTGCAGTCGTGCAGTCGTGCAGTCGTGCAGTCGTGCAGTCGTGCAGTCGTGCAGTCGTGCAGTCGTGCAGTCGTGCAGTCGTGCAGTCGTGCAGTCGTGCAGTCGTGCAGTCGTGCAGTCGTGCAGTCGTGCAGTCGTGCAGTCGTGCAGTCGTGCAGTCGTGCAGTCGTGCAGTCGTGCAGTCGTGCAGTCGTGCAGTCGTGCAGTCGTGCAGTCGTGCAGTCGTGCAGTCGTGCAGTCGTGCAGTCGTGCAGTCGTGCAGTCGTGCAGTCGTGCAGTCGTGCAGTCGTGCAGTCGTGCAGTCGTGCAGTCGTGCAGTCGTGCAGTCGTGCAGTCGTGCAGTCGTGCAGTCGTGCAGTCGTGCAGTCGTGCAGTCGTGCAGTCGTGCAGTCGTGTAGCCGCGGGGTGCCAGGGGTGTGCCGGGGCCAGGGGCTTACCCCAAAAATTGTTGTTAATGTAAATTGTTGTAATGTAAATTGTTGGAATGTAAATTGTTGTGTAATGTTGGCGTTATGCGTTTTCCGAGGGCGGTTGGCCGGGGTGCGGCAGCAGCGCCCATGGTCTTGTTTGGGGGCAAACAAGGTCTTCGTGGGGGGCTGTGTAACGCCCGTGCCGGTTGGGCGGTAGAGGGCGCTGGAGCGATTCCACGGTGGTGGGATCGCCCCGGAAACCCGCCTTTGGATTGCGCAAGCGCCGAACTGGTTCTGACCAGTTCTAGGGACCGCGTGATTGTGTGAGCCTGGAGTCCATGTTTGGTAGGCGAGAGTCCACAATAAACGGCAGAGAATCACCGGAAATAAAGGAACACTTGTGTCAGGAGTCCTTCTTGTGTGTGTAGTCGACCCCAGGAGAAATCTACGTTACAATATTTAGAAACCTTTTTGAGTAGAACTCCTTTGATCATTGGTGTGTCATTTGACAACAGTTTTTGGAATTAGTTAATTTGGTGGGAAATAACAGACATTTTAGGTGATATATTTTGAAAACCAAGTATTGAATTGACCTTGGTTTTGTTTGTCCCCATACACATGGCGTGTTCAGTCCCATTTTTAAATGTCCATAAAACCTCTCAAGACGTTTAGTGACAATCACTTAAATAACATCCGACAACAAATTGCATTCATTGCCACGACTGCCTATATTAAACATTCAATCACTTGTTCTTAAACTTCAACTCCCAGTTCAATACATAATCATAATAAAGTAATTACAGTAAACACAACCATAGCTATCTAAGCAATTGTCGAGTGCTGACAAAGATTGAGACCATTTAAAAAACCTAGCCAGGCGGAACTATTGCATTATCACGGAAGAAGGCTGTGTGCTAGTGAGGTGCATATAGCAGGGACCTTATTCATGAAGCTCTCTTAATGGTGAGTTTCGTGGTATTCACAATAAGCCCATAAATATAAGTGAACCCTTAACACGCTTGTAAAATTACGTGTGTTCTGTGGGGTTCTTAGCGGCATCGTAGGCTTACGTGCGTTGTTTGTAAGCGTCATTTCACATGCAAGTGATCATGACTGTCGCATTGATTTTGCTGGAGATCGAGAGGAAAGAAAGGCGTGCTTTTTGAAGGCAGCGTGAGTTTAGGGATCGCCTACATCCCTCGGACACATATAATAACACTGACTTAATTCGAAGGTACAGAGTGACCCGCCTTGTTTGGATTAAAGTGATAGACCTAGTGGACGATGATATTGCCCCATACACCAGACGCTCACGTGCTGTTCCAGCATTCCTCCAAGTGTGTGTAGCACTTCGATTTCTGGCAACTGGAACTTACCAGCTTGGAAATGGAGACATGGCATTTGGCCTGAGTCAGCCCACTGTTTCTCGCATCATCACTTGGGAGACCACCGCATTGCGGAAAAAACACAGCAGATTATATCCTTTCCTCGGACACTGGCTTAACAGGAACGAGAACGAGAAGGTTTGTATACAGATCGCCGATGAATACCTAATGTTATTGGTTGTATAGATGGTTCGCTAGTACCCATAAAGACTCCCTTCGTAAACAAGAAAGGATACGTTTAAAGGAAACAGTTCCACGCAATCAACACTCAGGGCGTATGTACGCCCATGATATGAAGTTCTCGAATATAGTAGGCCAATGGCCAGGAGCTACTCATGATAAATTTATTTGGTCTAACTGTCATCTGAAACTGGAGTTGGAAGAAAAACTAAACATGGTGGATATCTGCATATCCTCTCAGGCCGTGTGTCTTATGACTCCAGTTCGGAATCCAGCAAATGCAGCAGAGACGCTGCAGCAGTACATCGCACATCGCAGACGGGCTCGTGGTATTATTGAATGCACGTTTGGAAAAAGTGGAGGTGTTTACACAAAGAAGGTATAGGTACAGGTCCACAGGAGCCGCCAAGAGTTTCTCCTGACCTAGGCCTACATGTATACAATTTCCTTGTGAATTCATGCTAGAATTTGTCTTGGCATGAACTTGTTGGTGTCGACCTCTAACCTGTACACCCTATTTAATAACTCGGCCTATCAGTGAATTTTACTTTCCAGGTGGAACCCTTCATTCAATTCAAACCCGAGAAATGTACGGTAATCGTGGCAACTGCAGTGTTGCACAATATATGCGAATATCATGGCCTTCCTGTTCCACACAAGTGACTTGAGAATGTCGATAATCCTGACCATGATGTAAACCAACCAATTTTCGAGGATAAAGAAAGAGGGACAGAAATAAGAGAAGGGATAATAGCTGAACATTTCAGGAATTAACAATTGGTATGTGTTTATTTATTTACCAACAACAAAACAATTACTGCATGGTCTATACTTTTAGCCTCCAAACAATAGAATTATACCCATCATTATAATTTTCTCAAAGGTTTTTACACCTACAGGTGTGAACAAAATGGCTGTCATTTGGACGATTTTGGTATTGCTTTGTTACAAAAATGACGTTGCCCTCAGAGTTTATTAGAGTCCACCTTTGCTTAGTTTTCCAGTATACTAAACGTTGTTGGCTTTTCCGTAGCCTATGACGCAGTGGCTGCTGTGTGCTCCTGTATTTTCTCACAATTTACAAGTGTCTCTAGCAGTTCTACTGATTTTTCTGACAAAGCGACCTTCCTCTCCTCCAGAATCAGCCGGCGTTCTTTCATGTCTAAACGCTTCCTATCGATCTCGAGTCGCTGCTTCTCTATACATCCAGCAGTTTGTTGGCGTAGCTCGGTTTCTTTGCAGCCACAACCGGTTTTACAGCAGTCGAACTTTGTGAACACTTGGTGGCGGCACGTACATCCTTGGCGGCAGCTACCTTCGCTGAACAGACGGGACTTGATGGCGGTGACGGTGACCGAACATCGGACGCACATTCATCACTGAGCAGCATGAGGGCTATATTGGGCGTAGCCTTAAAACAATTGAACACATTTGTATTAGAATAAAAAGAAATTAAACATTACTTAATTCAAGTGTTGGTTGAATAATTTCGGTTGTTTATACATGTACTTCAAGATTTTCATCTCTGAGAGGGCAATCACATCTTACCTTGGGTGTCTTTCTGACCTGTCTCGGCACTGTCACGCCCCGCTGATATGAATGTCTTCCTCTTCACCATGTTCGAAATCTTGGTACGTGTTGGTCAGCAGTTTTGGGGTACGCAGTGTCCAATCCTTATGTAATTCCTTGCACCATTTCTATACCAATAAACCCGATGATGCTCCGCTCCACGTCCGTCAAACCAGGAAAGTCTTCAAGAACACCTGCAGCCGATTTCACGAAACTTTACTTTATGGCGTAAGTGGACTTACACCATAACTTATTGCGTAAGTTGCGCGATAACTTTAGGGCGGATTTCACGAAAGTTACGCATTATCGGGATATGTCGTAACTCACTGAGTTACGCCATAAGATGTGGCGTAACTTACGCCATGACTTTAGGTGGCGTAGGCCGTGGTTGTGTGTCGTAAAAATGGCGTTCAACGTGAACACCGAAAAGCGCTTCGCCGTGAAAGATTGTTCCGTGACCGAATAAATCCCCTATAGATCATCTCGAATACGACAAAATCAGAGGGCGGTATCGATATTTTCTCGGAAGGGTATTTTCTAAATCGTTGAAGATTTACGACATGTTTTGGAGCGTCCTACAAGGATAGTTTCTTATTTTCCGTTAACGTTAGTAAATGTCGCGTGCAACAAAAACCACCCTCATTTAAATTTCACTTTCTCAAATCATAACAAATCTCCGACGCACTTTTTTGTCTCAAAAGTTAAACAGCGCCCTCATACACCCCTAAAAGATTAATGTAGGCCTATATTGGTCGAACAAAATACATGATGTACTATCGGGAATGAAAGGGACAATGTGGTTTGTAAGGACCGTGTTCCCCAAATGTATTGTTAGATAAGCAACCCACCTGTTAAATCAAATCAAAGCCAGAACCAACAGATTTTTTTGTAGTTTTTGTCCCCAGTTTATAGGAATATAGGTTATATAAAACACTACAAAACATGACAAATTGACAAACCAATGCAAGTCTAGGAACAAGCTTAGGCTTCTGTTTTTTATTTATAAATAAATTCTACATGTACATTGTATATACACAAATTTTTCAAAGAAAGAAATTATAATCAAGAAAGATAATAAATATAAACAAGACTTGTTTGTAATATCATGGCAATTTTATAAACTTGACTTCTCATTGGATATACAAACAATATGCCTTTTTGAATTCATGGCTTCGTTTTAAGTTGATTTTTGGCCCCTAACTGCAGGAACTCGGGTGCATTCTCCATTTGTACAGTATATTTTTACATTATTCTGCTACACAGTGGGTAGTCTTGGTTGCAAGACATCCTAATCTCAGTATGCAGTGCGCATAGGCCGCCTATGCGGGCGCCTTCTTAATAAACGCCATGACCTTTAAATTGAACGTTTTCGCTAATGGACATAATCGCTATTAATTTGCATGCGCGTGTGACATTGCTTGTATAATCGCGTTGACGTAACATGCATAATCGCCAACTCATTGGTCAAGTTTCTTTTACGTCACGTAATTATGCACGCAACGTCACACGCGGATGGAAATGCGTCACAATTCTGCTCATAAATTTTTGAGCGATTGTCAGTTAGCCAAGACATCCTATTTGAACGTCATGGCGTGGTCTGTGGCGTATGTTAAAGGGCGCCCGCATCGGCAGCCTACGCACGCTGCATACCGCGATTAGGACGTCTTGCAACCAAGATTTCATAGTGGGGTGGCTGACTGGGTTTTGTAAGATCACTCCGCTAACGTAATCTTGGAACCAAGACTAATTTCAATGTCAAGTATAAAGGGGCATTCAAAATATCAATATTTTTAAGTTTGACTTTTAACCAGTTCGCGCCGGATGACATACAAATGCAAAGTTTTTTTCCCAGATTCAAAACGAATGACGCATAAACATGCCACGAGCAAGGCCGAAAATGTTCGTCAGCAACGAACAAGGCCAGAAATGTCTGTCAGCAGCGAGCAAGGCCGGAAATGCGTGGGTGTGCTTTCCGGTACCATCGGGCTGAACCCGCCTAGGATCGAGTTTCGTTAAAAATAATCCCGCTCGTCGGCTCAGTGATGTTAAAATAATGCCAGGGCAAACTGGTGGAGACTATGGAACGTCAAAAGCTAGTACATGTAGAACACAGATAGAGATACATGTAGTAAAATTCAAATTTCTGCTAGCATAAAATCCATTTTTTTTTTGACCAGTGTCGCAATTTCTGAAACCCTAAAATTCTACTAGCTCTGAGAAAATTGGAAAATACAGTTGTCCACTTTTGACGCTCCATTAGGAGACAATTCACCTACATTTTAGAGTCAAAATGTTGTAATTGTTGATTACTTTTAATGGCCCCAATAAATAGGGAAAATTATGACAGGGAATAAAGAACATCTGGAACTGAGAAGTTAAGACGTTAAGCACCATCTTGATCAGCTGGCACTAAAAGTGATGGCACGCTGCGGACAGGCAATAGCAATCACCATCTGCAAATTAGCATATACTGCGACACTTTTAAATGTTCCTTTGCAACCATAGCCTTTCCTTCTCAATTTCCAGAAGTAAATTTGTCCAATTTATAAATGTCCCTATTTGTTATTGATAATTCTTTAGGTTGTACATGTGCTACACCACTCGGGGTTGCAGTCTGTGTTGGAAGGGCTAGCCTTGATGATGTAGAGGCAATGGAGGCTCAGTTAGTTAATGTTCTGATGGGTCGTGATCAGCGTTGTCGTCATCATCATCAGCAGCAGCAGCATCATCTTTATCGCAATCCTCAATTTGAGAGAAAGCTGCAATAAACACAATCGTAAAATGTTGCTTAAACAATATCTAAGCAAAACAACCTAGTTCTACTACTAGGGCCTAGGAACTAAGAAAACACTACAGGCTTTTTTTCAGACCAGTCTCATCCCTAGCCATGCTAGCCTGGTTTGTGCACAAATCAGGGTGATGATGTCCGTAACGTTAGGCCTAATAATACCTATAGGTCCCTCTATGGAATGATTTCCTAGTTGTATCAGCTCGATCAACACGGAAGAAAAAAAGAGCACAGATTATCATGCCTAATATTATTATGCCTTACCAATGAATTACTACCACTCTTTTCTCCATCCCGGCTATTTATTTTTTCTAGCTTTTGCAGCAAGCTCCCCCTTCCCCCAGGCTCCACCTCTTTCTCGCTTTAAACCAATCTTTTGTTGACATCCGCTGTCACACAGCACTCTGCCAACACAGCTTTTTTACCTTTCTATATTCATCTATGACCTTTTCCCTTTTAGTTTTATAAGTTGTTGCCAAACAACTGTGTTGAATTTTCTCCTAACAAATTCAGTTAAAATGTTTAGTTCTGCCCTCCCCCCCCCCCCCCCCCCCCCCCCCACCCCCAGTTAATGCCACATTTGTTTGCTTCTAGTTCTATCATTGTATTCGGTATTCGCTCAACATTGATCACAAACATTCAAGTTGCCATAATTGTGCTCACTGTTTTTACCAGATTTACTTATAATTACCCGCTCAATCATGTCGTTAGCAGACGAACACCGCCGGCCGCTCATCCTCGATCGATCGACGCAACGATCGACAATAATGATCAAGTGACAAAACCTTACGTGACTGATGACAATCCCTATCCTATCTTTGTTCAAGTTGCTGCTTCAATTTCCCATTATAGGTCACGACAAGGCGCGATCGTACAATGGTTTTTTCATCGAGAAAAAAACGGCTTTTAAAATCGGTATTCACGCTACAAACACAGCCCCGAAAAAATGGCGGCCTCCAAAAAAAATCCGCGTAAACACGTATAATTGTAACGTCTGTTTTATGTATATTTGTGCAACAACTGCAAACAGTCGTTGTTAGAACTTGAGGTCACCCTCGTCCTACAAATATAACAGTTTTTAGTGAAAATAGGATGTTGCGTAGCTAAGTCGAGTTTCGTGAAATCGATTTTAACTTATGGCGCAGCTATGCGTTAAAGTTATGGCGTAAGTCTTGCGCAACATCCAGTTAAGGCGTAAGTTACGCACAGTTTCGTGAAATCGGCTGCTGTTCAGGCACAATAGAACACGTCACTTCAATAACATCTAACAACAAAAATGTATTCACCACCACGGCGTGCCTATATCTAAACATGCAATCACTTGTTTTTGATTCCCAAAATTCTCCCAATTTTAGGTAATGACGTACATGTACACATCTACCGCTGTCTAAGCAATCACTACCTGTTGATAGAGACTGTGTCCATAAACAAAACCTGGTCAGGCACAATAGAAGACATCACTTCAATAACATCTGACAACAAAGGTGCATTCACTTCCACGGTCTGCCTATATATCTAAACATGCAATTACTTGTTCTTGAATTTCAACTCCCAGTTCTATAGATAGCTATAATAAAGTACTGACAGTAAACACAGCCATCGCTATCTAAGCAATCTTTGAGCGCTGACTGCTGACAAAGATTGAGACCATTTAGAAAACCTAGCCAGGCACAACGATTGCATTATCACGGAAGGAGGCTGTGTGCTAGTGACGAGAATATAGCAGGCTGGTTACTTTGAAACCTAGATTGGTGACTTTAAAGGCCATGCAAAAGACTCTTCTTCCAACAAAACAGAACTACAACATGTGAAGTATTCTGCATGGGTATTCACAGACTTAGTTGGTGTGAGAGAAGCTTATTTCACGGTCTTCTTGCTGCCATGGACAATGTTTCTTTCGGCTTAGAGTAAAACCAGCTACCCATTCAACAATTGGATAAACTGCTTCCGCTCCACTCCATCTTAAGTCAGGTTTAGGTTAACTCAGTGTAATTTGGTTGAAAGAACTTGATAAGGAAAAAATGAATAATTCATCACCAGACCCTTTGGGGATGTCCCCGCTATTTGTCGCTTTCCGTACTTGTTTCATCAGCTTCCTTGGGTTGTTGATCATAGCTGGAAACATTCTCTCCATTGTCGTGACTCCTCGCGTACGAGACTTGGCAGACAGTACTAAGATATTGATGACATCATTGGCAGTGTCTGACCTCACGATTGGCTTTTCGACGGTGTTTAATGTTGTTGCTTCAGCTATAAACCGGTGGCCTTTCGGAGACATTATTTGTCAGGCACATGCCTCCATTTTGTTTTCGGCAGTTTTGATGTCAGAATTTTTCCTCATCTGTTTAAATGTTGAGCGTTACATTGCCGTTACCAGGCCCTACAAGTTTCCTATTTGGTGCACCCGACGACGTATTATTTTCAGTTCCATTTTGGGAGCCATAGTGATTCCGATTTCACAATTTGTAGCACCAACTATTCTTGGAGTATCATTTAAATATGTTGACACTGTTGCTGTTTGTTTATATGAAAACACCTCTGCAGCATTCAACCTTTCTTTCCTTCTATTTGCTGATGTTTTTCCAGTGTTAATAATGATGTGCATATACTATCGCATCATTAAGATCAGCCGAGAGCATGAGAAACGAGCCAACCAGAACGATCTCAACAACAAAAACAACATCCAGGACAACAAAGCTCTCAAGACGTTTGCTGTCGTCACTCTGGCTTTTGCAGTTTGTTTTTCTCCAATGGCGATTACCAGAACCGTTGAGGTTTTCACCAATGTGGAGGCTGTACATTGGCTTCAATTTATGACGGTGTGGCTCCTTGTATCTAACAGTATCTGTAATGTTTTCATATACTGTCTGTTCAATCGCTCCTACCGTCAGAAGGCCAAGCAAATCATCACCAACAAATTACTATGTTGCAGAGGGTCTGTGGAGCCTGTCAACATTCAAGTTTGAGGGGCAAGGTAGCAATACAACTGCCCCTCAGCCTCATTGGACCTTTGACTAATAACTTCAAATGTATGCGTGCGTGCACATGAATGGGCCCGGTGGCAAAAGGAGTAACAACGTTCAATTATTTTGTTTCTATTATTTAAATTTTTAATTTTCCCCATATTTCTTCTTAAAATTATCAAACGCTTTTGAACGACAGCATCATTAATCAAAAGACAATTTTAGGGAGAAATACCGAGAACGACAGAAAGAGCATCTAGGAGACCAAAGTTCTGAAGACGTTCATCATCGTCGCCCTAGCTTTCAGTGTCTGTTGTACTCGGCTGCTGATTACCGAACAACTGAATTTTTCTCGTACATGCAAGTTGAAGACTGGCTTCGTTCAGCAACTATTTGGCTGTTTGCTTCCAAAAGCATTTGCAATGTTTTCACTTACTGCCTGTTCAATAGTTTCTACCGTAAACAAGCTAAAAAAACATTCTCACAAGGAGACTTCGGAAAAGGTCAGTCCAACCAGTTAATATTCAAGATTGGACATTGTCCAGTTTTGAAGCCACAAATTGCCCAAGAATGAATTAATAAAGGCACAACTTTAAATCTGAATATTCAATCAACATAACTCTCAAGTCAGAAATAAAATAAAAACTTCCCCAAACAAAAATCACTTCAAAACGGCGTACATTTATTGTTGTCGGGTATATCTATATTATTTCCATTAACATAACTCTGAAGTCAGAAATAAAAAACTCCCTCCCCCAAACAAAAATCACTCCAAAACGGCGTACATTTATGGTTGTCGGGTATATCTATATTATTTGAAGAGTTCCTAAATCCCTAGGCCCTTGTGACTTTGCAATCATTTTTTTGCAAATACCCAATTTTCCTTTTTTTATATATTCTCAATAGACTTGATTCATGCTCGACCCTAATTTCGTAACCTGATATCATGCAAGTTTGCAGTTTCGTATCATAATAATTGAGGGTAGTCAATTGTTTACTGTGTTTGAATACTTCAGAAGATGCAATAGTAGTTGGGTAAAAACAATTGAAACCAAATGTACATGTACCATAATAATGTGTGTTTATTATGTTAAAGGTAGGATACACCATTTGAGGATATCGAAATCTTTTATTACCGAATTGTTAAGAAATATCTTACTTCTTTGAAAGTAAATAATGATTGCGCTATAGATATCCTGTAATTGTTCCGAAAAAAATTGAATTTAACGAAGACAAAAATATCTTTTGCCAGAAGGCGATCGCAAATTTTATAAAGAAAAACATCACTATCGCTGGACGGCGATCGCGAAAAAAAATTAAAAACAACTAAAACAATTGCTCGACGCCAGTTGAAAACGAGCGCTGTTTTTTCTCGTTTTCTTTTACTGCATCTATGGTTATAACATTTCGGACAGGTCAGTTAAAACGATATTTACAATAAAATACAACTCCCTAAATACACCCATTCCTAATAATTCAAGCAAGTCCCAACGGTGTATCCTACCTTTAAATGATAATTGTAGATTGTACATTCCATGACCAATAATAATGTTGTGGAGCTTTATCATTGTTTGATTTATCTTAATCTATTAACGGTAATTAACATAACTTTTGAGTCATTGTGAAAGTTTCATAATTTTACTGTTCACAAATTATAATCAAAATATTGCTGTTAGCTTTCATACTAATGTACACATGTAGGAAAGTGTTTGAAATAACGATTAGTTTCCAAATGAAGAGAACATGTAAATTTACTTATCTCACTGACCACCAGTTTTGATAGCTCTTACATTATTGTCGCATCCAGGCTTTAGTGATGCTAGGAGTCCACTGGGCCGCGCCAGTTGGTGCCAGTTCGCGCCAAAGATTATGTGATTGGCGCGTAGTGGCTCGCTGTGGCACCGAATTAATGTCCGCTCGGCATGTGTCGCCAAGTGGAATAAACTGGGTGCCATATGGCGTGCGCCAAATGCCACCCGGCTTGCTCCAAAATGTTGCGCCAGTTTGCGCCAGTTCGCGCCATTACACGGCCATTTGATTCAGACCCTCCTCAGCTGCTGTTGCTAGGAGTCCACTGGGCCAGCGCCAGTTGGTGCCAGTTTGCGCCAATGCAATTTGCTGTGGCGCCTAGTGTCGCCAATAAGGTGCCTAGTGGCGTGTAGTGGCTCAAACTGCCTCCCAACTGGCTCGTGGTGGCCCGTAACGGCACCAAATTTGAATGTGGCGGCAAGAAATTTCAAAATGTTTGAAATTTTCGTCGCGCCACTTGCATCGAGCAATCAGCGCCAAGTGTCCGCCAAGTGGCACCAAATGGCCCGAACATATCGCCTTTTGGCGCAAACAATCCGCCTATTGGAATCCACTGGAATGTAATGGCGCGCGCCAAATAATTCCAACAGAGGCGGATAGCCCGCCAAAGCGCGCCAAATGTGCAGTGGCGCGAGCCAAACGGCACCCGATTGGTGACTACTTCGCGCCAAATGCCACCTGGTTGCCCGCCATTCGGCGCTACTTGCCGCCTATAAAAGCAGCTGAGGAGGGTCTGAACAAGGTAGCCGATGGCCGGTATTTATATAGTCGGCAAGTAGCGCCAAGCGGCGGCAAGTTCAAACCAATTTGGCGACCTTTGGCACAAACTAATCACCAAGTGGCGCAAAGTAGCCGTCTATTGGCGCGAATGGCGCCAACAGGGTGAATTTTGGAATCAAATGGCCGTGTAATGGCGCGAACTGGCGCAAACTGGCGCAACATTTTGGAGTAAGCCGGGTGGCATTTGGCGCACGCCATATGGCACCCAGTTTATTCCACTTGGCGACACATGCCGAGCGGACATTAATTCGGCGCCACAGCGAGCCACTACGCGCCAATCACATAATCTTTGGCGCGAACTGGCACCAACTGGCGCTGGCCCAGTGGACTCCTAGCATGTATGAACAACATCTCTACTAAATATGGCGCAACTTGGCGCGCGCCATTACATTCCAGTGGATTCCAATAGGCGGATTGTTTGCGCCAATGGGCGATATGTTCGCGCCATTTGGTGCCACTTGGCGGACACTTGGCGCTGATTGCTCGATGCAAGTGGCGCGACGAAAGTTTCAGACTGTATGGTTCATAGTGCTATGCGAATCAACGCGGTTTTGTCCACTGTGCGTGAACAAGCCTATCTACATGTGCAAACCAATCTAGGTTTCAAAGTTACCAGCCTGCGATATACACGTCACTAACACACAGCCTCTTTCCCTGATAATGCAATCTTAGCATCTTTTTTTTTTAATAGTCTCAATCTATGTCAGCACTCAAAGATTGCTTAGATAGTGATGGCTGTATTTACTGTCATTACTTTTTATGGTTATGTATTAAACTGGGAGTTGAAATTCAAGAACAAGTAATTGCATGTTTAGAGACCGTGGCAGTGGATGTACCTTTGTTGTCAGATGTTATTGAAGTGATGTCTTCTATTGTGCCTGACCAGGTTTTGTTGATGGACAGATTCTCTATCAACAGGCAGTGATTGCTTATACAGCGGTAGATGTGTTTGCCATTAATTAAAACTGGGATAACCTTAAGAATAAACAAAACCAAGTGATTGCATGTTTGGATATAGGCAGGCCGTGTTATTGAATACATTTTTGTTGTTAGATGTTATTGGAGTGACGTGTTCTATTGTGCCTGAACAGGCGTTCTTGATGGGCGCAGTCTCTATCAACAGGCAGTGATTGCTTATACAGCGGTAGATGTGTTTGCCATTAATTAAAACTGGGATAACCTTAAGAATAAACAAAACCAAGTGATTGCATGTTTGGATATAGGCAGGCCGTGTTATTGAATACATTTTTGTTGTTAGATGTTATTGGAGTGACGTGTTCTATTGTGCCTGAACAGGCGTTCTTGATGGGCGCAGTCTCTATCAACATGCAGCGATTGATACTTTAATAAATTGGGAATTGGGAGTTGGGAATCATAGAAGAGTGAATGCCACTTTGTTTGAAAATAGACGCTGGGTCAGTGAATGCATTTTGGTTATTAAATTTAATTGAAGTGATGTCAGTATAATTTTCGCTTGACACCTTGACTGTAAATCTCGAGACTTATCGGGCTTGTAGTACAACTGTTTGCTGCCCTCTGTTGGACAAGAAACCATTTTATTTCTTGGGACACACATTGTTTTTATATAAACTTGAAGTACTAGTTTCCGATTACAAACAAATATAAAATAGTCGTTGATATGAAAACAAACGTGATCGAACAAGTAGAACTAGGAACGAAAATCTGGATGTGAAGGTTGTGAATGTGGTTTTTATCCATTTTCTACTGATTTCTCATCATATTTTCTAACTTGCGGAATGCCAAGATAACATTTGATGGGGTCCTTCTAGGCGCTCTAGGTCGAAGCACGACCGCTCAAAATGTTTTCTGCAGAGGGCCGAAAATCACTATAAGCCCGCCTGGACCACTTCGCTCTGGTAAGCTTTACTTTGGCTGTCCAAATCCTCGGATATTTAGGATCAGCCGGAAACAAATGACGGCTACTCCATCCTCGGTAGTTTTGCTACACCTAGCAGCTACACACTTAGTCGACATGACCCAAAACTGTTGTATTTTTACCCTAATTCAGAATGAAAAACCATGTAAAGACGGGCACTTGTTGCAATGCGCGCAGTCAGTATACGATAGGCCGGGTAGCAGCGCGGCGAGTCTCTGCCTCGATTTTCGTCATACTCGCGCGAGGTTTTATGTTAATGAGGCTTTTCTTTGAGGGGCGGAGTGATTTGACAAACAATTTCAAAAATTATTTGCCCCCATTTATCACAGAAAATTAACACAACCACACACATAATGTTGTTGTCAACATTATACTTCATTGATTTAAGCACACAAAAAACTTGTACATGTTTCCTTTAAAGTACGCACCAACTATATACACGCGCGCGAGCAATTTTATTTGTTGCTGCGCCACGGTCTACAGACGAAAATCTGTATCTAAAACATTCTCTTACGCAAACTACTTTATAAATAAATACAAATTAAATAAGTTAAGAGGGCCTAGTAATATTTCGATATTAACAAGATCTTCTTCAGATGCAAAATGGCTGTGTACATGAAAAAACAGTTCATTTAAAATACTTCCAATACATTAATTAATACTTTATCTGCTTGATTCGGGGTGGTTTTTGCTGTCAAATGTTGCTGTTAATCGCACGGTAATTGTTTATGCACGCAAGATGTACCTGATCCGGAACTGATTAATCCGATCCGGAACTAGGAACAGTTGAGCAAGAATTGTTGTTGAGATCCGGAACTAGGAAACAAACTGTACCAGTTCTTTGTAGTGTATAAGTATAGCAGTTCTTTGATTCTGGGTATAACAGGACCTATAATAAGTGCTATTGAAAATCCGACAAAAAAAGCCAAGAAAAGCAAAGAAATGAAGGCCTCCATTGACATCTTGTTGACGATTGGGGTCTCGCTCCACCTCATCCCATGCACCAGCCTCCTTCCCCCTCCTTTTAATATCCAATATGGCGGCCGCCACAGATGGTTAATTGGCCCTCCCACTTTCGAACCCGTTCCACCGCGCCTGATAGAAATAGGCCGATAGTTGCCTGTACTACAGTTATCTCCTCTTTTGTGAATTGGTGTTACTAAAGCATGTTTCCAATCTTTAGGGTATCGCTCACATCTTATAGACGGGTTAAAAATATGAGTTAAAGATTTAATGATATAAGGTGGAGAAATTTTAATAATAATTTCATCCGGACCTGTTGCTTTCCCAACCGACATGCTATTTGCTTTTGAACAAACACTTCTGTAATATTAGGAACTATGAAATCTTCATTAAAAGAATCAAAAATAGGGGCGTCAGTATACAAATGTAAATATAGGGCACATCGTCTATAGTAATGATTTACTTTAAAAAAATAAAAAATACATATACACAGGTTGACAAAAAGTGATCATGACAAAATGCCAGAGGGGTGTAAATGGAAATGAAACAATTCAGGTAGAATAACAGCGGGGAGAAAGGGATCTGTATATTTGCAAAGTTGACGCCAATTTCACTGTTCATTATATTGTCAAGGAGAGAAGGTTCCAAGAAAGGTGTTTGTGTACATTCTTATTTTTATCATTTATATTATTTATATATATTCATTTATATTTATATCATTTGTATCCCTGCATGAGTCCAATCACACAATCAGTCTAGAAAGCTAGTCACCTGACCACGCCCGTTTATCATAGATCACCTTAGGTAACTTGGGTTGCCTACAATGACAATATATTGTGAAATCTTCATTCTTTTAAACTACAACACTAAATTTATTAACTGGATTCTTGAACATAACAACAACAAAGTATACAGATTTATAGTTGTGGGCCTAATGAACACGTGTAAAATGTTGTGATAATTTATCGTAAATGTAATGTAACTGTTAACATCCACACTATTTGAATTGTTACAATTGTTGTTTGCACAACACCACATTGAGCAACCAAACTAATTGATGTCCCTTTACACGTAAAACCGTTGATGGTTTTTGACATGATATTTAGGCATTTCTGTAGTAGGTGTCTAATTTGAGATACAATTAATGAGGAATGACAATATATATATATAAGTTAACATTAAACGTATTAATGAATCTCCTGTCAATCATGCCTTTTGTGTCACAATGTAACAAGTTGACATTTATAATCTATGGAATAACCCATATATGTGTGTGAACTAGAAAACAATTTGATAATCAATATAAATATATATTCTTTTCAAAACCAAAATATTCTCCAAAAAGATACAATCCATAGTGTCACCGCAAACTTCCAATACAATGCATAATTCTTATATCAGTTGATTTTAAAAAGTTTTTAATCTTACATAGTTAATTTGTAATGTTTAATTTTAAAATTGCAAATTGAAAGGAAAAAAAAATAAAAATATTGATAAAGATTTGTAAAAATTGGTGTTGCAGTTTAAAAGAATAAAGATCTACAAATCTGTTGTCATTGTAGGCAACCCAAGTGACCAAAGGTGATTTATGAAAACGGGCGTGGTCAGGTGACTAGCTGTCTAGACTGTGATTGGACTCATGCAGGGATACAAATAAATACATGATATAAAAAAGAATGGAAACAAATACCTTCCTTAGAACTTTCTCTCCTTGACAATATAATGAACAAGAAAATTATAGTCAAATTTGCAAATATACTGATCCCTTTCTCCCCGCTTTTACTTCACCGGAATTGTTCCATTTCCATCCCTAATTCCCTCTGGCATTTTGATTATTTTTTGTCAACCTATATTTTTTTTAAATAATTGCAATAGGCAATGAATTATATCGTGCCGTGTCATTGCGTGTGTTTATTAACGAATTAGCATACGGTTAATACACGCTGTACTTGAAGGTTTAATTGAAAAGCCAATATCCCGTACTTCCTGCTAAATTTGACAACAATGCGGTACATTTTGAAAATTGACGTGACTGACGTGACGGCAAGGCTGGCCACGCACTAATGACATTTCCCCCCTCCATTTGATTGGAGCCAGCAAGCAAGCATGGAAGTGTTACCATGGAGATTTTTTTCCGTCCCTTTTCTCAATTCTAACAGACGCAGAAATAATGCACATAATTGTTGATATTGGTGGTTTCTGTTTAAATTGTGAACACAACAATTTATCAGTGATAACATACATTTTGTGAGAGAGGGTTGATCATTCGCTTACAAGTATATACATGTATTTACACACTCAAACGAAACACCGAATACAAAATCTTATTTGTCTTCGGGGTATAACAATTAGCTGTTACAGTGAAGTTTCTGCCGAGTGACGAAAAATGATCGCTATACCCTTCAAATTGACAAAACCTTTCAATTTGTTTAAATTTTAAATTTTTGTTTAAACCAATTATTAATTTCGTCAATTTTATCAATTGTTTTAATTCTTTTCAATTGTTTATTTTTTTTCTTCAATTTTTAATTTGTTATTTTAAAAATTAGACATACACAAATAATTATGTAATATTTGAAACTTTTAAAATCAACTGATACCACGAATATTCATTGTGTTAGAAGTTTGTACTGCTACTAGTCAACTGACTAACTTACCTGTGTACAATTCAATGGCAGTCGAATCGAGTCGCCAGACCGCACTGACTTGTTGATAGCTTTTTGATAGCTGAACTTCTAAGCTACCAATATCTTGCGATGATGCGCGTGCCAATTATATTGGATTAACTATGGCTGGTTCGTGTCTTTCATTAGTACACCACAACAACAAAACCTAATGCAAATATAAAGGTGCCCGTAAGGCCAACAGCGTTGCCTGCTTCATTGGGGGCTTTTCATTTAGAGGTGGGGGGGGGGGGGGGGGTACCATTCACCTTTTCTGGCCACTTTCCTCTGAAACTACGTAATACATGTACATCGACACAACCGACTTTCGGAAGTTTCGTTTGTTTTTTAATGAAATCAGCTTTGTGCAGCGGCCCAAGGAGTGGGGGTTGCTGTCGTCATTGTCGTTCATTACTCAATTTGAAGAGACGCTGATATGTAACCTAGGCGACAATATCCCTTGCTGATGCCCATACTTTCTGCTGCAACCATCATTTCCCAATTCGCATCATCAACCTCAGTGGTGCAATTTTCTAGACGGGTTTACGAGAAACATATCCTCTCTAGACCATCATCTAAACGTGTCATCATGTACTTCTTTGAAGTATTTGGCATTGTAGCAATAACTTCAGCGACCAGTGCTCAATTTGCGTCAGGTCCCTGCCAGTCTCGGCTCGTTCTCAAATGCTCTTGCACGCCGCACTGGCAATTGTGGGAAAAGGAGTGTTATCGCCTCACTCCTCGATTAGTGCAAACTTGGGATGAGGCCAAGTCGGCTTGCCAAGACATGGGAGGAAAGCTGGCCGCTCCTCGCTCGCTTCATGAAATGAACTTTATGGTAGATATGGCGCGAAAGGTGGACATCGAGTACGAAGCCTGGATCGCTTGTAATGACAAGAAGGTTGAAGGAGCTTGGGAGTGTGACGGTCAGGAGCAAACAAGCCTTTCCTGGAATGAGATGATGTGCAACCAAATAATTATCAAAATCAAGATTGCGCTCAACTAATGAAGAATTATAATGACAAAATGGTTGACTCTGACTGTAACAATACTGATCCCAGCGTGGCTGTTTGTGTTCGTCGAGCTGCTTGCACTCACAGCCTAATCCAACTCCGTCAATAATGCATCTCTACCGACACCCACGATCGCGTTCTTAACTCAACCTGCCTCTTCGACCACAGAATCATGACGGAGCCTTAGTGTCGAACGTCTCATGTGTCCGTCTGTAACTCAGCCTGCGTCTAGGTGTACTGAAGAAGGGACAACTATATACCAGCTAAACAAAACTGCAGTCTGGGTAACACACACACGTATCGGCTTGCCATTAAAAAGACAATTAAGGTAAACAATTTGCTACTTTAAAATGTAACGTCCGACAAATTTAAGGATGGAAACAAAACTTGGTTATTTCTGCATGCATCGGCCTCTCCTGAAAAACAAACGTAGCAATTGTATGCAAACATAAACTTGAACTTTCTTTTAAAAAACACGAACCTATTCGCAACAAAATATTCACTGGATTGAAAATGGAAATTGTAATACTGTTTCTACTACAACCGGCTGCCGAGGTATAAAGTATAAGCAAGGTAAGCGAATGTTTCGCCCTCATTACAACATGAAATTTGATTGAACAGGCCTCACATGTTTGTTTGTTTTGCATTTCGCTTTTTTAAATTGGTAAACAAACAGTAGATATCTCCGTCATTGATATATTAGAAATGTGTTGAAGCTACGTAATTGCAAACTTAATTATCACCACGAAAATAACTTTCATTTCACCTCGTTAATATAATTTAAAAATTGTTCTTGATATGAAGTTACGTCTACTTGTATATTCGCCTGAGCTAATTTAAGATTGATGTGTTTAGAATCAGTAAAGTGCTAAAAACGAAATGTAACTCTCTGTTTAACAGTGGTTGTTTTGTAATACACAGTGAGATTTTCTATAAGGAACATACTTGTGGTTTCAATATTTAGGTAATGAGTGATTAACCTTATTCAATATTTTTCTTTAAAGAATTCATGCGATTAGATGTTCAAATTTTGTGCAACTTTATATTCCTTTTGAATGCATTAAAATTAAACAATTTGACATTCCTTTTTAATTTTAACATGGCAATTCGTTACATGTTTTTTGGAACAAATGAGGGCGCCGTTGCTGTGACGTCATTTTATTTTTGGGTATAACAGTTAGCTGTAAGCTGTAACATTAAAGTTTCTGTCGTGTGAAGTTACATTTTTCCTATACTCTCTTTAAAATGACAAAACTGTACCATTTAAAAAAAATTGTATTCATTTTATCATTTTCATATTCTTCCTTAATTGTTTTAATATTTATAAATTTTTAAAAATATTTATTTTTAATTTGCATTTTTTCAAATTAAACATTAAAAAATGACTATGTAAGATTTGATTTGTGTTTGATCCACTGATACAAGAATTATGCATTGTACTGGAAGTTTGCAGTGACACTGTTGATGGTATCTTGTTGGAGAATATTTGATTCTGAAAAAAACCGGATATAATAAGCATTATCTAAAAGAATAGATATTTATATTGATTATCAAATTGTTTTCTAGGTCACATACATATATCGGTTATTCCATAGATTATAATGCCAACTTGTGACATTGTGACCCAGGAGACAGGATTGACAGGAGATTAATTAATACTTTACATTTTAACTTAAAGTTATTGTCATTCCTCATTAATTGTAGCTCAAATTAGACACCTACTACCGAAATGCCTAAAAATCATGTCAAAAACTACCAACGGTTTCACGTGTATAGGGACGTCAATTAGTTTGGTTGCTACATGGGGTGTTGTACAAACCACAATTGTAACATTTAAAATGGTGTGGTTGTTAACAGCATAGAGAAAGGACCACAGAAGGAGTTTGAACTTACCGGACTTCAAAGCGCCTCACGTTCGTCGCCGCGCTGATAAAGATCTGCGGTTTTACGACCGCAATTAGGCTAGTGTAAACATTGTCGGTCACTCAGCGGGTGCTGCACTCTGACCTTCACTTTCGCTTGGTCAGCTTTATGGGTACTGCGCATGCGTAATTATTACAACTCTCTCGCGTCTTCGACTCGTCGTCTTGACGACAACAACAAAATGGCTTCCACTAGCGTGACTCCGGTCTGTGACCTTGTTCAACAGCAGTTTTCCCACAAAGGCGACAGAGATCTTGAACATGCTTTGACATGGCCAAAAGAAGAGACGATCTGATAAATTCAGATGCAAAAATACAAAATGCCACAAATTTCCAAATACAAAGAAAACTTTAACGTGCACATCACAAACAGGAACATTTTCAAGACACCGAATATACCCTAACTTCACCAATGAACTATGTAATAACCAAAAAGACAACCAATGAACCACTTGATAAAAAGCTGCTGTCAATCTGTGAATTTTTTTTTTGATAATTAGTTTGATAGCAAATTGCAATAAAAACAACAGGCCTAATAATAAATGTAATTATTAAATAAATCAAACAATAAGTAAAATTATACTTTCAATGCAGTATATTTATTTCTTGATTGTTTTACCCTTTCTCTATGGTTTTACAAGCGCCATGCTTTTAGTTTACAAAATGATCATACCATAGAATTCGCAAAAAATTATTAACACACTGCTAGTGCTGGCTTAGGACGACGAGATTGAATTTTTTAGATTACAATAAGTTATCTAATTATTGTTGATTGATCAAACAAAATTATTGCAAGACTTTGAAATTGAGCATTTTACAACAGTCCATGTGTATCAAAAATGTTATTTTGTAATCCATCAAGGGATCAAATTAAACGTAACTTTTTGTTCCATCAATAGATTGTCCTGTAACATGTTTAAGTTCATAATACTATAGTAAATATGTTAACATTTTAATTTGAATTAAAATTTCCATACCTCTTGGAAATCGCAACAAATTATACTATTTTCGACATGGACAAAATCATTGTATACAGTAGGAATGGTCATGCTGATTTGTGCCTTGTTTACACAAAAAAATCGTTAAAACTAAAAATATTCTCGATTTTCAAGTTTTTTGTTTACAGTTGGGTAACACTGGGGAACGTAAGGGCATACATCACAAGAAAGCCCATTTCATGACACAGAACATGCACTATTTCGTTAGCATGCAGGGTCGTGCATTTTCATGAAAATATCATATTTAATAACCTATCCCCTAGGATTGATTTTTTTAATAAATGGACCATTATTTACTGAAAACTTGGCCGATTTTCGCCGAACAAATGTTGAAATATACTGCTTCGAATATAGAAACTGCACATCGGTACTTCACGTGGTATGAGTCACCAATAAACACTGTGCATGCGTTAAAGCTTCGCTTGTTCACATTTTTTTCTCTCCAGAAAGTGGGAAATCGCTGCAGTGAAGTGACGTCAGCGTTGAGTTTTTCACCGTACAACGCATAGGAGGTTACCGATTACCAGCTAAAATGTCGGCGACGAACGTATCGCGTCAAAGGAGGCTTGCGGTCAGTGGTCCAGCTTGCGGTCGTAGTGCTTTAGCAATGGGCATACCAGGGGGCCTGATAACAGTAATTGGCTTAGATTTTATCGCCTGGGAAGTTCAAACTCCTTCTGTGGTCCTTTCTCTATGTTAACAGTTACATTACATTAACGATACATTATCACAACATTTTACACGTGTTCGTTAGGCCCACAACTATGTCAAGAATCTAGTTAATAAATTTGGTGTTGTAGTTTAAAAGAATGAAGATCTCACAATCTCTTGTCATTGTAGGCAACCCAAGTGACCTGAGGTGACCTGAGGTATGAGAAACGGGCGTGGTCAGGTGACTAACTGTGATTGGACTAACTGTGATTGTGCAGGGATACAATTGATATAAATATAAATGAATATATATATATATATATATGAATGATATAAATGATATAACTAAGAATGTAAACAAATACCTTCCTTAGAACTTTCTCTCCTTGACAATATAATGAACAGAGAAGTTTGCGTCAAATTAGAAAATATACTTAATCCATTTCTCCCCGCTTTTATTCCACTGGAATTTCCATCCCTATATTCCTCTGTCAGCTCTAGCCCCCCCCCCCCCCCCCCCCCCCCCCCCCAGCCGTCCCTGAGAATTATCTCCTGTACATCTAGTCTTTTGACAAGGCCTCGTGACTCTGGCTAAGCGGCTGAGATGAGTCTAGATACCCGGGGTGAACGCGCGACCGAGTGACAAATGTCACAAGGCCTTTTGCAATGTAGGTTTCACTGCTCGGCATGAATTATTCATAGATACATATTAGCATGCCAATACGCCCAATCAGAACGGCGATCTCCCAGTTGGCTTCGTTCGTGATTCGTTCAATATCAAAGCATGTAAGAAAAGGTACAAAAACGTATATAAATGTTGCTTCTGAGTTGAATATATAAATGATAAATACAAGATATCACATTTAAATCTATTTTACATGCAAAATTGCAATAAATTAGGAAGCAACTAATGATTTGAGCTAAATATTGTGAGTGACATGATTGGACATTCCCTGTTTGTAAAATGAACTAGTCCAACTCAAATATAAGCTGACGTCACGCGGAGATACGTTCGCTGATTGGACGCTACCATTTCGGTAGCGAATTCCAGTCGGAAACAAAGGTTAACATAAGAAATCCAAACCAGATTGATAAAGGCCACTTGTCTGGGCAATTCGCACTGACGTCACTCAGGTTTTCGCGATTAGTCTCTTTTTAGTCGCTCGGCGTCTATCAGACATGTGGCCTTGTTTAAAGGCTACTGTACATCCTGAGCGGACCCGCACCTTATATGCTTGGCTTGTGGTACTGGTGCATTGCTGTCTTGATTTGTGTGCTATTTGCATCGCTGCGACGTAGCGGTCGGAAGATCCACATTCACTTTGTAAATTTGATCAATATGAGCAAGACGTACATGTAGTCTACGCTGATGTATACCCGGCCCGTTGACCAGCCAATTACTAGGTCGGCTGGCCATAACGGGTGCCTAAACGGAGGACTTCGATCCTAATGGTGGGGAATTGTGCAGGTTTGCGATTCCGATGGAGGTAGAGCCTGGTTTGGTGTTCGTTTTAAGAAACAAGGTAGGAGATATCTAAATCTTTGCCGGTGGTCGAACATGACACTGCTAAGGAGGTACAATTGTATGGAGCAGCCATGTCATTTTGTCAATGTGAAATTTGATTATGGTTATTCGGCTGCGGAAGGTCATAATAAGAATTTGGGCAAGTTCTTGTTTAAAATTCGTTCTTTTGAATACCATTTGTGTGTTTCCACATATACCATGTAGGAATTCCTCAATGTATATACGTACGTTGAGGCTGACAGGGTCAGCGCGACGGGCGTGGTACATTAGGTAGGCGTACGCAGTCTTTGTATTGTACAAAGCTATTGTACAACGCTATTGCACAAAGCTATATTGTACTTTGGATAATAGCACGCGCTCAAGCATGCACAACACGACACTGCGAGAAGAAGATGGCCTCGCATTCCTGCGGAATTTTCACGAAGGCGTGGGTATTGTCCAAAGGTATGTGGATATGGGAATTTGGTTATTTATAAGTAGGCCTATGTCGGACCGGGTTTTATCATGGTTCTTATAGTAGTACTCTTTAGTAAAGAAAATGCCGGTCCGGTTATCAGAGTATACCAAATCTATGAGTAATGCAAGGGTGTCTAAAATAAAGAAGACGTAAGGTGGCTTTCAAAATGCAAAGCATGTACATGTACATTTTATTTGTAATCCTTAGCGTCGCCGTGAGTATATTAGTGGTAGCTTTGGCACAGTATAGTACGGCTATTACGTATGTTCGGCTTTCCTGACAATTCTGAGATTTGAGGAAGTAAGGCCTACGGCAGTTAAACCCAGCAGGTTTAGTAAACCCTTCCTGGTTATGGGTATATGATTAACGGTTGTTCTCCTTTGTTTCACAGTTATTGATTTGTTCTTTACAAATATGATTCACGTTCATATCTTCGTGACCATTGTGCATAAAAAGGAAGCTTGATCCCCAATAGGTTGATCGAAATAATGAATTTGGCAAACCTTTGGGCAAATTTGCGGAGAATAGCTGTGAAAAGGCATATAGAAAATGTTCAAGCTCTAAGGCCACCGTAGCGCCAGCTTATGCAATTATGTTAGTGGAACTTCATGGGCATTAGCGGATGTTTCATATCAGATGCGGCGAATGAGTCCGTAGGTAGCCAAGTGACTACCAGGTGAGGGGTTGTTTTTTTTCCAAACTTTGTCTAAATTCAGAATGAGTGGTTTATCTCAGAGGAAAACTTTGTAGTCCTATATAAGGACATATGTCAGACCTTTTCTGAAATTTAAAATATTATCACTGGTGGCTGTAAAGGCAGTTCACCGTGAATATGGGTATGCTGGTAGCAAGAGGTAGGATGGACAAGGTTAGAACGATGGATTTATCCCTCTGTGATTTAACAGACACATCACCGTTTATGTATTTCACGTTTCTCTTGATTTAATCCCATTTGTACAGGACATGTGACGACTAGTATGGCAGGGGTCTGGTGAAGCAGAATCTTCATTACCAGAGGCACTAACACAATGGAGGAGGTCCTTGGAGCGATAGAGGGGAAAAGCTTTGCCCTGGGTCTCCAAGGTTTAGGAGTGATAATAGGCCCCTAGAAAGGGTATTTATAGTTAGTCCCTGAAATTGGTTTATGTTTGGCACAGCCCAGGCGATCAGACCTTGATTGTTATGGGAGTGTGTGTACAAGGCGGTGAAGCCCCACGGCAAAGCCACAGGGCATGAGATGGCAAGTTGTATGGTGTTAACCTGCAAACAGGAATGAGAGGGTGGTGAAGTAAATACGTGCATATTTACTTTAACATTCCGTTCATGATAGCAAAAATTCACCAAAGAAATAGACTGGGAAACGGTGAACTAATGCGTTTGGCTATCGGTTGCAATCAAAGTTCAATATTTTAACTGAAGACAGAGGCCGCTTTTGCGCTGCCTTGCAATAGCACATTCCATCTGTTGAATTATATTTACTCTTTTGAAGCATGTGGCTCAATGTATTCCAAGCGAGAATAGAGAAAATTCGCACTTGTGGACTGGGAACAACCATGCCTCCTCATGCGTTGATGTTAAACAATATTGTATAGAGTAAGTTTAGCCAAGATATAGATATTAATCAAGGATTATACACAAAGGTAGTATATCTTGGTGAGAGGAAGTTCCCAAACGGTGTTGGTGGAAAGTACAGTAGGCATGTACGATGGGAACATGTACAGTAAAAGGCAACCTTATAGGTCTAAGGAGAATATATTAATTTTCAGTTGTGGTTGCACTTGCAGGATTTGGTTGCTCTAGATGACCATAGTCTTGGCGGAGTGTAACAATGAACAGAAGATAAGGGTCAGACTCAAGTGTGGTCTCTCGGCGGGGTTGGGCGCCCCGATGTTGGCAAATATTACCCAGAAAATGGTGTCTGGTAAATAGTTGGTAATTGCCTTTAAAGTGATAATGATAAATGTAACGCTTGGCTCACAACGAAATATGTGAAAGTGATGTCTGTGAAAGGACTGCAACCAAGTATCTGGGAACAATTTTCTATTTACAAATTGTATGTGCATATCAGACAACAAATTTCGGAGTCTGGCGATTTATATGACATTGTGGTCAATTCCTTGGAAGAGTATTACTGAAAGTGGACAATTGTTGCTGTCTAATAAACGGCAAGCATTACAGCAATGGACACTGAGCGTCAAAATCGGAAGGGGTTTTTGATCTTTTGCTGGAGTAGACGTGCTGTACCTATATGATATGGGAAATAGTAGTGAAATGGTGGGAGGAAACAAACACAGGCCCCGCATACAAATTGTTTGGCTAAAATAAGGTCTTCAGAAAGACTAGTCATATCCTAAACAACGAGTTATTTCGATTGAATATTTTCTGGCTGTTAAACCTTGCTAATCCTTAGTGCACAAACTGTTGCGTGAGTTTACCTTAACGAAAGTTGCCACCATGGTATGTTTGTTTCCAAAATCGGAAATAATGTTTTGTTGACCCTAATAAAGGATTATATTACTGCAAATACTTTTATCAACTAAGGCATGTTTGGAATGAGTCGGTTAAGCCGAACAAATTTGCTGCAGTTAAACTGTTGGGAAAATAAATAAATAAATAAAAAATCTCACAGTTGATATTATGCAGTAGATGCGCATGTCAAGATGCAAAATGCTAAACAAAGGTTACCGGTGATAAGCATTTGCCTAAATAATTTAGGTACGTCAGTGTGGACGAAGTAGTTCAATTTAAGCCCGATGTCAAGAACTTCTAACTGTGAATCTTATCTTGTGAATTCCTATGTCTTTAACTGACTCCTGTTAGATGATACTGCTGCTAATCCAAGATATGCGGTACATAATGTGTATATGTACAGGTAATGCATGTGTACATAGGCAGGGCAGTGTTTTGGCATGATCAGAGTAACATACCCCATGGGGATGTGTGTTTGGACTAGGGTATAAAATAGATAAGAGGGCTGGCAAGTTTTGCGGTTGGTTTTATTGTTTTCTCTAACAAGTTTCATGGTAAGCAAGAGATGGGACAGAGGTAACCGGCCTCCCCCTTCTTTTGTGGTGTTTAGTGTTTTCCGGAGTGTTATGGTTTCTCCAAGATTCTGTTTAGATTTTTGGGGGATGCTATAGGTGACCATGGTATAGACAGGGAAAAGCCCCGTTTATACAAAATGACATAAAAAGCCATTCATAAAAATGAAGTGAAACGCCCCGTTTATACAAAATGAGATGAAAGTCATTCATAAAAAATGAGGTGAAAAGCCATTCATAAGAAATGAGGTAAAAAAGCCCCATTTATAGAAATGAGGTAAAAAGCCCCATTCATAGAAATGAGGTAAAAAGCCCCATTCATAGAAATGAGGTAAAAATCCCCAATCATAGAAATGAGGTAGAAATCCCCAATCATAGAAATGAGCTAAAAAGCCCCATTCATAGAAATGAGGTAAAAAGCCCCAATCATAGAAATGAGGTGAACAGCCCCAATCATAGAAATGGGATGAACAGCCCTATTCATAGAAATGAGGTGAAAAGCCCTATTTATAGAAATGAGGTGAAAAGCCCCATTCATAGAGATGAGGTAAAAAGCCCCATTCATAGAGATGAGGTAAAAAGCCCCATTCATAGAGATGAGGTGAAAAGCCCCATTCATAGAGATGAGGTGAAAAGCCCCATTTATAGAAATGAGGTGAAAAGCCCCATTCATAGAGATGAGGTGAAAAGCCCCTTTTATAGAAAGGAGGTGGAAAGTTCCATTCATAGAATTGAGGTGAAAAGTCCCATTCATAAAACTGAGGTGAAAACCCCCATTCATAGAAATGAGGTGAAAACCCCCATTCATAGAAATTAGGTGAAAACCCCCATTCATAGAAATGAGGTGAAAAGCCCCATTCATGGAAAAGAGGTGAAAAGTCCCATTCATGAAAATGAGGTGAAGAGCAAAAATAAATATTTTTTATTTGTTGACGGGTGGAAAACCTGATTTGTAGACATGAATGGTTTAAAAGCACCGTTGAAAGGCATGAAATAGAAAGCCCCATATACAAATATATAAATTGAGGCAAAAGCCTATAGATGGGTGAGGGGGAAGGCCCTAGAGATCGATGTGGGGAAAAGCCCCGGAGATCGATGTGGGGAGAAGCCCCGAAGATCGATGTGGGGAAAAGCCCCGGAGATCGATGCGGGTAAAAATCCCCAGAGATCGATGGGGGGAATAATCCCCAGAAATAGATGTGGGGAAAGGCCCCAGGCCGAGGGGTGGGAAAAGGCCCCAGAGAAATGGGGAAAAGCCCTATAGTTAAATGTAAGGAAAAACCTAGATTTTAATGTGAGAAAAAGCCTCGGATATTAATGTGGGGAAAGGCCCCAGGGAGATATGTATAGAAAACCTTCAGAAATAGATGTGGGGGAAAGCCGGAGATTATTGTTAGGCAAAACCCAGAGTTTAATGTGGAAAAAACAACAGACGTTGATGTTTATTTTTTGACAGGTGGAAAACCTGTTTTGTAGACATGAATGGTCAAAAGCACCGTTGATAGGCATGAAATAGAAAGCCCCATATACAAATATATCAATTGAGGCGAAAGGCTATTGATGGGTGTGGGGGAAGGCCCTAGAGATCGATGTGGGGAAAAGCCCCGGAGATCGATGTGGGGAAAAGCCCCGGAGATCGATGTGGGGAAAAGCCCCGGAGATCGGTGTGGGGAGAAGCCCCGGAGATCGATGTGGGAAAAATCCCCAGAGATCGATGTGGGGAAAAATCCCCAGAAATAGATGTGGGGAAAGGCCCCAGGCTGAGGGGTGGGGAAAGGCCCCAGAGAAATGGGGAAAAGCCCTATAGTTAGATGTAAGGGAAAAACCTAGATTTTAATGTGAGGAAAAGCCTCGGATATTGATGTGGGGAAAGGCCCCAGGGAGATATGTATAGAAACCTCCAGAAATAGATGTGGGGGAAAGCCGGAGATTAATGTTTAATGTGGGAAAACAACAGACATTGATGTTTATTTTTGACAGGTGGAAAACCTGATTTGTAGACATGAATGGTCAAAAGCACCGTTGATAGGCATAAAATAGAAAGCCCCATATACAAAGATATAAATTGAGGCGAAAGGCTATTGATGGGTGTAGGGGGAGGCCCTAGAGATCGATGTGGGAAAAAGCCCCGGAGATCGATGCGGGGAAAAAAACCCAGAAATAGATGTGGGAAAATGCCCCAGGCTGAGAGGTGGGGGAAAGGCCCCAGGTTGAGATGGGGAAAGGCCCCAGAGAAATGGGAAAAAGCAAGGAATTTAATGTGAGGAAAAGGCTGGGATGTTAATGTGAGACAAAAACCCAGAGTTTAATGTGGACAAAACCAGACATTGATGTGGGGAAAGGCCTAAGGCAGAAAGGTGGGGGAAAGGCCCCAGAAAAAAAGAAAAAAAATGCGGGGAAAAGCCCCATAGATCGATGTGGGGAAAAGCCCCAGAGATCGATGTGGGGAAAAGCCCCAGAGATCGATGTGGGGAAAAGCCCCAGAGATCGATATGGGGAAAAGCCCCAGAGATCGATGTGAAGAAAAGCCTCAGAAATAAATGCGGGGAAAAGCCCCAGGTAGGGATGGGAAAAGGCCCAGAAAGAGATGTGGGGAAGAGCCCTAGATATTGATGTTGGCGAAGGCACAAGGCAGAGGTTGGGAAAGGCCCAATTTGTAATAATGTATTTATGAAAAGGGGAATAGCCCCAGTGAATTAAGAAGGCAGGTAAAGGTATCTGTTATGTTTTATATGTTGTATTAGTTATTCGGCCAAGAATGGCAACAAACGAACAATATGCTTGTGCAGAAAGTATGATAATGTAATAATGTAATAAAGCAACAAAGCAACAAACAAGGGCAAGCAAAGGGTTATGAATATTACTTAGACAGCAATAGGAAGTCAAGGTTGTTACAATAGAAGACAAAACAGGAACGAGGCAATACCAACATAAAATAGTCAAGAAAGATGAAATGAATAATGAAGCGGGTATTTATGGTAAATTGGATCTAAAACGTATAAGGTTTGACGCTTGTAGGTTGTAGATATTGCCTAATAAAACAGAGGCATGACAATGGGGGCAACAACCCCAGTTAAAATAGCACGGGGTTATTTATGTGTATTCTGTATTCCCCTTAAATGTAAGCCAGATAGGCCGATTCAGTGGCCACAGATTCTCGGGAGGTCGACAACTCGCATTGCATGATTTTGACGTCTGACCAATTGGTAGCTATGCTGTCCGGCGGGGTTCTTCGCCTTAGCGTGATTTTTTGCACTTGGGTTGAGTTAACGTATTTCACTTGTAGGCAAATTATACCCACTTGGTTTTAGTAATGGTTGGGGTTTTTTCGTTTCTAAATGCGACTCCCATTACTGTTAATAAAGAGAAAAGGAAACCTTTAAGCACTTCAAGGTTTTAGTTACCTGCTTGTATGAAATTACACAAAGGTTAAAATTGCACTGTGCAAGTGTTTGGCCATGCCCACGTCACGCTACAAGACACTCACTATGGCGGGCGTGGCCCAATCGATGAATTTTGATGTCCACGGTTTTGTTTTGCAAATAACAGTGAAGTTTAAGAAATAAAGCAAACAACAAATGAGGAGATAAACCCCGGTTATAGCAATGAGATAATAAAACCTCTAGGGGAAATGGGACTAACAATAATAATTGGGGAATGAGTACCGTAAATAAAGGAAGCAGGCCGCAGAATGAGTTAGGCAAAGCGAATTATCAGGAGATAAATATCAAGGCCACTGTCGGCTAATCAATCATAAGGAGGAGGTAAATCATGATTTTGAATACTTTGGGGCTAGCATGCATCAGTGGATATATTTTAAATTTTTAGCTGAGCTAACCGATTTGCATAAGAATACTTTGCAGGAAGGACCATGATGCATTGAAGTGGGAGAGTGCTGTAGCAAGCACTGACCTCGTTCGGCATACAAGACGACGGCCGCGTGACAACACGCCTACGAGGGACGGAGGAAGGATGCAAGTCAGGTTTAGAACTTTGGCACATCAGAAGTGAAAGCACATCATTGGGTACTCTTCAAAACAATGGCCTCGTCTGGCGCACCAATTGAAGGGGTTACGATGAAGAAGGGACATCTGGAAAGTATTGGAGATTGTGAGTATTGTTTGAAAAGAAATAACACGGAGATTCTGCCCAGCAGTCCAGTGAGGCTGGTAAGTACAGGTCAGACTCATTTCGTCCACTCTGTTTTGCCGTCGAAGCTTGGTGCTCCCAAAGTTATTGGCATTGTGACGGAAAGTGCAATGACTTAGTGCTGTTATGCTATTGTAATTATAACCTTATGAATGAAATGTAACCCAGGGTGTACGTGACCTGTAGTTGCGCGCGCTGGCTGGGCGGAGCTTACCGCTCAGTGACTCGCTGCGTGAAGGCACGAGATTGTGTAACAAAGCCTATAGGTGTAAGTACATGTAGGTGTTTTTTACATGGTGTACGTGTTTACCTGGGTGGTACGTAATGCGTGTTCATGGTTAGTTGGTGGAGTGCCGCGCCACCGGAAAAAGTACAGTACATGTAGGTTCACGACTTGTGTTTCTGAGTTGTACGTAATTTGCGCACGCCACTAGTGCATTGTATATGCTGTGGTTCATTGTATATGAGATAATATATTATGTACGCTATATATAGTGCATTGTATATGCTGTAGTACATTGCGTATGCTGCAGTACACTGCGTATGCTGTTGTGCACTGCGTATGCTGTTGTGCACTGCGTATGCTGTTGGACATTACGTAGTTGGGCGTTGCGCATGGCGTTGCACATTGTTGATGCTGTCGCGCGTTGCGTATGGCGTTGCACATTGTTCATGCGGTTGCGCGTTGCTGCTGTAAGCAGTAGGTTTTCCTCCCCAGTAATTAGGAACTCAGGAAAGGAAACAGCCCCAATTGAATCGTAATTATCGTACATTGTATTGATTGTTGAGAATAAATCATCATTGTTGATCTTTGTAGGCCTATACCGACAATAAGGTGTCTTTGTTCACAGGTTTATTGTGTAATTAACAGAGAGTAATCGCCATCATCATAATCGTTGGTATATGTCCACCAAAACGGACCTGCACCCTTAGCCTTTAGGTTGCTCTGAGTGATCTCTCGTATAGAGAAGAGCCTTGGGTTGGGAAGATTGTCGTCGGTTTAATGGGTGTCCGACTTATCGTAACAGCCTTAGGTTGGCCTGGGGAGTTCCCGCCACAGTATGCTGCATTTTGCTTGTTTCCTTTTGTTGCTTTTTCCTTTTGTTGCTTGTTCCACTTTCTCACAATTTTGGGAAGAAAGGACTAAAGGTAAATGTTAGTGTTGGCTGTGATTTCATTGATTTGTTCGTTGTTCCCCCTGCGCAGTCAAGTAAAGTTTTGGTTTCAGGACGGTAGGTTTTAATTTTAACAATATGTTGTGGAGGATTTTGTATATGTAACATTTTAGGGAATTCGAATAGCGCTGGTCGACTGGGATGAGGATGTCCTTTAATTTGAAGCAACCTGGAGGTATAATGGGCGGCGGCCAAATTTCGCCGATGGATGGGCTCGGTGAGGAAAGCGGTTTTCACTCGAAATTTGCTTACGGGCAAGACGAGAGGTCGTTTTAGGCAGCTCAGATTTCAGCATGTATATATGTCGTCGAGACGGAGACAAACTATGTGCATTGTAAGAATGGTCAAGGTGCTACAATCCATCTCGGGGTAGTCCAGGCTTTCACTATTTTGCAACATGCCAAGGGCTGGTGAGGCGACACCGTGTGACAAAGCGAAATTAAGAATTGGTCGGCTACAGCAGTAAGGGAACAATGAGAAAAGTACAATGCATAAAGATAAGGCAGCTTGAGACGGCTCTATGAGAAATAGTAAAAGTTGCCAAACGCCTTGCGGTAGTGTGCAAACAAGGATGGTACCTGCAAAACATGGGCTTGTCCTCATTTGAGGGTTAGTGGCTAGAGGATCCTGTCGGCAGGGAACAACACATCAAGACCATTAACTGGTAGACAAATCGATACAAAAACTATTGGTGGCAAAGGCTGTGTATCCCGAGGATAATCACGGGTAAGATTAGGGCTGAGAAATGGGATGAGATATGGGATGGGATGGGGGTTGTGGGGTAGAGGAAGAGAGAATAGTGGATTGGATTGGGGGTCTAAGTTCGGAGCGAAGAATCCTTCTACCCATACCTAAGATCAAATGTGGACTCTGGAGTCCGAACAAAGCAGCGATGCAAATACTTTACTATTTGCATCGCTGCGACGTAGCGGTCGGAAGATCCACATTCACTTTGTGAATTTGGTCACTACGAGAGAGAACGGTAAGTCGAAGAAGCCTTTGGTTTGTCGCTCCGAGGACAGGTAAGATCCAAAATATTTATCCCACCCACCCTCCCCATACTGGTTGGTCCTGCTGTTCGGATTCTATAGTCTCTACGCTCGAATCCTTCTACCCATACCTAAGATCAAATGTGGACTCTGGAGTCCGAACAAAGCAGCGATGCAAATACTTTACTATTATTGTAGGCGGGTTTTGGTTCAAAGGGCTATACCATTGTTGTGCTGTCGGTGCGTGATAAGGGCTTGTTGCCGGAACCCTTGAATAAACCGGTATCCAGTATTCGTTGTACATGTAAACTCTGTGTCAACCTGCTATCTAATTGATGTCTTCCGAGTCTTCATAAGGGATTGGGTTACAGATCATTAAGTCCGATAATAAGCCATATTACCGTGTCTTGAACAATTATTTGCCAGCTGCTCAGCTTTTCCTTGCTATATTGTACAGTACCATCCTGTAGACATCAAAAGAAGCTCCTCATGCAGAACTGGTGCTCTGCAATTAGATCATTCTTATTTATAAAAAGGATGACCCCCAAAAAAACTGCTTTGACTTCAACAATTCCTTCTAGACAACGCACTGGTGGACACTAATATCCAGAAAGGTTTCCTCGGAAAGAAACATGATGGAACTATGGAACACATTTATGTTCTGAATCATATTCTCGATTAACATCATGTTATGTTGACCTATGTAACGCCTTTGGGTCAGTCCCACACAGTTAGATTTCCTTTATCCGGAACTATAGTATCCCCGTCAGGTATGTATCCCAGTATATTCGCAATGCTTACAGCAAACTGCGTGGATACCTCGCTCAAAAGACGCGTAACTGGTCTACTTGTTATTTCCATATTAAAAAGGAATTTTTCAGGGAGACAATTTGTCCGTTCTGCCAGGGGCGTAGCGACCAGAGGGGTGTGGAGTCGGCATTTCGAGCCTCAGTCGGCAACTGGACCACAAAAATTAAGTTAACACAATGGGCCGCCAAATTAATAATGTTGTTTGCCATTTTCCGAGGCCCCAAATCCTGACTGAGGGAAATAACACAGAAAGCCTTCTCAGTACTGCAGTAATTCTCCAGCATACTTTAGTAATTATCTATCGTCAGGTGTACAATGACCCCCAATCGACCCTAAGATTTTTGTGAGACTTGAGACTAAGTTACCATTAGGCAGATCACTGAGAGTTCAAAGTTATCACAGAACAGTAAATCGTAATGTCCTTACATCAGTTCAAGTTTCCACAGAACTATAAATCTGAAATCTTAACCTTGATTAGTGAAAAATAGGCCTACACAATGCGTACACTACAGTGGATTGCTAAAAGTAGGCGACTTTGCAGTAAACTGTATAATAGGCGATGATGCCAGTCATTCCCCGCTCCCCGTTTTGTGATTAGTTCCGCTCAGAAGAAAAATAATGCAATAAAAATTGCCAAGAACAATTTACCAAATTTCAATCAAAGAGTCAGAGAAAAGTAGCCAGGAAATGCCTCAGATTGCACCACAGAGCATCTAGAATCCAAATTTGTTGGCTTTCTGCTCACTCGGCTCAGAGTCGGCAATTTGTTTTCGACACCGAACCCCCCCCCCCCCCCCCCCCACACCCACCCAATGAAAATGTCCTCGCTACGCCTCTGCGTTCTGTCACGTCGATGCAGACCATTTCACGACAATTTACAATCCGTCCATATTCCCATGCTTCCATATCACATCAGCATTTGTCATTTTCTATGGTCGTGATAGGGACGGGGACGCAGCGGCTATTAGTATAATGTAAAACGACGTTTAGCTTTGAAGGAATGCAAATTCTTTAAAGGAGCTTCTAGATAACGTTTCTATCCAGAGAGTCAAAGTCATGGCACTATTGAGATCAAACAGGCAGCCAGACGAGGTTGGCGATTTTCTCTATGTTGCTTGGCCAGTATACAAAGCACAATGAATGCTATAGTCTGTCGTTATGCTAGGTTACCACTATCACGATTCGCGCCACGATTGAAATCGTGGTCCTAATTGTGGAGTAATCGTGGTGATCATATCAGATCTTATCAGATGTTGAGGTCAGTCGTGACAATAGTGTTGATCGTAGAAAATGTTTGGACGGTTCAAAACATTTCTACGATTAACACGATTAATTTTCAATCGTGATCATCGCATCGGATCGTAATGGATCGTAACAAAGCGCGACATATCGCATCTAATCATGCTTCCAAATCGTGGTGATCGGGAACAACCTTAGACATGACAAACACCACCTCTGTTGAGATGCGCTGCGATCTGATTGTGGGTTGTAGTCTTCACTCTGTAGAAGTTCAAGAAACAGTGAAGTCCATGGTCAGTCGGGCTGTATATCGTCACCGTTTTCACGAAGAGGCGAATTTCATGAAAAATCGTCTATTTATCGAAATTATTTTTTTTGATGAAAACGATTAAATATTGCAATTTCTACAACCTGGTGAAGTTATACATCCACAAAATCATTAAAATCACAATTAACCTAATTAACTAATGGGCGAATTGGTCCTCCAGTGCCCTTTTGCGTTTTCACGAAGAGGCAAATTCGAAATAGCGTTGACTTCAACGTGTTTATGAAGGGCACTTTGGTGCGCGTAGTCACTTTAGCGTTTTCACGAAGAGGCGAATTGGGCGAATTGGTCGCGAAGTGGCTTTTAGCGTTTTCACGAAGAGGCAAATTCGAAATAGCGTTGACTTCAACGTGTTTATGAAGGGCACTTTGGTGCGCTTAGTCACTTTATCGTTTTCACGAAGAGGCGAATTGGGCGAATTGGTCGCGAAGTGGCTTTTAGCGTTTTCACGAAGAGACAAATTGGGGGCGCAATGGGGAAATGTATACATTCTGACTCTCACAGCCACGGGCGAATTTGCTAATGTATCGTTTTTTTCGTTTTCACGAAGAGGCAATTCTATTAATTGATTAATTCTGCAAAACTAATCACCTATTTTTCTTAACGTTTGCTATATTTAAGAAGATTAAAATCTCTTCTTTCCCATGATACCTTAATCTTGTATATTCTATGGATATTTATGTTTCAAACTGCCAAACGAAAAAAGGACAAACTTTACAAGCGATTATCTCGAAAGTTTGTTCAGACCGTGAAAGGCTCAATTTGCCTCTTCGTGAAAACGGTGACGATATATACCCGTCGGGGTCCAATCGTGGCTCAAATCGTGATCACTCTCGCATCGGTTCGTGATGATCGAATCGGAACGTATTGGAACGTATCTGCACGTACTAGATCGTCCCAAATCGGGAACCCCGATTGTGCTGATCGTGTCAGATCGGAACCCAATCGTGGACTCAATCGGGACAATCCTATCGGAACGTATCTGATCGTATCTGAAGAATATCAAGGAGAATATTAACGCCGTGATTTATGTTGATATTCTTGTGACCACTTGCTGCCGTCTGCTCATAATCTGGTCGGCCCTTAATTCATTTTTCCAGCATGACAACGCTCCACCTCATACTAGCACTATGGAAAAGCTTCTGTATATTCCAAATCTGGCAGAGCTGCGCCTAGTATATAGTGCTTGTGGCTGGACCAATGCCTGTCTCATAATTTGGGGGTGATGTCATCTGGGCCTGCAGTTTTAACATATGAGACTGTACACGGATGGCATTTTAAATCTCCCGGGTTACTCCAGGTATACCGAGACATATGGGACCGAGCGACTCCCCCTTAGTCCTCCATACCTATACACTACCTAGACCATTGTTACCCCCCCCCCCCCCCCCCCCCCCAAGAAAAAAAAATAAAAAATTTAAAAAATTTAAAAAAAATCAAAAGAAACCACAACATTCCGCAATCACTGCACAATGACGACCACAAAGGAGGGGGAGGGTCTCCGTCCCATACATTGCTTCATATGACTCCAAGTACTGGCAGGAGGTAAGGAGCTATGTAATGATAGCCCCAGCTGAAGCTTGATTGTCCGTTGTTATTTTGAAAAAAATTGGTGGTATTTCCATTGTCAGTAGCATGTAGGCCTACATTCAGCCTATATTATGGGGATCAATTACGAGCATTCAATTGTCTGCTTGTGCACTTTTTTTCTAGCCAAAAAAACCAAAATGTACTCGGCTCAATGTACATGCATACTTTCAGGAGCCCATTTTATTACAAGCTTTGCTTCTTTATGGGCTCCTCCGCAGTATCATCCATCTTTTAAACAATGTACTTATGTTTTGCTTTATCTCACTTTATTCTAAATGTGTTAATGTGATTTTGGTACTGTGGAAATAAACTGAAACTGCAACCGATATAGCTATCAAGACTATATTAATTGTCCTCTTGATTAGAAGGGTTTACTGTGTTATCGTCGGATCAAAGAGAAGTTCACGACAAGCGTGGTTTAGTTGAATTTGTACGAGCGCGTCCCTTATGGCAGGACGCACATGAACCCTTTAAGTGCTTCGAGTAGTAGTATGGAAATGGCCGCTTCTACTCGTACCAAAAAGGAAATTTCCTCGACCCTCTCACCAAAAATGGAATTAAATATAAATTTAGTTTAATCCCCCCAGAAATATAATAAATAAATATTATAATACCTATTACATAAAGCGAGATAGTGTTATACTCTATCTTTAGTTTGTATTGCACAGGGATAGCGCGAATGCAGTCCCTACTATCATAAATTGTACTTCCGAGTTGCCAACATTTGGGGAATCGCACAGGTCAACCCGTCTCTGTGCAATGAGTAGAGTTCTTGCGTTGTATACAGTCAATTACCGTTGAACGCAAGCCTAACCAATCAGCACTTGCGAGTGTTCATGAGGTCAGCTACATGATTATTATAATTATTAGTATATACACGCCCTCCTCCCGCTGGTGACTGATGATCAGATGTGTACAATGGCGCTTACCATGACTCCCGGCCCGCTTCTATTGTTACAAGGTACAGTGCCGGGATACGTACATGTATACTGTACAAGGCGGACATTTTAATGGTATAGTTTTAACATGCGGGTTGTAATTATTGGATCCAACCACTTTAAATGCAGATAACACATAGGCCTGGTAATTACTTACACCAATATAGAGTATATAAATCAACGGCTTCCAGAGGGGATGTTTGTCCCTGAGGATTATTTGTGTCGTCCACGCAAAGCCCATATGTGTTTGTATTACTGTTAGACGTACCAAACAAAATAATAATAAGTGGATGAAAGCAACAGCAACGACTATCCTTGCTAGAAATTCGGGAGTTTCTCCTGTCAGACGTAAACAACCAGCAGGAGATTGCATGACTTCGGCGAAACAATCTCGTCGGTTAATATCATTTTGTCCAGCAAAATCAGGAAAAGGCAAAGAGTACAGTCTGGGAACGGCATCGAAGTTGGCAAACCAAAATATGCATGCACTAAAAAAACACGAATATGCTGACAAATGAATTTCAAAGAAAGCACATGTCTTCGCTGGCCGAATATCCTCCCGGTGGGGCGTGAACAAAAAAGAAAAACTGATCAACAAGGGTTGTGAACATAAACACCAAGTTCAAATTCATTGTTGCTTTAACCGTCAAATTTGCAGAAACTGTAAGGTTTCAATGTCAAAGTTCAACGCAAGATGTACAACTCAAGCACTTGGTCATGATAAAAGACACACGTGTGCAACACGGATGCCTTAGCTGGGGTATTCTATTTCCACCCGGGAAGAGAAAATGGGGTATTTTAACTCTCACATCAGAACCCATGCACGTGCACCCCCACCCCCAAACATACCGTATAATGAGGCAACGTTGTCATGCTGGGTAACTTTGGCCACTACATGCCAATAATTTGTTGTTAATGGTTTTACTTGTATTTTGTGAGCATTTGGGGGGTTTTATTTATGGAAATGATCAACCCTGAATTTCATCGTGTTTAAAGAGGGCAATTGTCAATTTTAGCTTTTGAGGAAATTCTGGGGTGTTTGAGGAATCAAATCGATATTTTAGCTGTATTTATAATACTGTGGTTGCCAAAGTTATCCCAAATCTACATTTCCAAACAAATATATATTTGTAGTTTTGTTGTGTGCAAACGGATTTTGTTTAAGGTCAACAAATATTTGTTGGCTCAAACCCAACTCTATTGTAAAACATAACACGGAAAATATAACATTATTGTTTGATATGCAGTTATATATTGTAAATTGTCTGAAAATATTGACCTAGCCTTGGAACAATAGAAGCGGGGAGTCATTGCAAACGCCACTGTACCTGTACATATCTGGCGTGTCAGTCACCAGCCGGAGAAGGGTGTGTATACTAATGATTAGGATAATCATGTAGATCGTATGCCAGACCTTATTATGAATAACAATAGGCTACGGTACAGTCCCGATAGTTCATTGGATGGGACGTAAGCACCGCTGACCTCATGAACACTCGCAAGTGCTGATTGGCTAGGCTAACTAGGCTAACTTTTTATAAACTAGGATGCTTTTTAATTTGGATGCTTTTCTAGTTTGATTGCTTTTTTTAAACTCGGATGCTTTTTGCAAACCGAACATATTCGCAAATCGGATGCTTTCCCAATCCGGCACTAGGGTGGCCCTGAAAGGACATCACACAACGCAGATTCTGCGATATCGCTCATTCTGCGCGAATTTGAACGATGACAAACATGTTATCGCATATATCTAAGCATATATCTAAGATGAGGAAGATTTTATTGTAGATTTCTGCACAGATTTATGTGAAGGCGAATATTTTCTGCGCAGATTTTTGAAAAGTCGCATGTTTTATTTTAGATTTCTCAGTACGCAAATTTGTGCGATGTCGCACGGATGGGAATGCACCTACATGTGTTCTAAGACGGACATGCAAACGTCGTGGTTCAACTTTCAAAACGTCGTACTTCAACTTTCAAAACGTCGTGGTTCAACATTAAAAACGTCGTACTTCAACTTTCAAAACGTCGTGCGCTTTTACCTGGCTCAAGGTAGCCGCGTATTTGGCCGGATCTATCCGCGCGGATTCAGTCCGCATTCACCAAAAGCCGACAAATATTTAATACATGCTGCAAAAGGTGATGCATTTTCTAAAAAGGTTTATGTCAATTTATTTAAAGAATTTTTCAAAATAAACCGTAATTATAACAATACTTTTTGTCAAACCCTTTTAAATCATACAGCATATTAGCCACACTTGTTTAACCTTTCCTGTAATTTTTATGACAAATTACAGTTAAATTAGTTGCCTAATGAAAATAATCCTACTTCGAGTTATTTTTATAGATTTGGAAATGAGAATACAACATTTAAAACAAAATATACCTCACATGTTATCAAAAACTCATACTTTTATTTCATAATCTACAAGATAATGTTACTGGGCAAACTTAGTGTAGGTATAGGCTTCAGCAGAACACTAATTAGTGCCTAATTAGCCCGTTAAATAAATCCCCTTTTCAATGCAGCATTGTAATGCGTTTTTCGGCTGCGAGTATATCTGCCTCTTTAAAACAAAGTGTACATCACATGTTATTCAAACCTCATATTTTTCTTTCATGATCTACGAGATCATGCTTCTGGGAACACTTAACTTTGGTATAGGCTTCAGCCGAACAGTAATTAGTGCACTCGCACTCGGTTGGGCTTATGATTCGCAATGTTCTCGGTGAATCAGTTTCGTCAATCAACAATTTCAACAATTAAATACACCACGCTAGATTTTATGAGAACGATAACTGTTACTTTATTTAATAACACAACAACCCTTCAACTAAGTTCTGCATCATTAGATGGACCCTAGTAGTTTGTCAACTTAGATCGTTAGGTAAAAGACGGTTTCAGACCGTGTCCATAATTGTTTTCACCTAATATCGCCCCATAATTCTTTGCGATATATAGCACACTTGGGTCAAATGTAAGTTTCTAAGGTCGCATGCAAATAAGCAGGTATTATCAAAACTAAATAAAATGTAAACAAAGAACAAAGGTTATATGTCAAAATTAGCATATAAAAGAATCCTGGAAACTCCGTACTGCCACTCGTGCTTGAAAGAACACTTGCCAGATAGAAAGAGTGGGACACGGAAATATTGTTCTTGCAGGTGTGCTTTACAGAAATGTACAATTGCAATTAATGTGGCAAAAGGAAAAGAAAGTACAGCAATGATAAAAGCAGGTCTTGAATTTGTAAAACCACACTGTTGTATTGTTTGAAATTTCTATAAAAGGTTTGACCAATAACTCGAAGTAGAATTACTTCCATTAAGCAGCCAATTTAACTAATTTGTCATCAGAATTAAAAGGAACGGTTAAACAAGTTTAGCTTACGTTGTATGATTTGAAATGGTTTGAACAAATATTTTGATTTACCGTTTATTTAGAAAAATTATTTAAACAAATTGACAAACCTTTTGGAAAAAAATGCATCACCTTTTGCAGCATGTATTATATTTTGTTTGGCTTTTGGTGAATGCATGGCTGAATCCGCGGCCAGAACTCCGGCCGAATACGCGGCTACCTTGAGCCAAGTAAAAGCGCGCGAAAGTTGAACCACGACGTTAATTGAAAGTTGAACCACGACGTTAATTGAAAGTTGAACCACGACGTGTTGAAAGTTGAACCACGACGTTGCCTGTCCGTTTTAGAACACCATAACATTCAAAACTTTCAAAACGTCGTACTTTAACTTTCAAAACGTCGTGGTTCAACTTTCAAAACGTCGTATGTGCTGACATCGCGGCAGAAATGTGCACATAAATCTGCATATAAATCTGCTGTACGCGAGTGCGACATAGCTGCGCAGAATTAAATGTGCAATGAAAATGTACATGTAGTGCCCATCCGTGCGTACTAAGAAATTTGCGCAGAACTTGAAATCTAAAATAAAAATATGCGACTTTTCAAAAATCTGCCCAAATATTCACCATCACATAAGTCTGTGCAGAAATCTACAATAAAATCTTCCATATCTCAGCTATATGCTTAGATATATACGATAACATGTTTGTCATCGTTCAAATTCGCGCAGAATGCGCGATATCGCAGAATCTGCGATGTGTAATGTCCTTTCAGGGCCACCCTAGTGCCGGATTGGGAAAGTATCCGTTTTGCGAATATGTTCGGTTTGCAAAAAGCATCCGAGTTTACAAAAAGCATTCAAACTAGAAAAGTATCCGAATTAATAAAGCATCCTAGTTTATAAAAAGCATCCGAGCTAGAAAAGCATTCGAATTATAAAAAGCATTCGAGATTACAAAAAGCATCCTAACTAGAAAAGCATCCGAATTAAAAAAGCATCCGAATTAAAAAAGCATCCGAGTTTACAAAAAGCATCCGAATTACGAATTCATTCGAATTACGAATTCATCCGAATTAAACAAAAGCATCCGAGTTTACAAAAAGCATCCGAATTACGAATCCATCCGAATTAGGAAAGCATCCGATCCGATCTTTTTGACACCGATCTTTTTGACACTGATTCTGCTTCATAAATAAACGTATTCTTTTAACTGTCAGTGTTTATCATTATTTACGCCCAATTGCTCTTGTTTCTTAGGCACAAAATTTGGGGAACACCCATTGCGTGGATACATACTCCCAAGAACTTATACCAACGTAGACCGGGGCCGATATGTTGCGACGATGATACGCAGCGGCGTCCCACTCCATGAAAGCCGCCTCCTGTCCTCCCTTGCCGACGGTCACCACGCCCCGTTTGTACTCTATCCAGAAGGGGCGGCTTTCAGCGTCACTGACGATACCTATCTCCAGGTGCTCCGAGCGCCCACCTAACAACCGATCGCATTCCAGTAAGTTATACTCGAAACAGGCCCGGATGGCTGACCTCTCTCTTTCCCAACCGCCTATCGCTGTAGAATGAAAAAGTTAACTAAACTGTTTAAATGCAATTAACTGATATAATGGGGTCTAGAAACCTTATTGTGCCATTATACCCAACCTAAATATCCCTCTTGAAAAATGAATCACAATTAAAATAGATCTCGCTATATAATGATAATCCACCGTGCAAGTTACCCTGCGGGTTACCGTAAGTAGGTAGAAATAAACCAGTAATATATGTATTGTTTCGAACAAAGAGCCGCATGTCCCCTTCCAAATTTAATGAGATTACCCCCACATCGTTGATTCCACACCTTGACTGAGTGGCTCTTGCGACACCCCTTAACAAAATCACCAACTCACTTATCCAGGCAAAGACAGACGCTTCTGTCTTGTTCTCCGCCAGGACTATCATGGCATCCCTGTGTGTCTTCACATCAAAGTCCAACCGGAAAGGCGCCCTCAGCGGCTGCACGATGAACTTGGCAACTGCAGGGTTGGACGGCTTCAAAGTGAACGAGCAAGCTGTGTGAACCAGATACCGGATTATGCGATACATGCAGATTATAAGACTATACATTAATATGACACATGATTACCACTAGGGCTTTCGCATTCCTATGTATATGAACCATTATTTTAAAGTGTTTTGAACGGGCTAATCAACTGTGCAGTTTTGGGTTATTCTGTCAAACTGACAATTAACCTTAACATGTCAACCTGTAAAAATTAACTCCGATTAATATATCCAGCACGATATGAGACAGAGGAACCCCCCCCCCCCCCCCCTCCCCACCCCTATTGGTCATCCATACCTATACACTCTAGACTATAGACTAAACAGAAAAAAGAAAAACTACATGTTGCCTTTCGGGGAAAACTCGAAATTGTGAATAAATGTATTTTGTAGACCCCATTATATCAGTTAATTGCATTTAAACAGTTTAGTTAACTAGTTAACGAAAGGCAATGTAGTTTAATCACTTACATTTGATGTCGTCCAGATTGTCTCGTTTACCACGGCACTCGGTTCTAAACGCCGCGAAAGCCTTGTCACGAAGCGTGGCTAGATCCTCACCGGCAGCAGCCTTGATCATGGCGCTACACATCTTCCCTCGTACGGGAAGCAAAGAGAGGGAACTAAGAAATCCAAAAGTCAAAATGAACACCGACATTCGACGCGGGTTTTTCATTTACAGCCAGCAATACCTCACTTTGGTATCTGTGTCAAAACGGGAACCGCACCCTGGTATATATGAGTCTGATGGCTGTTGTTGTTGTTTTTGTTGTAGGTTTCCACGGGTAACCGTAATTATAGCTATTGTGTGAAGTTAGTACGCATGCGAGCACAATATGAGACCGATGGACCCCCCCCCCCCCCCCCTCCCACTTAGTCCCCCATACCTATACACTCTCTAGACTATTGTTACCTAACCATTAATAATAACCATTAGTTCTCGCACGCACAGTCACTCTATTATTTAACACAAACTACATTATTATAATACGTCTAATTTTCATGTCGACGCGTTTTTATAGCAATACACATAGTTGATGTGCATTTTATTATATTAACTATAATTATTATTATTTATTATTATTTTATTGTTTTGTTTATTTCAGAAATAAAAACTTCACAGCCTTAAGGAGGCCGAATTGAGTTTTATTTTTACAATATTAGAGAAAAAAATCTAAAAACTTAAAACATAAAAATAGATAAAAAACTAGAAATGTGTTTGTGGACAAACACAGAGCTGTTTCGCATGTCTAAAATGACTTTCAATATTGAGGTGGTCTAAGTGTGTTCCAAGTCTAAAGTCGATCGAATAAACCAAAGTGCCAAAGATATATTGGTTGAAAAAAAAACGTGTACAAATCGTATGGGAAGAATTTGACCTTTAATGTGACGTCACATGACACCCGATGACGTCATCATGTCATTTTAATTTTCGTCTATAAGTCATCCTGGAATACATGAATACCAAGTTTGACCCCAATCGGACCTGTACTTCCAGAGATAGAGGGTCTTAAAAACTGGACCTTTAATGTGACGTAACATGACCCCCGATGATGTCATCATGACGATTTTCCTCTTGACCCTCCTTTCAATATTGGGGTGGTCTAAGTGTGTTCCAAGTCTAAAGTCGATCGAATAAACCAAAGTGCCAAAGATATATTGGTTGAAAAAAAAACGTGTACAAATCGTATGGAAAGAATTTGACCTTTAATTTGACGTCACCTGACACCCAATGACGTCATCATGATGTCATTTTAATTTTCGTCTATAAGTCATCCTGGAATACATGAATACCAAGTTTGACCCCAATCGGACTTGTACTTCCAGAGATAGAGGGTCTTAACAACTGCACCTTTAATGTGACGTCACATGACCCCCCGATGACGTCATAATGACGATTTTTCTCTTGGCCCTCCTGGGTATGGTGGTCGAGGTGTGTGCTAAGTCTGAAGTCGATCGGATTTACCAAATTGTCAAATTCAATAGTCTAAAGAAAAACGCGTACAAAACCTATGGAGAAAATTGAACCTTTAATGTGACGTCACATGACACCCGATGATGTCATAATTACGTCATCTTAATTATCGTCTATAACACATCCTCGAATACTTGCAAACCAAGTTTGACCCCAACCGGACTTGTACTTTCAGAGTTAGAGGGTCTTAAAAACTACACCTTTAATGTGACGTCATATGACCCGCGATGACGTCATATTGATTATTTTTCTCTTGGCCCTCCTAAGGATATAGTCCTGCAGATTAGTAACTTTTTTCACCACAATATTGCATTTGATGATACAAGCACCAAAATTGGCATAACTACTCTTTTGGGGTCACTGTACACAAAAACCCCGTTAGCCAAATTAAAATCCAATATGGCGGCCATTTTTTTCAAGATGGCCGCCACTTAATGGTAACACTTAATGTTACATTGGATTAATTGCTCATACAAGCACCAACAGTTGCAACTATACACCAAATGTACCCCTTATCATTTTCAAAAATAGAAACAACTTAAACATTCAAGATGGCGGCCATTTTATCGAGATGGCGGCCATGTTTTCCAAGATTGCTTTCATTGAATGACATACATTGGTTATTTTACAATAGAAACCAAATGGTCATACAATAAAGCTGCAATTTACCTCTCGTTGGTCATTTATAATTAACAAATCATAAATCACTGGAAATCAAAGATGGCCGCCATTTTTCAAAATGGCTGCCAACACGTACGTACAATACCAATTTATAACAATAGCGGGTGTCAGTAAAGAAGAAAATGGTTACAAGAATTGCGACCTGACTTGAGATTCTTAGCATTACTGTTGTAATTGCTTTCCAAGATTAACTCTTTATTTTGTATTTGCGTTACTGAACATTTGAATGCATACTTAGCGTGCCTTTGATGCTTACCGTCTGTGTTTTAACATCCCATGCATAGATCAAATCAATCTCATCAGTCCTGGTTGAGCTTGTAACCAAGGTACGGTATTAACCAATCTAATGGTTATTCATAACCAATATGTTGGTTATCCTCCAACTAGTTATATTGGTTGAGCTTGCAACCAACCCACTGGGTATTTTACCCGATATTACCTGGCTCGTTATTACTGGGTAACATACCGACATTACCTGGGCTGTAACGAGTAATTAATGGGTAATGTTATTACCACCCGATATTACCAGGGAGAATGTTACCGATATTTCCGGCATTGCATTGTTATTACCACCCGATATTACCCCATATTACCAGGGAGAATGTAACTGTTATTTCCGACATTGCATTGTTATAACCACCCGAAATTTCACCCTTTACCTATTATTATTAATGATATTACCCCATATTACCAGGGAGAATGTAACTGTTATTTCCGACATTGCATTGTTATAACCACCCGATATTTCACCCATTACCTATTATTATTAATACCCAATATTACCAGAAATGTAATCGTTATTTACCGTTATTTCTGGCATTGCATTGTTATTACCACCCGATATCACCCGATATCACCCGATAGTACCAGGGAGAATGTTACCGATATTTCTGGCATTGTACTGTTATTACTACCCGATTGGTTAATTATATTGGTTAATACTAATATTACGATACTACCGGAACAATACATACACATATAAACATAAATGACTCTTCTGAGCTTGCCACTGCTACAATCTTAGCATGTACTTAAACGCTATATATGTGCTCAATATCACCGCCGTCTATAATCACAGTTTGCAACTAATTTTTTGTTAATTTATTTGTGTGTTGGCTTTTTTGGCAAATTTGTTTCTTTGAGACTTGGAGTAAATCAATATTACACAATTATCTCTACGAAAACACCCTAAACGTATCGCTATTACGCAAAACATAACGTTCAGGTAGAACAAGTGACACAAATGTTTCACCAAAGTTGATCACGCCCACTTGGGGTCAACATGTAAATTCAGGTCACCCGATATTACCCCATTTACCCAATATTACCAGGAAGAATGTAACTAATATTACCACCTGATAGTAACCCCCTGATATTACCCTATTTACCAAATATTACCAAGGAGAATGTAACAATATTTTTGGCATTTCCATGTTATTAACTCGGTAAAATGTTACCCATTACCTCTTATTACCCTGTTATAACTCGCTAAAATGTCGGTTTCAACAGGGTAATAACAGTAATATTTGGACTTGGACATTTTTCTGGAATTGCTATAATACAATATATTGGTCATTCATAACCAATGTTGGTTGCCCCTCAACCAGTCATATTGGTTGAGCTTGTAACCAAGGTATTAACCAATCTATTAGTTATTCATAATGTACCTACAACAACTAACCAATCAGAAGTGAGAAAATTTGTTTTGACAATAGTCGATGTTAAATTGTGGTATTTACAATAGTCCAAAATGCACTTTTTTGACCATAACATGTAATTATTCAAACGATTCCATGAATTTAGATGTTTGTGCTAACATAGTGAAAAATTGACATTAAATTTCATCCGTATTCAACTGTTGACATTATTCATAAAAAAATAGCTGTGACTTCGTCGTGGACAAAAAAGCGAAGTATAAAACTAACAACGGCAGTAGCTAAGTGTGTAGTAAGTGGTCAGTAGCTAATATCTAATAGGAATAGGTTATTATTGTATGTATGCATGATTGCACTATGTAATAAGTAATAAGGTATTATTTCATTACGTAATTTGTCCACGTTATGTAATTGGTTGCGTGGGAACCTTTGAATTAAATATTGTATTGGTTGGTGTTATGCAAATTGGTTGCGTGTTAACCAATATGAATATGCAGCCCTACTATTATGTATTGGTTAGTGCTATAACCAATACAAATTACCAATACAAATCGGTTGGAGTCCATTGTGGATTGGTTAAATTAACCAACATTGCATATGGATTGACTAGGTAACCAATATCAGATTGGTTATTTTAACCAATATTTTGGTTATCCACATATCTACCAACTGGATTGGTTGAAATCGACCAATATATTGGTTATTTTCAACCAATCTGTTTTTAGAGTGTGTTGTGTGTCTTTGTACCAGATATGTTACGATTTATGTGTCACTTTTTGTAACATATAGGCTGAGTAATCTTGTGGCGGCCTTCTTTAAAAATGATAGCCATCTTGAATTACCAAGTGGTTGACAATTTTAGCATAATATTGGATTCAAATGGAGATTAAATGCCCATTTTGGTCCTTGTATTACTGTTTGATCCTTGGTAACACTACTACTAGCCATTCAGTGGCGACCATTTTTGAAAATGGCGGCCATCTTAAACTTTCAAGTGCCTAATAATACTGTTTTGGATATGCCAACAACAGGGAGACCAAACAGATGTTAAATGCCAAGTTTTGTACTTGTATTGCCATTCTATCCATCCGTACATCAATATTTCGGTGATATTTGGCCTTCATTGGCGGCCATCTTCAAAAATGGCGGCCATCTTGGATTTTAATTTGGCTAACGGGGTTTTTGTATAAAGTGACCCAAAATGAGCATGTGTGCTAATTTTGGTGCTTGTATCACTAAATGCAATATTATTGTAATAATCTGCAGGACTAATAGCGGTCGAGGTCTGTGCTAAGTCTCAAGTCGATCGAATTTACAGAAGTGTCAAATTCAATATTTTGAAGAAAAACGTGTACAAATCCTATGGGAAAAAATGCACCTTTAACGTGACGTCACATGACCACGAATGACGTAATCGTGACGAATGTCTTCTAGGATCATCTGTGGGTGGTGGTTTAAGTGTATGCCAAGGCTCAAGTCGATCGGATTTACCAAAGTGTCAAAGTGTATTGTCCGAAAAAAAACCGTGTACAAACCCTTTGGGAAAAAGTCTGAAAAAAATAAAATAAAAACTGCACCTTTAATGTTAAGTCACATGACCCACGATGACGTCATCATGACGAATTTCCCTTGGCCCTCCTGGGGATTGTGGTCCAGATGTGTGCCAAGTCGCAAGTCGATCAAATTTACGAAAGTGTCAAAGTCAATAGTCTAAAGAAAAACGTGTACCAAACCTATGGGGGAAATACTGAACCTTTAACGTAACGTCACGTGACCTTAAATGACGCAATCGGGCCGAATTTCTTTCAGGAACATCTGGGTGTGGTGTTCTAAGTGTATGCCAAGTTTCAAGTCGGTCGGATTTACTAAAGTGTCAAAGTCAATAGTCTGAAGAAAAACGTGTACTAAACCTATGGGGAAAAATTGAACCTTTAACGTGACGTCACGTGACCATGAATGACGTAATCGCGACGAATTTCTTCTAGGACCGTCCTTGGGTGGTTGTCTAAATGTATGCCAAGTCTAAAGTCGATCGGATTTACCAAAGTGTCAAAGTGTATTGGCTGAAGAAAACTGTGTACAAACTATATGGAGAAAAGTCTGAAACTGAGGAAAAAAAAAAAAAAAAAGAAAAAAAAAAAAAAAGAAAAAAAAAACTTTAACGATTACAATAGCTGTTTCGGCTGAATTGCCGAAACAGCTAATAATGAATTGATATATATTTGTGGTTTTTTTTTAATTTAGTTTACCAATAACAACAATGACAATAACTCAGACATGCACAACAATGATGACACCAACTCGGACATGGACAAAAAGGACAGCAACTCGCACATGGACAAAAATGACAACAACTCAGACATGAACAGAAATGACAGCAACTGACATGGACAACCATAACAGAAACTCAGACACAAATACAGCTGCTCAGCCACGTACAACAATGACAACCAAAAACAACAATGGTAAACAGGCAATAGATGCATGTGTTACCATTCGCAGTTTAAAAAGAAAAACTGGATAAAACACTATAACAAATTAATTAATTATTTGTGTTCCATAGCCTACAGAGATAAGGTACAGGACTGTTTTTATACCGGTTAGTTTTGCAACGAGGAATAGAGAGGTGATTACTGTTTCTTAATTTATGACTATGAATTTGTGTTCTTTGCTCAGGAAGCCAGCTAATAAATGTATCATCTTTAAGTAGGTTACATACACATTTATAACAAAGTTCCTCTCTTCTATTAGCAAGGGTACATAGTCCGAGTACAGTTAGTGATTGTTCATATCCATTGTATTGAGATCCCAGTATAATTCTGCATGCCCTTTTCTGGAGTTGTTCAAGGCCATTGCAATGTTGATGTGTGATTCCAGATGTCCAAACTGGGACTGCAAATGTTTCAGGAGTCTGAGCATGTACATACGCCTGCTTGCTTTTGCAGTGATGTCCGTCATCCATTGGTCCCATTTCAGATTAGATTGGATAGTGAGGCCAAGGAGTTTTAGTGAGTGGTGTTCCTGAAGTATCCGGTTGCACAGTGTTAGTTCGCTTATTGGTGGCATGCTTTTTTTGAAGCATACTCTCATTACTGCACATTTATCTGGGTTCAGTTTTAGGCGGTTGTCAATGGACCATTCTTCAATCGAGCTCAGATCTTCTTAGATATGACTCTGCTCAGGAGGTTTAATGGATTCAACAAGTGTCATGTCATCCACGTACTTCCACCGAAGGGCTGAGGTGTCTGACGCTGCATCGTTGATCATTGCAAGAAATGCAACTGGGCCCAAACGCGTTCCCTGCGGGACACCGGCAATGGTTTTATGCCAATCTGACAATATACCATTGTAGCGTACACACTGTTGGCGATCACAAAGAAAGTCACAGATCCATGGTATTACTGATGGGCGTGTACCTAGGGATAACAACTTGGTGATGAGTATAGTGTGGTCTACCCTGTCAAATGCCTTACTGTAGTCTGTGGCAACTACTGTAGAAACAGTGTTTGGAGTATCAGCATTGCGAGCCAAAGTATCCACGATGTTAGTTAGGTAGTGAGTGGTTGAGAAACCCTTTCTGTTCCCAAACTGTTGGGGATCAAGCTGAGGATGGATGTCTTGCAGAATCCATTGGATGGCAAAGTTCTCTGCTACCTTAGCAAAGTAGTCTGTAAGTGAGATTGGTCGAAGTTTGTCGATGGCTGGTGATTTGGTTTTGGGGACTGGAATGACCACAGCTTTTTTCCATTGTGATGGAAGGCTACCAGTGCTGTTTGATCGGTTCATAATGTCAGTTATTGGGGTGCTCAACTCACATGCGAACTCATGTATCAGACAAAGCGGGATGCCGTCTGGGCCAACAGCTTTATTGGTGTTTACCTTCCGAAGTTCCTTATAGACCTGCCATGGGTAGATTTCAGGGCAGAGTGACGGTGAAAGTAGGTACGCAGGTAATGCTGCACTGTCGAGTCTTGGAATGTCCAATGCCACTGATAAAAACTGATTGTTGATGGCGTTAGCTATCAATTTCTCCTCTGATGGGTCAATACCAGGAGCATTGATCTTTAAGCTCTGTGTTTGACTGCCAGTCATAGTTTTTATTTGCTTGTACCATGCCCAGGGGTTAGATTGTTTGTGTTGCTGTACACGGCCATGATAGTAGTTCTTTTTAGCAAGTATTATGGATCTTTTCACCTTGTTTCTGAGCATTTTCCATAATGATGTCTTTCCTTGGTGAAAAGCTCTTTGTCGTTTTTGTATAAGCTCTTTCACTTTGGTAGTCATCCATGGTTGATCCTCATTGTGAAGTTTGATGATGCGGTTAGGAATAAACTGTTCGATGGCTCGATGGAGTGTGCTTTAAAATGAGTTGACTTCTGGTCAGCAGTATCTGCATGAAGCACCTCCTCCCAGTTATGATTGGTGATCCATTGTCCAAAAATACGAATATTGGAATCGCGGAGAGGACGAACAACGCGCTTGACAACATTGTTTGGCTCGGGGGTTTGTCTGTCGGGTAGCCAAAGTACACTGTTGTGATCACTCATGCCAATCGGTGATGTGATTTGGGGTTTAGCGTAATGTTTCGACATGTTTGTAATGATCATGTCGAGGATTGCATCCTTGCGAGTAGGATAATCAACCACTTGTTTGAGATCATTACCACAGCATAATTGTGTGATATTCAGTCTATTAAGATCTCCAAGGAGAATAATTCCTGCTGCTGGATAACGGGTTCGTAGATCTGTAGTCTGCACTAGGTGGTCAATGAGAATGTCGGCATGTTGCTTTGTTGGTGGACTGTATACTGCACCAAGATTCACTGAGCTGATAGTGCGGGGTAGTCTCTTGGGTCGGGCTCGGACCCACGTAATTTCCAGCTCTGCTGGTATGTCTATATTGTTGATAGGTTGAGTGTTAAGTTCATTGTGGGTGTACAAGGCTACACCCACTCCTCTTCTATCAGTTCTGCTTTGTGTAAACATGGAGTATCCCTGAATTTGAAGGTGACCATCTGGTCTGGTAGGAGTGAGGCTTTCTCACTGATTGTGCTGTGGTCCTTGCAATTGAGAGTACGACGTCTCTTGAGTAGGTAATGAGCCCCATTTTAATGTGAAAACAGTTAAAACCAAAACACGGGGGGAGTTCGGTATGGTTGTGCTTGTTGTAGCTAGTCGATGGCGAAATTGCAGAAAACGATGGAGGGCGCCACCACGAGGGTGATACTCGATAGTTGCAGTACAAGAAGCCAAACAAACAGTCACCACAAAAGCACTCTTGTTGCCTAGTATGAAAAACTCACACCTCTTGAATGGCATCATCAAGACTGTCCCTGACCCTGGCTGACTCTGTCACTGCTGGTAAATCTTTAAAAGCAAAAATATTGCACATTTTCGAGACATACGATCTGGAGAGAATTACAAAACTGTGCAGCCACGAAAAGCTTTCTCTGTGTAACTTCAATGTGTATGGCGTGCATAGTTGACATTTAATCCAAAATAGATATATCTCTATTAAAAATAGAGATATCTCTAACAATAGAGATATCTCTATTTTGGACGTACAAAGTTAACATTTAATTCCTGGCAAGTAAGTTAAGAGGGCCTAATATTTCGATCTTAACAAGATCTTCTTCAGAGACTAAATGGCTGTGTACAATAAACAAACATAGGGCAACATACAACATTATGCACATCATGGATGGAGGAAGAAACACAAAAGAAAAATGCACAAAGTCCAATGGAACAATCAACAAAAGGAGAATTAGGCTGAGGGATTAAAGGGTGAGGTCAGTAAGGGTAGGATCAAAGTCAGGGTAGGAACAAAAACAGAAGGAGTAAAACCACAAGGAAGGGGGTCCAGGGTGGAGATCAAAGGGAAGAACTAACAAAGAGGTATGAATAGGAGTAATGAGGAGGGGTGGGGGGGGGGGGGGGGGGTAAGAAAATAGATAGTGGAAACTTGGAGTGAGCACAAACAAAAACAAAATCCTGGCTAGGAATAAATCTGAAACAGATGACAAATAGAAGAAAAATTGAAGTTAATCATTTCCTAGTTGAATGTAAGCCCATGTGGTTGAATAGTCCGAAGACGATTCATCCAAACTTTCTTTCGGCTGAGGCGGACTAAGTCTTTCCGATGGCCAAGTGATTATATGCCCTGTAGACTTATATAGGAAATGCAATGGTTAGGCTGGTTAAAGTGATGTCCGACGGGGGTATCCAGTTTCTTGGTGTTTACAGTCGATTGATGACTGTAGAAACGTTTTTTTAAGGCATTTTTGGTCTCTCCGACATACTGAACTCCCCAAAACCTGCAATAGATGAGATATATGACATTAGATGCACTGCAATTGATGTTACCAATAATTCTATGCGTAGTACCAGAAGAGTGGCCAGAAAAGGAGCCAGACTCCTGGATGTGGATCTGGCAGACCACACATCTGGAACTGCACTTGGAAGTTTCGTGCTGGATGGGAGGAGATGCATCCAAGCTGGGAACTTCGGCTCGAACAATGAGGTCTCGTAGATTACGAGGGCGTTTATACGCCAATACAGGGCTGTCGGGGATGGCACGGACAAGGCGATGTAAAGTGTGGAGAATGTGATGGCTGTCGTTAGTGATTTTGCGAAGGGAAGGGAGGCTGGGGTGAAATGTAGTCACCAGGGGAATCTTGGGTTTGGCATAAGCCCGGGGGCCTTTACATTTGAGCCAGATTTCTGGGTGCAGCTTTGGCTCTGGCAATGGCACGTTGAACTTGGCGGGAGCTGTGACCCCTGGCAACCAAGTTATTCTTTAGTATCTGTGAATGGCGGGAGGATTCATAGTGGTTAGAAAAATCCTTTTGAGTCTGAGGGCCTGACTAAATTATATACCAGTCTTATAATGCCTATGGTGACAGCTGGAGGTGTGGAGATACTGGTGTGTGTCTGTGGGTTTAGAATACAGATCAGTGGATATTAATTTATCCTCCTTGCGGATGGTGACATCCAGGAAGTGGGCCTGATGATGTGCGTATGTATTCACCGCCAATCGCGGTCGTAAGACAAAAGAATTGGGTACGTCCACGATTGACAAAACGTCCACGATTCCAAATCGTGTACAAATCCTATGGAGGTCATCCAAAAAAGTTAGAGTATAAACAACAAAAGAGAAGACGGTCGGACAATGCCCCGTCTATGATTGGCGGTGTTTACCAACCTGTATGAACTGATCGGTGCGAAGAGCGACCTCACGCGGCCACTATTTATGCAAATCAACTGAAGACAAAACGCCTCGTTTAACCATCTATGAAATCTTATGCTTTTCCTAATTTTGCGCTGGATTTCTAGCGCACGACCTTTTTTGCGAATACAGATAAGTATAGACGGGGCCAAAATATGAAGTGACAAATCACACCTTATTAATCTCAACGTCATCAAATTATTTGCAGCTATACAATTGCATACATATAATGGCGACGATTAATTCTGCGTCGTTTGTCGTTCAGCCGAAAATCTGTCGTGATGTTTGAATTCTGCAGCAGATAAATTATTCCTTCGAAGATTTTTGACCGGCCCAAGCATAGTTAGGCCCTTCTTTGTGATGACGATGTTTATAGTAAATTTGCATTTGCCGACAGGTTGTGGGTAATCAATAATTTTTCGGGTAGCTGGCCCCATTCTGCTCGGAGCAAGCTGGCACTGGCACAGACGGCCAGCCAGGCACAAAACCCATAACGTTAAGTCATGTAAGTTCAACTACAGGTAGTTTTGACCATAACATTGTGATTCAAGCAAATACCCAGCAAAACGAGCAAAACCGATATGACCCGTGTCGATCAAGCCAGACAGTTCCCAAGGACAGTTCAAACCTACATCATGTGCACTTCCTACAAAAACTGTCGTTATGGTTAAATTCACATTTAATCATCGATGGTGTTACAGTTGTCTGGGATCTGACTAGGGTTAGTGGTTAGGGGTTAGGGTTAGGGTTAGGGTTGTCCCAGACAACTCTAACATCATCGATGACACCGTCAACACCATCTGTGTTCTGATTGGCTAATGTACCAACCTACCTGCAGACAAAACAAATTCGCGCCCCGGCGCGGCATGTCCCCTTTCAAATTTAATGAGATTACCCCCATATCTTGACCGAGTGGCTCTTGTAACACCCCTAAACAAAAACAGGTCACCGACTCACTTATCCAAGCAAAGGGGGGCGCTTCTGCCTTTAGTCCAGGAGCTAACAGACTTTTATCGGTATTGTTGAGTACAAAAGGTTTGACAACTGAAATGAGTAGGACTATGTGTGGGAACCCCAAAATGTGGATTCTTAAGTTTGGCACTCTTGTACTACCGGGGGCACTCTCAAAATGACCACCCTAATTTTTGTATAGTTATTGGTAGCGTACGAGGACCAAATTTTTGTCATGTACTTCAAGGGAGTCTAATTTCAAAAAGCCAATTCTTAAGTTTTCAACTAATTTACTAAGCCAAATAAGAATGGCCTAATTAACGCTAATTAGCACTTGTATCGGTATTGTCACGTACGAGGACACATTTTAGCTAAAATGTACTCCAAGATATCCTGATTACGAATATCTAATTATTAAGTTTCAACATGTATTAATCCACTTAAGAACGGGTCAAAGGTCAATAATTGACCTAATTACGTTTTCGGAAACGATGAAAATATGCCATTTCTCCGGAACCACATGGGGTAGAGGATTTAAATAAGGTTTACTGTGGAGGTCTAAACATTATGGACAAGGACAAGTTGTTAAAGTTGTATTTTGTTGGTGTCTTCATGGCTTAAACATGCAATTAAGCTTAACAAGTGTACCCTTTTGACCAAGCACCTGATTATAATTGTATCGGTATGATTGAGTACGTCCACAAAACTTATGTCAACATTTTCATCTGGCAACCCAGAATACGAAAAGCTCGTTCTTAAGTGTCCATCTGATGCACAAATCCGCTTAAGAAATATGTCAACTTATGAAAGCATGTTTAAGCTGTTATTGACTCTTTCCTCATGAAAAGGAGGCCTTTTTCATAAGTTTAATTTACCAAGAGCTTTTAAGAATTGCTCGCATCCAATTTATTTAGCTGGATATTACAGTACCCATGTGGTTGTGTCTAGGACAATAAGACTGTGCCCTATTGTTCCTTGTACCTTATACAAATAAGCACGAGCTCTCATTACAGATGTGGGCACAGGACAGAAGATATTGATTGAAATAAACTTTAATTAAAAATCAAATCGAAATTACATGTAACACTGTAACAATACTAAACACTTTAATTACAATGGTGCACTGCACTTGAATTAAAATGAATCTATGTTAATACAAGAACTCTGAGGATCTGCTTAGTGTGACAACATTGAAAATATTGACCTATGATCTACGTATTGACCTCGAACAAGCTAGCCTATGCCTAAACATGCAAATACTTCTTTGAAGTACGGTGCAATATTGCAGTTACTGTATATTATTATTATTATTATATTTTAATCTTGGTGATTTACGTTTCCCTAACATGTTATCCATGAATAAAACTACAGCGCCTTGCTTATATGAATGTAAGTTCCCGGAGTGTAAGTTATAATATCTTTTCAAAATCTATATGCGTTTTCACTGGCAGACTATTTTCATGTCAAAATCTACTGGTAGCTAAAGTACCATGGACATGAATAAACTCAAGTTACATTTATAGCAATTTTTCTGGATGACTTTGAGATAAAGACAAGATTAACAAGTAAATAGTTCATTTCAAAGAAAATAACAAAGAAAATAAAACAAAAATTCTCATCCAAGTTATTGTTTTTCACATGTAAACAAAATCTGAAACATGTGCCGTATTTGCTTGTATTTATCACATGTTCTGAATTATTACCTGTTTGTATTACTTTTCCCCCCGAGTGTAAATACGTATCTAATTATTTCATTATTGTGCTTTTACACTTACAAAATAAATAGATGCACACAATTTGTTTTTCTTGTACACTAATTTTGGCAATCAGTTTTACATACAAATATCTCAGCCAGTGTATATGTACAGTATGCATGTGAACACAGTGTGTTGAGGGCGCACTTCAATGAAATTGCTCAAAAAACACTGGATCTAGAGTCACACTGAGCTCCTAATTGCTATGGTAAACAAGAGCAATCTCTTGCATAAGTGGGTGGGTTTGAAAGGGTTAAGTGGTACATAGTAATCGATGGTAAAATGTACACGAGTTTGTATTTGATGTGCTTGAAGTTTTGTTCAGTTTAGTACACGAAATACAATAAAGTTCTCCTAGATCCTAACTGTTCGGAAAACTGACCTTGTGTGTTCACTTTCATATGTGTTGGTAACCTGGTCTCTGAATAGTCACACACACAAAACAAACAAGAAGCCTGAAAATATAAATATCTAACTACTTTGGGAGACAGCTTTAAAATAAATATCACCTAAATAATGAAAATACTAGTTGTATGTAATGAAAAAAAAGTGCACCCCTTTAACTAATTAACAGCTTAAATGATTAACTTTTCTCAGATTTCAATTAAAACAATAAAACGAGAGCATTAATTCTTCAAATTTAGCTGCAATATAAAATTATGTAATTAATGTGAAGGTGTTTACGTTACATTAAGGAAAGCGATATAAGTTGCAAAACTAAATATTCGGGAATAAAATCAAACGTACAAAGACTAATCAAAGAACTGTGTTTCAGAGAGAAATGATGTAAATAAAGCAACAATGTTATAAAGTATAAACCTTCTAAATTTATATTTGTTAGTGTTGTCTTTTTTTTTACAGTCTAATATAATCTCAGTAGATTTCTAAAAAGCTGCATTTCGTAATAATTCCCCGCCCCATGTCTTGTTTTTGAACAGAGGTGAGCAAAATCATCGGCTTTATCTTGTAAACTCTGATCCAATCCTTGGCAGAATTTCTCACTATTTTTTTGATACTCGACTCGACTAAAACTGATGACCCCGAGAGCCATCTGAAGAGAAATCTAAAATATAATTGACGTTTTGGGATGGATTTATCATGTATACATGATCCACAGAGGGCGTTACACATACGAGAAAATAGAGATTACGAAAAGCATCAGTTTTGTGAAATACATCGTTTAGTTTTCAAGATTTGTAGGACCCTGGATCCGAATCTAGTGGTAAGAACCTTCCTTAGTTTTGCTGGATGCGATGTAATAGACATTTGCGTATTGTTATAGTTTGGTAAGGTAAAATACTTGGTGTGACCTAGTTTTATCGCCGGTTATGGGTGCTAATAACGTTAGTAATTCTTGGCGACAATTTATAGTAGCCTTGGTATACATTCTGCCTACACCGTGGCCAAGTCACTTGCAGCCATGACAAGAAATGTACCTAATTTATTCTAACTTATAGGCCAAACATTGTAGTTTATTTGTGGTTTTTAATATATTCCCTTGTCCTGCGTGCTTATTGAATTATCTGGGGCTTGGTCAATTCGTAGCGTGCGTTTCCGTTATAGTCAACAGCGCCCATTTGGGTTGGGATTGTATACTTCGTTAACTTTTAAAGCTTGAATATACTAAGTTTATGTGTTTATTATACATAATTATATTGTTTACTTGCTCTCTGTATTTGTAATCATAGTTGACGTGACACCAGGCAACTTTTGTGGCATTAAAGGGCAGTTGTATGTCGGTACCTGAAAGGTGAATAAACCAGTGTTCGCATTAAAAACCGACGTTACAGTCAACGCTGTGGATAAAACCAGTGTTAATATTCACGAGAATTATACTTGAGATCAACAGTGGAGAATAACAGAATAACAATGGAGGTCCTCAATGTTACGGAGGCTGAGGCTATGGCCACGCGGGCCAAGGTGAAGTCAGTGAAGGAGAGTCGGTAGGACACTGCCTAGGCTCTCGTCGGAATTAAGGACAATATCCAACCGTTGCTGTTAGTACTCCCATCAGATGTGGAGGAAGTCGGAGCTAAGAACTCAAGATAGCTTCAGGATTACGAAAGGTTTTTGATTTACCACGGTGAATACTTAACACGAAAGAACAGAGACCTACAGTGCAGGCAGAACTACAGCCTGAACTCAACAGTTTGCAGGACATTACGGCCACACTGGATCAGTGGCTAGTGTACCACACCAGCATACTTGAAAGAGACAGCAGGAGGTACAACCCATAATGTGAATTTAGACTGAGGATATAAATGTTGAACTTTTGGATGTAACTTTGAAAATCTGTAGTTGAAGTCACATCCTGCTATATACTGGTCGTGTCCGGTTCGAATGCAAAATCACATCATCCCCATTCCCAGTGTTATGATTTGTTTCCATTAAGGCACAGGTGCTAGCCATTACAATGGCAGACCAAATCGAGCTAGAGCTAGCTACATTGGGTCGTCCAATGCAGATATGCTGTACGACTGTCGTACAGACCGTCTCGTTTCTGACGTGGCTCTATGTGACCCAGTGGTTTTGCAGAATGATCGTGAAGAGCGGCCTCAACCTAGTACACAGCTTGACATCATGGCATCCGACAAAGTGGACGACAAGTCATCCTCCCTCAACATCGATGCGCCATTGAAGGACAGCTCCCTGGGAGGATTGGTAAAAGTTCAAGGCTCGGCCAATTTTATCCACGACAAGGAGTCGTACCGTAAGCAGGCTCGACTGACATTATAACCAGCACGATATGTGGCAGAGGGGTACCCCCTTCTTATCTCTATACTTTATACGCACTTAACACTACTGTAACCTAACCCATCCCCCCCTTGTCTAAATTCCAAGTGTCGCCGCCTATGCCATTGCGGTCAGTGCTAAGTAGTGATTTTACCATTGATGAATTGTTACAAGCGAGGATTGTGATTTTTGAAGCTGCGATGGAGAAGTACCGTGAAGACGTCCAAGATGGCGACGAAACGGGCGACTCGTCAAAAAAGCTAAGTACCGTTTTTTCACTTAAATCCCGTAGATCTAATCAAACAGCATCCGATGACATCAAGGACCTATGTCTGTATATTTTTGGTCATCGGAACACTTTTCCCATGTCTTGTCTTAGTTCAGCTTGTCAGATAAATTACAAGCAAACAAGGCATACTACAGATCGGGACTTAACAGGTGTCACAACCCCCGATCAAGTCCCCGAACCCACCCCACAGGTCATTTATCAAGCCATCATACAGGTCCAAAATGACATAAAATTACTTGATCAGAAATTTTCAGACCAATTTGCAACACTATCTGGCCAGATTTCTCGATCTTCTTGTTCCCAAAGGGAAACAATAGACCACCTGAAGAAGGAATGTGACGCTCTCCATTCTACCATTGATATGCTGATGAGTCCTTCTTCTCGTGAAGCCCATGATGATTCAGAACGCCCGCCGAGTGCTCTGAGCCGGAACCACCCATGGACGCCCACAAGTCTAGCCAGTCCAGCGAGCCACCGTACAGCGGATCTCAGTCCAGCGAGCCACTGTACATTGGATGTCGGCCCAGCGGTTCTGGTACCGACAAGCAACCGCTTCGCTGCATTGGCGACAGAGGATCCCGTCATCACCGACTCCAGCACCGGTGATTCCCGGACCGAGGCAGAGTTGGTGATCGACACGTACTTCGAAGTCTTGCAGCTAAACGGCCAGCCTGACACCGAGGAGCAGGGATCCTCCCCAACCCCAAACCATTTGCCCCATCCCTCAAAAACTAAAATGTCCTTAGAATTTGACGAGCAGCTGAATCAATACCGGAAAAAGCACAAGAAGCTGACCACTGCAAAGGACAAACCGGCACCTAAAGTAAAACAATCAGCATCCACACCAACGGAACACCACTGTGCAGATGTGCTTTTAATCGGTGACTCGATGATAAAACGGCTTCAGCCCAGGAGATTGAGCAGGCAAAAGAAAGTGATGTGCCACACCATGCGTGGAGCAAAAATCCAAGATCTTGCTCCCCACGCCATACAGCTGTCGACCAAGCACGACGTATCTCGGGTAATTCTCCATGTTGGGACCAACAACACATCCGACAACCCGGAGACTATTGCCGCTCAAATCACCTCCCTCGGCGAGTCACTACAACCAAGATCAGTGACAATATCTTCGATCATACACCGTAAAAACCAAACGGTGCCACAGTGCAAGAGAGTAGATGATTCTAATAATCTGCTCAAGTCCATAGCAAAGCGAAATAACTGGGGCTTCATTGACAACGGTAACATAAACTCAAACCACCTTGTGTCCGACGGTGTGCACCTCGACTCAGCAGGAGTGCGCCTACTTGCCACGAACATTATCCAACACATCAAAGGACCACCAAAACCCTTTGATAGTCGCATTCCACATCAGAAAACCCCTTTCGGTCAGAGTTTGTACTCTGATGTCCTGACGAAGCGGACTACAGCGACCCGTGATGTTCCGACGGGTTTTCTAATGGCCAACCAGTATTACCCGCATCCCCATCAGAAACGGCACCAAATCAACCTCAATCAACGACGGCAGCCAGTATCCCAGACCAGAGCACCCCCGACACATTATCGAGGCCAGGAGTAGTCTTTGGGCAAGACGTTGCTTAATTCGCAGCCACGAGAGGGCGCTATCGCGACAAACCATCATTACTCGCCATCCTGTCCGTAACAACGTCTTTGGAATTACGTCGAGGTAGAGATATGCGCACGCACCTGCTTAGCCTAATGAATGCAGCGTACATTACGTACTTTGCATAAACATACATATGCATAGGTCTAACACCCTGACTCAACTTCTCATTGCATCTGGATGTACATGTACATGTACATGTGTATGTGTATGCATATATACATGTATTGTTCACAAATGTACATGTACATACTGTACACATTTTATCATCAAACGTGTTCAACGTTATTCGTGAAAATGGAAGACTTTTCGGTACATATTAATTAGGGTCATCTCTTGCCAACAAGTTTTAAAGGCAGAATTCGTTTGGTATTTTGAAAATGACAACGTTCCCCTTAAAATATATTTATTTTTATGAATTTCTTTGGTCATAAATTCAGGACGAATTTCACCTTTGCAATTTATTTTTCAAATTTCTTTTTAGGATCTTTATACACCCTTCACATACACGGATTTGTCCAACTCGTGGTCAATCGCAAGCATCCGTAAATAACTCGCTGGTATCCGTAAATAATTCGTCACAACTCGCAACAACTCGCAGACACAACAAAATCTTACGATTGTCCACGGTTTGAGTTTTCTGTAAATAACTCGTAAAAAGCTTGTAACAATCCGTAAGTATCGTAAACCACTCGCAACAACACGTAACCATCCGTAAACTGCTCGCAAAAATCCGTAAATGACTCGTACCAATTTTTTTAACAATTTGTTACGGTTAGTTTACGATTTGTTTACGGATTATTACGAGTGCTTACGTGTTGTTAACGATTTCATTCGGGTCGTGTTACGATGACTTTACGGATTGTTACAAGTTATTACGAGCACTTTACGTGTAGTTACGAGTACTTTAATAATAAATACGTATACTTTACGAATGATTGTACATGTACATTGAGATTTGCAGGATTTATATATTTTTTGACAACAAATCCTGAGGACTCGTAAATACTTGTAACTAACTCGTAAGTCGTAACTATTCGTAACAACACGTAAACAGGTCGTAAAATGCTCGTAAGTTGCTCGTAGTTATCCGTGACAACTCGTAACAAATCGTGGAATTTTGACGTAAATACATGGCAATAACTCGTAATAATCCGTAATAAACCGTAAATAGCCCGTAATAACTCGTAACAACACTTAAATCAGTCGTAAAACTGGCCAAATCGTAAGGATCTGTGAATCTGTGCGATCCGTAAAGACTCGTAAGAAAAATCCGTGTATGTGAAGGGAGTATCAGTAACCCAACGTCTCAAAGGAAACAATTTGGTTTACGTATATAATTATGTGCCTTTTCATATAATTTTAAAATTGCCCCCCCCCCACCCCCTCCTTTGTGGTCGCCATTGTGCTTGCGGAATATTCAGTTTTTTTCATGATTCTTTGTAGGTTTTAGGGAATAGGGGGGGGGGGGAGAGCGTTAGGTAAGAGTGTATATATGTATGGTGGTATATGCATGGTCTAACTTAGACCACCATATACCACCATATTAGACTCTAAGGGTAGTCCCTTGGTCTCATCATATCGTGCTGGGTATATTACTGGGCTAAGCAAGCTTCAGGGTAATCATCAATCAATTCTTACTACTAGTAAAATATTCCCACAGACTTTTATGCAATTTATAAGCTGCAGCCAAGGAATTCGGACATGGCCTATTTTTCAGAGGGGAAACTATAATTAGTATTAGACACATTTTATCTTTACAGTTACACTGCAGTTGCCAATTTAGTCATTCTAATTGAGTTTCAGTTATTAATACAAAGCAGCAAACAGCGACATTTAGAGTGGTTTGTTAATTATTTTTGGCCTCAAATGAAATTCAATGAAATACATGTGAATCATTTTCAAAATTTAATTCTTTAATAACACTTGCAATTGAGCCTGAGGTACATGTAAGATTAGGAATGTATTCCTACCTCAATGCACTTATAATAAAGGTTAAATTTATCCAAATCACTAGAAATAAACATGATGTCCATAAATTAAACGCAGATTAAACACCATCGCCTAGGTTTCCTGTCCGCTCCTTCTGCCATTTCGGAGCCCACCGTGCACACGGAGAAAACCGTGCCGGCGACTTTCTGATGCCGACTCGATCGTGCGAGTATCTCGGTACTTGCTACCTGACCTATTCTACACTAGCTGTCGTATGTGCGCGTGCGCGAAGAAAAGATTTCCTTCATTAACATACATAAATAGCGCATGCGCACTAGTTTTTTACCGTTTTCGGTAAAAAAATTTACGTAATTCCAAAGACGTTGTTACGGACAGGATGGCGAGTGATGATGGTTTGTCGCGATAGCGCCCTCTCGTGGCTGCGAATTAAGCAACGTCTTGCCCAAAGACTAGGCCAGGAGTGGAACCAACATCTGAAAATGGTCAGGGAGCTGCTCAACCCACAAGGCAAGGTTCTAAAATAGACATAACAGATGGTATTATCTGCAATCAAAGTTCCGAGGGTTTCTCATTCGCCCATCTTAATGTAAGAAGCCTCATAAACAAATTTGACCATTTTAAGATTGTAATGTCTAAAAATCCATTCGACATCATCTGTCTAAACGAAACTTTTTGCGACGCCTCAATCTCTGATGACGAAATAACTCTACCAAATTATTCTATTGTCAGAAAAGACAGGAACCGACATGGTGGCGGTGTTGCAATTTACATTCGAGATACCCTAATGTTCTCTCGTCGTGAAGATCTCGAAATATATGATGTCGAGTGTATATGGGTTGAAATTAAGTGCAAACAAAGACAGCCTGTGCTTATCAGTTCTATTTATAGGCCTCCTTCAAGCTCTGTCGAATTTATGGGAAAACTGAGTGATATCCTTAATAAGGCCTCGTGTGAATGTAAAGAAATTATTACAACTGGGGACTTTAATTGTGATGTTTCAGAGGAATACGATAGTATGCAATCAAATCCAATTATTTCTTGCTTTAGTTTGTTCCAAATGGCGCAACTCATACATGACCCAACACGTGTCACTGAATCTACTAAAACTACCATCGATCTCATTTTTAGTTCCCACCCAGAGCTCATAAAGGACTGTGGTGTTTTACCAGTCCTAATCAGTGATCATTATCTTGTTTATGGGCTACACAGTTGGAAAACACCAAAAATGAAAGGTCGTTCAATATATTTTCGATGTCTAAAAAATATAGACAGTGATGCATTTACGGACGATCTCCGTAATGCACCATGGCAAGATGTTTTTGGTTGTTATGATGTGGATAATGCATGGTCTATATGGTACTCCATATTTATGAGTATTATTAACCTCCATGCGCCAGTCAAAACCAAACGCATTCGGGGTGCCTCAGTACCGTGGCTCGATAGCGAAATTCTTAAACTTATGCGGCAACGCGATCGTGTACACAAAATTGCAAAGCACACAGGCTTACAAATTCATTGGGATTCATACAAAAACCTGCGGAACAATGTTACTAATAAAATCCGCAGTAAAAAGAGTAATTACTACACATCCGCCATAGAAGAAAATAAAAGCAACTCTTCTATGCTGTGGAAAACTCTGAAGGAGGTACTCCCTAAGAAACAAAAAACTGTACCAAATTCGATTACTTCCCCAAATGGGGAAAATATTGACAATATCGCCGACATTGCTGATACATTAAATGAACACTTTTCAACAATCGGCAAGCGTACTGCTGGAAATTACCCTTTGCGTGAACTTGAAATAGATGACAATACTGACGCCTCTATATTTGATTCTGTTGATGAAGATTGCGTAGTACCTAACATTACAGAAGAGTTTGTTCGAAAGCAAATATCATCCATGTCGGTTGGGAAAGCAACAGGTCCGGATGGAATTAGTGTTAAAATGATTAAAATTGCTTCACCTTATATCATTAAATCTTTAACTCATATTGTTAACCTGTCTATAAGATGTGAGCGATACCCTAAAGATTGGAAACATGCTTTAGTAACACCAATTCACAAGGGAGGAGATAAATGTAGTACAGGTAACTATCGTCCAATTTCTATACTGCCAATTATCTCTAAGATTTTAGAAAGATGGGTGCACTCATCGGTATATAGATATCTTGATGAAAACAATCTGATTCCTAGTTGCCAGTCGGGATTTAGACCCCTGCACTCAACTGAAAGCACCCTACATGACTTAACAAACAAGTGTTTTGCGGCCATGGAGAATGGACAAGTTACAGGCAGTGTGTTTATAGACCTCAGTAAAGCATTTGATTGTGTTGATCATGAAATCTTACTAAAGAAACTAGAAAGGATGAACATGTCATCTTCTGTAATAAATTGGTTTAAGTCGTACCTAAGTGAACGTAGTCAGTCTGTGAATATTGGCGGCACCATATCAAAGGTCCTGTCCGTAAACACTGGTGTTCCACAGGGGTCGATACTAGGTCCACTTTTATTCATTGTGTATACTAGTGACCTTCCATTTTGTATTGCCCCAAACTGCAACTTATTTATGTATGCAGATGACTCCACATTAACGTGTAGCTCCTCCAACATTAATATAATAGAAAGTAGCTTAAATACAGCTCTTACTAGTTTTCACAACTGGTGCGGAAGAAACAAGCTAGCTTTAAATGCCACCAAAACCAAATGCATGCTTATTGGTACTAGGCAGAAAATATCTAATGTTAATTTAAATGTATGCATTGTTGGTAGTCGTATTGAAAATGTGAAGTCTTATAAATGTTTGGGTGTAATTATTGATGAAGCATTAAGTTGGGGCCCACATGTCGAATACGTAAGAAAAAATGTGGTGTCTAAATTAGGTATACTAAGAAGAATCCGTGATTGTATTCCTCAGCACAGCTTGCACACACTATTTGTAAGTCTAGTTATGCCAACATTAGAGTATTGTTGTACTGTGTGGGGAGGAAGGTACATATCTCGCGATAATATGTTAAACAAATGTCTCAAAAGAGCCGCGCGGATAATCCTTAAATGTACCTTCCTCACCCCTTCAGAGGATATGTTTGCTCGTCTTAATTGGGCCCCTTTTTCAAAAAGAGTCAAGTCAAAAAAGGCTATTCTTGTCTTCAAAAGTATCAACAAAATGACTCCTTTGTACATGACAAATATTTTCAAACCACTTACAGTAATTCGCGAAACAAGGCAATCAACCCACACGGCACTGAAAGTTCCTTTCGCCAAAAAAGAATGCTACGCCACAAGTTTCGCTGTGAGTGGTGCAAATATTTGGAATAATCTGCCCGAACAATTGCGAACATTGGACTCATTAAGCACATTTAAATCAGAGCTCCGACATGCCATCTGAGTGTTAGATATTATGCCAATTGCGCTGATCTACGGAGTTAGAACTTGGTTGCCACTATAATGTGGAGCCGGATAGGAATTTCCCCTTCTTATTTTTCACCTAAAAGGTTTTTTTATTTGGCGGGTTTTCGCCTATCTCGTAAATCAGAATTAGTATTAATGTTTAGAATTCCTGTAATATCCTTGTATTTATAATATGTACTGTTATTTTATTTGATGATGTATGCAGGGCCCCAATGAAAACCAGTTTTAAACTGTTTGGGCACACCCTGGGTAAAGAAATGGAATAAATAAATAAATAAAAAAGGAATTCCTGAGATTCCGAGAACACAATGGTCCACACAAAAGAGGGGGGGGGGGGTTTCTCTGCCACATATCGTGCTTCATATGACTTACATTGCATTACAAAACAACCACAAAGTTTGAGCAGCTGACTATGAAGAATCTGGGTGCGCACAATGTTCAGCACCACGACTTCTTTGACCAAGGTACAGCTAGGACGTAGTGATAGGAATCCTGTATGGGACGCAGGCGTTTTCGTATTTGATAGGGAAGGTGAGCATGAGGAAAACATCCAGGATGTGCAGGGCCAAATGCGTGGTATGGTGAAGAAATTGGTTTAAATTGAAATGGGTGGAGAGGGATTGCTTAAGACAAGTGAGCGAGAGGAAGTTGGTGATTTGCGTTGTATATTTCACGGCGACTTTAACATAGAAAATAACCCGACAACGTACCAAGAAGCTGTGGCCATCTATACCAAATTGCCTTTAATGATTGGCACGAACGGAGAAAATTCCGTACCAATGCGGGTTTGGCTAAGTTAGATCAGAAATCAGCTACGTTTGCTTGTCAGATCAGCATTAACTTAATCATTCATTTCCAGGCAATCTTTGAGGGACTTGGGGACCTTGAGGTTAAATGCAATGACTTGATCAGATCCGATGTCTGCACAGATTTCGCACAGTTTCAAAAAAGTTCACTGCGCTTGAAAAACATATGCATGAATATCAATTGTTTTTACATGAATATATTACAGAAGCACTGCCAGCAATCAGAGGGGGTGGTATTGAGGAGCTAGGGTTGGCTGATTCTCTCAGAGAGTCGCTTCAGTCACCGTTTGGTTTAGAACCACTCAATAACTGGGTCGCAAGCAAAGATAAGGAGATGAATGTCGTGAAGTCTTACATGAAAAAACTTTTTGTGGATATTCCAATCATCAAGACGCAGGCAGATTTAGAAGAGCTCGTCTTAGATCCACTGGTGGAGAACGTCATCTGTTTTACATTCCCTCTTCAAGGTCAGGAACAACACCTGCATGTTTTGTCTGAGTATGATCTCAAATCTCATGAGAGGTCAGCCCCTGCCTTAGACAAGCATGCAGGGTGGACCTCTGACAAATCGGCTTCCGTGAAGATGAGATCGAGCGCAAGAAATTTTGCAGAGTTTTCCCGTGCAAACACGGATGCTGGTAGCTGCAAAACTGCTTATGCAATAACAGGTTTTGGTAACGAAAGTTCATGGGCTTCATTTTTGCTGTATGAGGAGGGTATTCTTACAACAAAAGATTTCGATCCACCAAGTAAACATGGCAAGTCGTCTGTGAAGAGCAAGACCCACGACGAAATCTCTCTGGAATGGCTCCACCTGAAACGGGCGTTCCGAAGGTGCAGTACCATAAGGTACAGTACGGAAAAGCAGAGCCAGAGTCACCTTGAAGGTCAAATTTAGGGGTCAAAAGGTAAAACGAGGTCATGTTTTGTTATTGTTTACATTTTGTCTTGTATTTTCATATAACATCAAGTTTGGTACGAACAGTTGAATATTTAATAAGTTATAAGGGTTTTAACTTCTAAAATAATAGATAAATATTGAGAGATTGATGAATATAAATCATTTTACTCCTTTATGCTTTGGAATACGCATAATTTAAGATGCATTCATTTTAAAGTCACTTTCATCATAATTGTCTAGTTTCCAAAGGTATATAAGACATTTAAGGTCAAATTTCAAGGTCAAAAGGTCAAATTTTACTTTTATACCAAAGAAGAATCGACTTGTTCCAGTTGTTTTTTCTTGGTTAAGCAGGTAAGTATACAGCGCCAATGATGTGTTTTAAAGGATAAGCAACTGTACATTTGAAGACAAAACACATCATTTTCAATCGATTTAACCCATCACCAAATCACTTCTGTTCAAGCTTCATCCCCTGTCGTGTTCATGCATCCTTCAGCATCACAGCCACATGCAGGTAAACATGGTTGTCCCATCTTGTGGCAATGGCAAGCTGGTGTGCGGCACTTGCTTTTACATCCACAAGTAACTATAGTTCCAAACATCTACTTGGAACAGATGGTTTCCGCAACCACACCACTTCTAACTGTCTGTCTCCTAAAGATCAGGAACAACTACGTCAGCCTTGTTTGCCTGCAGCCATACCTTTGCCTGGTAGTTCGCACGCGACATATGCAATTCCAGAGCGTCACTTGTTGGTGGCAACATTTCAAGTGCCTTCTTCCCTTTCTGGAAGAAGTCATGCCTAGCTCTGTCAACACCTGAACTAGAGTGTGGCAAATTGTAAAGCATACATACTCCTCGACATCGCTTAATGTCCCATCTTGGCCAACGCCATGCAACAGTTCCGGGTGTTGCAATCAGACATTCCAGCATGATTTTTGCCACGGCCAGCGTACGATGACACAGTATCACAACCAGTTATAGCATGGAACCCAAGAACATTCTCCATAACCGCTGGAGGGAGGGTCTCGTTGATGATGACGTGAACTGGAAAACACTCTTGCTCCTTGGACGTGCCACTAGCACTCATCATCCACACCTGGCAGAGTTTGTCCCTGGTATTAAGTGAAGGAGCAAGAGCAGGACATATGTGTCACGGCACTTAACAATTATGCTTTCATACCCTGCATCAATGGCTTGGAGGGTGATCCTTGTGTCAGCCTCGTCGTGCTTTGCATTCAGTGTTGGGATGACTCCCCTTGTCGTTGACAATCCGTTTGGTTTGCTGCCACCAACTACTACTTTGTTGACTGTGTCATTGTGCGTTGCCAGTTTGCCACTGATGGACTGTGCACGGTCTTCCTTGTTTTCACCTAAGGCTATGAAGTTCTTCCATGCTTGGGGAAGTGGAAGATCATCCCTGTTGACCACCTTACGAATTGGTCTCGTTTGCCCAGCTCTTTTGCTTCGTGTAGTCGACTTGATCGATAGAGGTCTATACTGATCAAAAACAACGTCGATCCTGGACACTGTGCCACGGAACTGCTTCACCACGGTCTTCTCGAAGGTTGTGGCATAGTCACCAAACGTCTTGCACTTCGGTGGCTTCCCTAGGGACTGTATCAATGCATGACCATCGATTATGATACAGTTTTTTTCGAAGCAAAAGAGCTGGGCAAACGAGACCAATTCGTAAGGTGATAAACCGGGATGATCTTCCACTTCCCAAGCATGGAAGAACTTCATCGCCTTAGGTGAAAACAAGGAAGACCTTGCACAGTTCCTCAGTGGCAAACTGGCAACGCACAATGACACAGTCAACGAAGTAGTAGTTGGTGGCAGAAAACCAAACGAATTGTCAACGACAAGGGGAGTTATCCCAACACTGAATGCAAACCACGAGGAGGCTGACACAGGGATCATCCTCCATGCCCTTGAAGCTATTGATGCATGGTATGAAACTTGAAAGCACAGCCGTGACACAGATGTCCTGCTCTTGCTCTTTCACTCTTCACCAGGGACAAACTCTGCCAGGTGTGGATGATGAGTGACACGTCCAAGGAGCAAGAGTGTTTTCCAGTTCACGTCATCATCAACGAGACCCTCCCTCCAGTGGTTGTAGAGAATGTTCTTGGGTTTCAAGCCATAACTGGTTGTGATACTGTGTCATCGTTCGCTGGCCATGGCAACAAATAATGCTGGAATGTCTACTCGCAACACCCGGAACTGTTGCATGGCGTTGGTCGAGATGTGACATTAATCGATGTCGAGGAGTTAGTATCTATGCTTTACAATTCGCCACACTCTAGTTCAGGTGTTGATGACAGAGCTAGGCATGACTTCTTCCAGAAAGGAAAGAAGGCACTTGAAATGTTGCCACCAACAAGTGACGCTCTGGAATTGCATATGTCGCGTGCGAACTACCAGGCAAAAGTATGGCTGCAGGCAAACAAGAATGACGTAGTTGTTCCTGATCCTTAGGATCAGGCAACTGACAGACGGTTATAAGTGGTGTGGTTGCGGAAACCATCTGTTCCAAGTAGCTGTTTGCAACTAGTTACTTGTGGATGCAAAAGCAAGTGCAGCACACAAGCTTGCCATTGCCACAAGATTGGGGTGCATGAACACGGCAGGGGGTGAAACTTGAACATAAGTGGTTTGGTGATGGGTTAAATCGATGGAAAACAATGTGTTTTGTCTTCAAATGTACAGTTGCTTATCCTTTAAAACACATCATTGGCGCTATTACCAGCTTAACAAAAACAAAAAAACAGGAACAAGTCGATTCTTCTTTGGTATAAAAGTAGAATTTGACCTTTTGACCTTGAAATTTGACCTTGAATGTCATACATTCCCTTTTGAAACTAGACAATTATGTGGCTTCCAGCCACTGTGGTGCCTTGTTGATGAAGAAGCAAAGATAATTTCTGGTAACAGTGACTTTAAAATGAATGCATCTTACATTATGCGTATTCCAAAGCATTATTGAGTAAAAAACATTTATATTCATAAATCGCTTAATATTTACCAATTGTTTTAGAAGTTAAAACCTTTATAACTCATTAAATATTCAATTGTTCGAACCAAACTTGATGTTATATGAAAGTACAAAACAAAATAAAACAAATTGAAAGTTTGACCTTTGACCCCCAAATTTGACCTTCAAGGTCAAATGCCATTTTGGCAACCGAGTGATTCTGAAAGCCTGGACCATAGTGATAGTTTCTAGCATGGTTGCCAGCTTTGAACAACAAATGCCATCAAAAGTTTGTTTAAGCATATTTCCCGGGGTTGGCCTGCCGACTATTTGTCGAGTTGGTGTGAGTCAGGTAAGTGGGATCCGTGCTCAGCGCACCTGCTGGTCCTCCTATACACAGGTAAGGAAGCACATAGCATCCCAAACATGTCTTGCCATTACTTGGGATCCGCCGGCCGATTTGTGTCTGATCACACTAGACGACCTCGGAACTAACGAAGCTCTCCGAATTTGGGTGTCTGCCGAGTGCATCAGTGTTGGAAATGGTACGGAAAGTGGACCACTGAAAATTGATATCGATCAAGTTCACCGGCCTGCCATATTATACTAAGAAAAATGCTGAAAATGTTAAAATACTCACAAAGGGATGCGAGTCTACTGGGATACCTACTAATTTGGTAGTTCCACTATCGCAGTATGTTCCCAAGCTATAAATTTGGTAAGAGATCTGGTGTGGTTCAGCCGTTGGTGCTACTGGCCCGGGTAAGAGCACGCTGATAAATGGGATGATCAACTATATCCTTAAAGTTGACTGGAAGAACGGGTTTCGATTCAAGCTAGTTGACCAACGAGGAGTTGGACCCCAGTCGCAGGAACATAGACAAACTCAAATCATATCTTTCTACACAATATATAGAAACAAACACCACAACGTTCCTTACACGTTGACAATTATCGATACGCCAGGGTTTGGAGATACAAGAGGTATTGAGCGTGAAAAGAACATCGTATCTTATTCCGAGGCTCACAAAATTGATCATATAGGCGCAATAGGCTTCATTGCTCAGTCTTCGCTGGCACTCCTCACCAACACACAGCCGTATGTTTTTGATTCCATCCTGTCTGTTTTCGGTAAAGACATGTCGACAAACATACTGCTCCTCGTCAATTTCTGTGATGGACAGAAGCCCCCAGCTGTCGACGCAGTCAGAGAGGCGAAAATTCCTTGCAGTAACATCATGTTTAAGTTCAACAACCCGTCTCTTTTTGCTAGCAACGTAAACCACGAATAGGGAAACGGGGCTTGTGGGGATTCAGACGACGAAGACAATTCCGATAAGATGTTTTTTTGCGGATGGGCATAAAGAGTATGTGGAACTTCTTCTGTGCTCTCAATAGCTTGGAATCGAGGAGCCTGTCTCTTATCAAGGAAGTTTTAAAGGAGCGAAAGCGATTGGAGACCGCTGTGGAAGGTTTGCAAGCTCAAATACAGATGGTGGTTTCTAAACTAGAATAGTTAAGCCATGAACAGCAGATACTCGAGCAGCACGAAACAGAAATACAAGCAAACAAGTCATTTGAATATGATATTGAAGTTCTCAAATGCGAAAAGGTTAGCAGCACATGTTATATCACAAACTGCTCCAAATGTCGCTACAGTTGCCACAATCTCTGTCGTATTGCAGAAGCATTAGTGTTGGGCGGTGGACAATGGTAGAATTGTAAGAAGTGTAGAATATGTCCAGGCAAATGCATTTGGGACGTCCACTTAAATTAGGCCTGCACATTGGAATTATACAGTACAAAGGAGAAGCGGACGTGTGCCTAACTCGAAGAACGATACAAAGACGCGACGGGGAAGAAGCTTACCGTAGAACAGGTCATCAAGAAACACTTGGACGAATTCTTAAGGGTCCAGAAATGCGTATTAGTTCTGTTAACTGACTTTCATCAGAGTCTAAAGCGTATAGAAGAAATTGCTCTGAAGCCGAACCCGCTCAGCACCCTGGAGTATGTAGACTTGTTGATTGATGCCGAAAAAAATGAGGCCAAGCCAGGTTGGAAAGCTAGAGTTAAGGCGCTTGAGGGTGTTCGAAAACATGCAGATATTTTGACCAAAGTAAAGCAGGCAAACTATGATCCCTTCGAAAACTATGATCCCTTCGAAAACTACAGGGTAGAATTTGTCGCCAAAACAGGAGGTAAACCACAAGGATGGTGGCAAATTTGGTAATACATTTGGACCCTATCTTTCCTACAACAGGGCATTTGGGTTTTCTGTGAGTATTTTTGTGAATGTTACTACACGGTTATTCTGGCCTACAAGGCTCATCTTTTTGTTGAGATGCGCGACGTTTTACGGCCTTCCCCTAATGTTTCGTCGGGCCATATGATATTGATGCGGCAATTGGCCACGACCCGTGGAGGGGTTTAATAATAATAGTCTGTTTGGTGTAGTTTTTTTGTTTCAAATCAATTGCTCCTTTAACACTTTTCCAACTTGCTTTGCTAATTATTTAATATTATGAATAAGATTAATACTGCTGCAAACTGCTTACTGGCTGGAATGACCTGAAATATGCAAATCAAATAAGTTAAGAGGGCCTAATATTTCGATCTTAACAAGATCTTCTGCAGAGAAAGGAATTGTAAGAAAGGACGAGGTATGTGGGAGTCCCCCATATCTAGCAAATAAATAATGAGAGTAAATAATTGAGATTTTGCGTAATTTGGAAAGCCCAAGTCCTCCTCTACATATTCACATTTTTTAGGTGAGATCAGATAATTAAAAAAACCTCTTAAGTTACGCAATTTTGCGTAGTGTTTGCGTAGTTAGTGTTTGGATTAAAGTCCAATAGTGGTCTAATTAACATGGTAATTAAATATGCAAATCAGGTCCTCGTAAGTATCCCACGTTTTCCAAATGTCGATAGTTTGTTGTGTATTTAATAGTTTGTATGTGTGGACAATTGCAGGAAGAAATAATGATTAGAACATAGCCGTTGCTATGCTTAACCGAAACTTACGTGTCCTGTTTTGTATTTTTTTGCGTGTTTTGTTGAAGATGTTTAAAGTAAGTTTTCTCACAAACACATTTTGTAAAACCCAGGACTTTCTAGAGCGCTGTAAAAAGTATTTATCGCAAAACCCCCAAGTGTTATGTACCATTGGAAAGCTCTCTTTTTCAAGAATTTGAAAATACCAATATCTCAATTTTCAATATTTCCGACTTTACTCTCATTTTGTGGTGACAGGTCAATTTACTCATTAGCCACAGATTGTTTTGTTTCACCGATGGTCAATTGAAAGTGTATACAATGTTAGCTATGGTATATGTTAAGGTAGTTTGATTTGTTTGGGTGGAACAGTTCTTGCCTTAGCATGTTTATTTTCTACCCATTTTCCCCCAGTTTTCTCTGATAGTGCTGAGGCGTCGGAGGTGGGAATGTTTTGGCGATATTGGCAACGTTTATAGGTGAGAGTTTTGGTCCAGTCGCAATTTTCGCTGGCACCGAGTGCAGATTTCACATGTGGTCTTCCTGTCTGGCGTCTTCACTTGATTTGATAGTGTTGGTGCGCTGAAACTCAGCGTTCTGACTATACCCATTTGTACCAGAGGATACCGGCAATAATGGCAGCTTTTATTATCTACAACTTGTATAGGAAAGATACACATACCGTCACCGACACCACGAAGTAGCACTCATGTACACACAGCGAATAGTTTTGATTTGAAGATAAACGCGTTTGAATGTTTGCAAGTTATTATTCCGCAAATAAAATGTGAATTGAAAACCTGTTTGGAATTTATATAAAGTACTACATTAAAACGTCGTGAATGTGTTACTTATGTATCCATGGGTTAATTATTTACGAATTAATTAAAGATTTAAGAAGAGTGTTACTTCCTTGAAAACGAAATCTGCAGAAATCCGTACAGTGCACGTACACAAAGATATTAGAGACTTTTCGATTTGCACCTTTACTAGTAGACTGCGACGTATGCGGTCATTTGTGAAGCAGTGCGCATGCGCATCGACGAACTCGTCGTTCGTAGCAGAATTCTCGAACGCGTTCAACCTTGTTTTGCCGTCGTTGGAAAACTGTGACGACATAGTGTGCATATCACTATTTTGTAGAAACGAAACACCACATCAGGAAAGAAACACCACATTTGAAGTTACAAAATGGACCCGATTGACTTGATTCTTCAAGCAGAGAGTGGTGGAAGCGTAAGTTCGCTAAAATTAACACATTTTCTTGTCTGTAATTTCCCTTAAATAAATATTCTTGTAGAATAATCCATAAAATGAACGCATTTTATTTATGCATCGCCAATTTGTTGCAGCATAATTATCGTGTACAGTCCTATGCACCGAAATTGGATCATCCTTCCTGAACCTTCACATACAAAATAAAGAAAATAATTGTGAAAAATAATTTGACTATGAGTTGCTGTACAAGCATTTCTACAACTTCAATACAACTTACAAGTATTTAGTAAAAAATGTATTAAAAAAAAGGATTTTTACATACAAATGTTGGTGAGACAAAATTTTAGATTTTTCTAAATATCAAACATGAGAAATTGAGACTGAAAATTGTCTATGAGTATATGAAAACCTATCATTTTGGATTAGCTTTGCAACCTGCAATATTTCATTATTTGTCTATATAGTTTCAGACTTTACTGTCTTTATTCTTTTGAATAAAATTATTAGTAGTAGGCTACAATATTCAGCAATAGTCACATTTCATGGGTTTTAGTTTTACAAAATACAAAGATTAATACAGGATGGGATGATTTTTGTCAAATTAATGATGTACATTGATTGATTGACACTAGAAGTCATAGGCTTAGCTAAATAAATAATAAATCGTAAGTTTAAATCTTCTTCAATTAGTCAAATTTGACTATTGTTGCCAATTTCATCGCATCTCTTTCTCTTAATGTTTTGGTAAAATGTAGATCTATGGTATTGGTAAATCAAAACAAATTATTACTAAATTACTAATGCGATATTGAGAATAGGCCTAGGCCGAGTAGGCGATAGGCGGTAGGCCTAGTTACAGGGATTTTGAAGCTGACTCAGGACTAGGGAAAAGGACAATTAACACAGTCTGAGTCGACTCGAGTCTTGAACAAGAATTGAAAACAAGGAAAACTGTAGAGTGTAGTTCTGCTCCTGACCCGGGCCCGGCACAGTAGAGGCAGGTGCAGCTGCAGCTAGCAACCAGCGCAACTTGACGCCGGCCGTCCCCGAAAGCAGGGGAAAGATATGACAAGGGAAGGCCTACGCTACGGAAACTTCATGTATTTTTACCTGAAATATGCCTTGCATTCATCGTCGTTATAGTTCTCTAAGGTGAATTTCTCATAATCCTTGTACTTAAAGTCTACATTCATAGGCCGATTGTCGTCATGTAGCAACATGAATTCTTCATCGTCTAAATCGCCGCTGATGTATGAGATGAGAATTTCTTCCCTAAGTCTATAGAGATTCGGCATAATTCTGATCTAGCTATTCGATCGAATTTCGCGCGAGCGCCAAACATAAGGCATGACGTCACTGAGTGAGCGTAGTCGTAGTGTGAAATCGAAAAGGCAATAACAACATTCAGCGTGCCCGCATACGTCGCAGTCTACTTGGGACCGCATACGTCGCAGTCCACTTGTGAACGTGCAAATCGAAAAGTCCCTATTATCAGTGCTACTTCGTGAAAACGAAAACTGCAGAAAACCGTACAGTGCGCGCACATACAACTCAGTGCTACTTCGTGGAAACGAAATCTGCAGGAAATACGTACAGTGCGCGCACACAAGCATCAGTATAGAGGACGAAAAGTGGACATCTGCTTTTCTGCTATCAGAACAGCAGAAAAGCAGATTTAACGTTTTTGTGAAAAGAATTTTTCGACTTTTCGACTTTTCTGCTATCTAAAAAACAGATTGAACGTTTTGTGGAAAGCATTTTTCTACTTTTTAGCTTTTCTGGTACCTGGAAATTAGATTTTACTTTACCTCTTTAGGCTAGCGGACGAAAAGTGGACATGTGCTTTTCTCTTGCTCGAGGAGCCAAAAAATCGACTGAACGTTTCGACTTTTCCATTTTCTGCCTTTATGTCACCTGAAAAGCAGATTTTACACAGGCGGCCAAAAAGTGGCCATCTGCTTTTCTGCTTCCAGAATAGCAGAAAAGCCGATTTGACAATAACTGTGTGATTAACGTTTCTGCTTTTCGGAAACTTGAAAAGCAGATTTTACTAAAGCGGTCGAAAAGTGGCCATTTGCTTTTCTGCTTTCAGCAGAACATTTTGGTTACAACCATTTTTAGGTCCACCCTATAGATTTTGTAATGAAAGATTCCAACGTTTTCACAAAAGTCTATTAGACGACTTTGCCACGCAATAATATTGGGTATTTTCTTGAAAACGGCCAGGAAGTTGGATATTTTTCGCTTTCAGTATTATTAATCGATTAAAATAAACGACTTCATCTTTAATAAACATTCATTTTGAGGATATGTTAATTTTGGCATAAATAGGTCAAATTAAAACAGGGGCGGAAAATGATGTGCAAGAAGTGACCCATTTGAAGTTAAATTGTACGTGTCTATGCATATAAGCTTGAGCCCAATTTAATCAAATTTGGAATATTTCTAAAATCCAGGATTCGTGTGTTTGCTTCGTGATAAATTAAGGTCCTTGGCATAACTTTATAACTGTAAACAAGTGTATACGCCCAAAAATTAATGAAGAAAAAAAAGGGATTAAAATCTTTCAGTGAAAATTTAAGTAAATTTAATTGTCCAATTGGTAAAGTTTCTGCGTAATCAAGAGAGCTGATACGAATACAAATCGTGTCGTTAGGGTCGAATGAAGCAGTCTTTGGCAAAGACTAACACGGTCATCGATCCGCCCCGAGCACAAAGCTTTGCCGGCGGCATATCAATGAAAAAACACACGTTTGCCAGCTGCCGCATCGTCCAATAGACTTGAAAACGTCGGAATCTTTCATTACAAAATCTATATAGGGTGGACCTATTGAGTTCGGCAGCCAGACAAAAATGGTTGTAACCAAAATGTTCTGCTGAAAGCAGAAAAGCAAATTTATTTATTATTTATTTGTTGTTTTATTTAACCAGGGTGGCCTTATCAGTTAAAGAACTGCTTTCCAAAAGGGCCCTGCATATAACCTAAATAGTATTTAAAATAGAAATGGAAATAAGACCAAAAATCTAAAATTTAAATCAAAAATTTAAATCTAAAATTTAAATTAACATTTAAAATTAACATTAAAATTACATTCAAATAAAAATAAAAAAGACCATATAGAAAAAGATATTATTAGATCCAAAGACTATTCCAATAAATACAAACAGCACCTTAATTAAAAGCATTAAGACTGCTGTTTTATATGGATTTAAAAACATGTTAAGATTCAGCAAACAAATGCAATGATGAAACATAATTATAGCAAACAAAATTCATATAAAATACGAATTTGAATATGTAAGACAATACATATGGCCACTTTTCGGCCGCTTTAGTAAAATCTGCTAAGTAAAAGCAGAAACGTTAATCACACAGTTATTGTCAAACGTTTGATCGGCTTTTCTGCTATTCTGGAAGCAGAAAAGCAGATGGCCACTTTTTGGCCGCCTGTGTAAAATCTGCTTTTCAGGTGACATAAAGGCAGAAAATGGATGGAAAAGTCGAAACGTTCAGTCGATTTTTTGGCTCCTCGAGCAAGAGAAAAGCACATGTCCACTTTTCATCCGCTAGCCTAAGGAAGTAAAGTAAATCTAATTTTCAGGTACCAGAAAAGCTAAAAAGTAGAAAAATGCTTTCCACCAAACGTTCAATCTGTTTTTCAGATAGCAGAAAAGTCGAAAAGTCGAAAAATTCTTTTCACAAAAACGTTAAATCTGCTTTTCTGCTATTCTGAAAGCAGAAAAGCAGATGTCCACTTTTCGTCCTCCATACATCAGTGCTACTTCGTGAAAACGAAATCTTTGAATGCAACGTCGTTTTCAATAATGACCGTAGAGCACCGTAATACACTGATTGAGCGCGCGTACAATTCATGTACACTGTAAAATGTCCGTGTGTATGTACATGTGCGTGTACCCCTGGGGACGAGAGTAGAGAGTTACTTCGTGGAACTACACAGACATGCAAAGTGCTCAGAATCGTTTTCACGAAGTAACACTCTATAGAGTGTTACTTCGTGAAAACGAACAATCCACCAAACCGTGTTATTTTACTTACACTCATTAACCTAATTACCATAATAATCAACTGTTTAAATTGTAGAATTTAAAATATAATAGTTTTTGTTTTACTAATATATTTAATGCATTAAAAAAAAAAAAAAAAGTTGTACTGCATGGAAGTATGGTCGAGTGTTACTTCGTGGTGTCGGTGACGATACCTGTAGACTACAAGTATGTGTATCTTTCCTATACCGGTAGAAACAATCTACCATGTCGCTTTAAACGCAGTGTTGGCAGTATTCAACCTATTTCTGGGATAATTTAAAGTGCTCGTTAGCGAGTGTATCACTGCCCTTCAAAAGGGACAAGCAGATCTCTCATCTGCACCAAGGTGTCGTCCATGTACCTGAATCACTTGATCGTCGGGGTATCTGTGGATGATCTTAATACAAAATTGTAACGCTCCTCAACAATTAGAGATATTGATAATCCCTTGAATTTGTCTGTATAATGTCTCGTCGTGTGATTCAAGTAGATACCAAATCTGGTCAGGGTTGAGTATATTTCCCCCGAACAATTCTGTAGCAATATCCGTGCTTCATGCGGACGGTGAGTGCTGTCTTTTTTCACTTTAAGCAAGACTTTGGTCAAGTTATGTGTGACGGTGGCTCGATGGGTATTGCATTTTTGAGAAAAAGGTGAACACAAGCACGATAATTGTTTGACCACGAAGCACGATTTTGCCAACAGAACTCTTTACTGACGATCAGAGCATACTGATTGCAACGTCGAGTCGCTTTTAGATTTACGCACCTTCTTAGATGAGATTCTTAAACAAGGTTGTTAACGCAAACCCTCAGTCGTCTTTATTAATCGTTAAGGGTCTCCTACTTTTTGTTGTTAATTGTTTGTATGTCAGCAAACCGGACAGAATAATTTCGCGGGTTCTTTGGTCGCAGTAAGATTTGATTCGAACTAAGTAGGTAATGCAGGTTATCAACAGATTATATTTACATTGTCTCGGTATTGAATTGGGGACAAGCGTTGTCATGTTTAAGCTTCCTGCATCTCCTTACACTTGGTTCCTTCTGTCAGCGTGCAACCAGACTCTCTGCTTCCTCTCACCCATACAGTTTAGCTGTGCCAAGATGTAGAACAAAAATCTACCTGAACTCAATAGATGTTATCCACGTGCTGTCTCTCTTTGGAACCCCTTGCCCCCAGTAACTGTTTCCCTCCATCTTATGATTAAGAAATGCCATTTTTGGTCAGCTTTTCTTATCTCTTTTTTTTTCTTTCTCTGTAGCCCTTTGCCTAAAGTGGCTTTTTGACCTTCCATACAAAATATCGATTGCACGATATCACGTTGGCTGCTTGTCCTTAGGGGACACAGATGATTTAGGTCTTTTTTTGTGGGATTGTCTTAGGGTGTGCGGTTCAATTTGTGCGGTGCTTGTAGAAACCAGAAATTTAGAAAATGTATCGAATCGCATTTTTTGTCAATACCCAACCCAAAATTCAATCAAAATCAACGTCCAGAACCCTCTCGCTCATTTGAAGGTGGGTGTAAACATGTACATGTGCATCGGTGCATCGATGTCAGAAATAGTTTTAACCAAACTGTAACTACATTATCCACTAAATTCAAAATGATAAAAACTATGTGTACATTTCCTTCATTAGTATACGACTATTTGAACACATACAAAAAATGAAAGAGTAAAAGGAAACCGACCATAGACAATGGTAAATATTTATTTGATTTATTAAGTATAACATATAACAAAATTTAATACTAACAATTGTTTACTTCAATGTTATAAAATAATCACCTTCCAACGCAATGATTTACACCTTAGAGACTGTAAGCCTTCTAACATAGCACAGGCCATGAATAATAGATAAAACAAAAACTCTAAATGTCATTTTCCGAGTGGGGATTGTTAGTTACAAATTTCAAAGATTATTATTGTTTGAATAGTGATTTTTTTCCGCGCATTTTAACCCGGAACGGGCAAATGCTACAATGAATTTAGTCATTGGTCATTCAAAGTGTTCAATGCTCAATTAATTTCACTTTTTTTGTCCACTCAATGTCGTCAGATTTCAATCAAATTTGTCTCATCTGATGTCATCTACACAATGCAATGATTGAATTTGGAGACGAAATTGAAGTTAACCGTTTATTCAATTTAATGAAAACTAAACGAGTTAAAATATGCGAGATAACCTATACTATGGGGACAATTTCTTTAATGTTTAGTTTAGTGACTTTAAAGTTTTGTAGAAGTAAATATGAATAGGGCGTGTTACTTTTAACTTTCAAGATGATTGACTAATTACTTTAAAGGACCTTTTTACACTGTCTTCTTGTTACCGGGACCCATTTGAGACAGTGGAATCCACTATATGGTCGACCCAGTTAAAATAAGATTACAAACAATAATATTATACCCTACAGGATAATTGCTTATAGTTGTAAATACAAAAATGCGAGTACAATCGATTACTTCAGTCACATGCAAATTAACGATAATAGGATACTGTGGGCCTTTTGAAAACCTTTGCTTCGTCTTCGGCTTCGCCTCCGAATTCCGAATCACTGAGAAGCAAAATAGAAATTAAAGCAAATGGAAATAGTCAACCTTTTGGGTTCATATCAATCGATTGAATGTTTTTGTAGCACAACAGGGAACAAATAATGGCAGGGGATTTCGAAGTTGGGAATCTAAAATCGCCTTAAGCCAAAGACGAAGACGAAGCCAGTGATTCAAAAAGGCCCAAAGAAAAATCTGTCAAGCAAAAGTGCGTAAAAAGTGAAACGAATAAACTCGGTGCTAATAATTACAGTGAAGACTATTATTAAAGGTAGAATACACCATTCATAAACGCTTGATTGATCAGGAATGGATTGATTTGTGGGGTTGTATTGTATGGTAAATATAGTTTAACTGACATATCCGAAGTTTTACACTCATGGATGCTGAGAAAAAGCAAGAAAAACGGCGTTCGTTGTTAACCGGAGCGGTTCTCATTTTGTTTTGGTGTTGGTTTTTTTTGCCATCGCGAATTTTGTTTAATAAAATTCAATGTTTTTGTAACAATTACAGGATATCTAGTGCAATCATTTTGCTAGATGCCTAGAATCATTATTTACTTTCAAATAAATAAGACATTTCTTTATAATTCGGTAGTAATTTTATTCTCTATGCAAATGGTGTATCCTACTTTTAACAAGTGTATCATGGTATCATAACATACACCACATAAAAAATCAAAGATTTAAGAAAAAATGTTTTTATTACGTGACAAACAATGAGCTGTTTCGGCTGTTCGGACATGCTCTGTATCTTGTTTGTTTATGTACATGTATGTATAAGTATACTTTCTTCCCAACTGGCCTTCTATTTCAATAGATATAGAGTTAAAAAGACAACTTTAATGTAATGTAACTGAACATACTTCAACTCCGGCTAAATTTCGCAGCGAATGCTTTGTGACGTTAAATTCGTATTGATTTTATTTCTCGGACAAACTTTTATGTGAAAGTTGTTGACATTTGAATTTTAAAATGTTTTCGAATAGCCGGGTAAACTCATACAATAATAATTATTTCTGATATACTTGTACACATGTTTAAAACAAATATGCATGACAATAATGATAAAATCTTTATATTACACATAAATATTTATATTTACATGTATACATCTTAATTGCAGAAAGGGTATTATAATTATTTTCTATTACGAAACTCCGCACTAAATAATTGTCCAACTAAATATTTGTATAGTTTTTTGATATTGCTATTTGTATTATATTTATACCAAAGGAAGAACTTAAGTGTATGGTTATTTGATACCAGAATTGGTAATTGTCCATGGGCCTAAATTCCGGGCAGGGGGCAAGTTGCCCCCACTTTTATCCGGGGGTGGGCCATTGGATATTTCCCCAGATTTGTGTGGTGATAATTTAAACAATAAATGTCAACATTGAAGTCATCCTGTAAGTTTTTAATATCCACTGGTACTAAAAACATTAACAGAACATTAATGAACATTGTAATTGCTTTAAACTTACCGCTGTATTGTTTTAGTGAGCAAGTGACTCCGTGATTTTGTATTAGGTGTATATTTGTGTCGCGATTGCAGCGCCCCTGTTTTTCTTTAATTTATATAACCTCCCTCCACCATCCACCCTCGCTTTCCGAAATTTCCGGCCGTTATATTTTGTCATTCCCACCCTCCATCTAGGCCTACATGTACTCGTTGATATATATATTTACGCTACTAGAATTAACACCAAAACACCAATAATAACGTTATATTCATATCAGAAGAACACACAATACGCAACACGTTCTATCACTGAATTGTTTACAAATGCAATATTTTAAATCCTGTTTTCTTTTAAAGTTGGTTTATTTCGTTATTTATGAACCCCGTTTTGTACTTATAAGTGTTTTCTTCAAATGTTTGTTATACTATTATGAATGTCAAGAGCCGATTGTGTTTAGTGAAAATGTTTTTACATCCTTTAAAGATTGTTGTGCCATCTTCTCATATATTGTTTAACAAGTTCGCGTCGGGTTTATTTTCAAGTTACCAAGACCACTAGCGGAAATATTTTTCATCGAAACAAAATGGGTTTGGTATTCAGTAAAATATCTACTACAAGATGCCAACACTTAGTTTATTTACATGTTTTTCCCAACATTATGTCGCCTTGGGATTTTGTTCTCTTTGCAGTCAGGGCGTAATATTACGCCAGCCTCTGCCCGCCATAAAATATGACGCGTGTGTATACATCATCTGTTGAACAACACGCAGGGCCGGGGATGTATGAACGCGGTAATAATTATATACAAATATTTGCAAGCCCAGCTGAAAAGCATTATGTTTGAATTTCCCCGTTTGTTGTCGATTGCCATTCTTTGTTTTGGTTTCTTTGAAAAAGAAATGTTCTCAGCGGTACGAACAGCGCCTATACGCTTTAGCTGATTTAGTCAAGACGACATCCAAGCAACTCAAACCGCAAATACAAACGTTCAATGTATTCAGTAATCTCAATGCGTACTACCTTCGCCACCACACTCTCATCGAACAGGTTGGTAAACGGGATGATGCTGTCAGTATGGACGGCGACGAATATCTGGAACAAAAACGATTCTGCAGTATAAATATCACTCGTCGAAGAGGCGACTTTTAAGAAACACATCTTGTTCCTAAAAACACAGAGGCATTATATATATATAAACACTTTTGGTTTGTGTAGTAAGACTGGTTAAAGGGTCCTAGAAATGTGGTTCGTATTAGTTTAAATGAAAGATTATAACTAATTTAGTGATTTTCAGTTTATAAAAGTTTTATTTTGGGGTAATTAATATGAGAAAAATAATAATAAAGTGCTTTGGGGGACTGGCCCCGCCCCTAGAATGGTAGCTTATTAACATGTAAAATTTGCATAATTGTGACGTATGTTCGGGAAGACTTCGACGTCGCGACCAGCGTGCCCGTGCATGCATGCATCATGTGCCACGCGAATCTATGCAAAATCATTCAGTCGATGGTCGACTCAAGTTATTGTCAAAGGAATTGTTCCGAGTTTTCTTATTTAAAAGAAGAATGCCAGCCAGAAGTGTTTCTGCAAGTTGCAGCAACACCAACAAAGATGGCGTGAGCATGCACACATTTCCAACTGATCCAAAATATAGACGGATTTGGACTGCCAAAGTCCGGCTGACTCGGGAAAAGTGGACAGGCCCGACACCAAGCTCCACGCTATGCAGCGAACACTTCGAGCCGGATTTCTTCGAGCAAAATATGTACGAGTCGTTTGGCATGAAATTTAAAAGGTTGTTGAAACAAACTGCAGTGCCAACAATATTTCGGCAAGCCAAAAAGCGGATATTTCGTCCGAATCTGTGGAATATGCGCTCCCCGGCCCTGAACTGTCGTCTTCACTCGCCATGTCTGAACAAAATCTGCTGCGTGCGTACCCTCGTGCATGGCATCTCACATGTACATGTACAGTGTGTACATGTACATTGTACACTATACAATTGTTGCCTGCTGTGACATGGTCCATGGCGTTTTGTACACCCGAGGGGGCAAATGGCACCCGAGGCGAAGCCGAGGGTGCCATTTGCCCCCGAGGGTGTACAAAACGCCATGGACCATGTCACAGCAGGCAACAATTGTTTTGTTATACCACGGTAATAGATTCTTACGGAGAAAATAAGGCAAAATTGGAACAGAAAAAAAGCAGACGAACAGCATAAACGAAAGCCGGTGTAAACAACAATGGCGGTCGTCAGTCGTTGCCGAAAGTGCTAACTTCACTGTTCCCTGTTTACATCGCACAGGAACATACATCAATTTACGTAGTACCAGCTAATATAACACAGCGCCATGTCAAAGGTTGCTAGACTCTAATATCAGTCGCTTCCATGGTATTTATCACAGAAATGGCCGGCCAGGCTATGCGCTAGCGTGTAAAAAAAAATTCCGCGGCCTGGAAAAAGAAAGTTCATGTACCCCGTGGGGTACATGAACTCATTGTGGCATGTCACGTGAACGCTTCTCGACCAATAAAAATTCACAATCTATTGCCGTGGTATAACAAGTATACTTGTACGCAGATCGCATGCTGCACGCACGCCGTGAAGCGCAATCGTACGGGGCTTATCTAGTGTCCAGACGTATTGTCAGGTACCAGACTGTAATTTTGTTTCTTTTTGGGGGTTGCCGAATGTTCGTCACTAACAGGGCCACCATTTGTCAGTGTTTGAACATGTTAATGAGGGGGCCAATTACATTTGCGGTGATTAACCCCAATTAATATCATTTTATACCCTTTTATCACCCCTGGTCTTGTTACGTACACACCAAGGCACATTTTAAATTATTAAACAGCAATTATCCTTGAAAGGTCTGCGTAGAATCTTTAATGTTTTACTGGTTTCTATTTCTGCCAGAAAATAAGTGTTGCCTCGTTATAATGGAAACTCAATTGTATTTCTACAAAATCACATTTTGTAAAAATAATGACTGAATTTGTACGGCTTTCCATTTCCGCGTAAAGTTTATAACCAGGCAAATTTTACAACGGTTCTGTTAGGTGGTTTTTATTACCATGGATCGAAATCAAATCGTACATATTGAAGTTATCTAGGATCAACAAACATAACTGTGGCGAAACGACGTCGGCGGGGAGACCTTCCGGGACTGATCTTATTGATCATAGGACTCCAACCAACGCCTATTATCCCACACAAATATTTATAGCCTTACGCGAGGATGAGCGGCTATCCAGACGCAAGGGGGGATAATTTACGAAAAGCGGACTTAGCATAGAGGCAGTTTGTTGGGTGGAAATATACCACCGTTCTGTGACTGAGGGGTAACTTGAATTTAATATAATCGGAGCACTAATTAATTGGTCCTATTAGTCCTCACACAATGCAACTAAACATCGATGACAACATATTCCAAGGACGAGTATGATTGCTCTTCTTCTTCATTGATCAAAGCTTTAATTATCTTTATAAGCAATCAATACATTTATACAATGATAATCCTCGCTTGTTACAATAAGGGATCAACTGCACCTCTTGGTTTAGCTCCAAGCAGTCCTCACTGTGGTCAACTGCACCACAATAAATAACTTGGCTCCAAGTAGTCATCACTGTGGTCAACTGCACCACTATAAATAACTTGGCTTCAAGTAGTCCTCACTGTGGTCAACTGTACCACTATAAATAACCGGGCTCCAAGTAGTCCTCACTGTGGTCAACTGCACCACTATAAATAACTTAGCTCCAAGTAGTCCTCACTGTGGTCAACTGCACCACTATAAATAACTTGGCTCCATGCAATCAATTCCTCGCTAATGCAATTCCTCTGATACCAAAATATTTCAGCTTGGAAAAGAGCATGTCATGGTTAACAGTACAAATGCCTTGGAGAGGTCTAAGAAATTTCCAATGGTAGTAGTTGATGAATCTAGATTATTAGTTATTTTGTCAAGTAATTTGATTATAGCTTGTGATGTTGAGTGTTTTTTCTCAAAACCAATATTGATTATCTGAGATTACATTATTTTTTCTAGGAAATAGACTGTACGTTTATATATCACACTTTCAATTTTTTGAGAAAGAAGTAAGAATATAAATCGGTCTATAATTACTGACTAGGGTAGGATTACCACTCTTAAAAACAGGAGTGACCCTTGCTGTCTTCATATTTTCTGGCACTACTCCCATGGAAATGGATACATTTATAATAACCATTTGAGGCTTGGCGATTGCAGGGATCACTGCCTTTATCACTGAACAATTAATTTGAACAATTCCTGCACTTTTTTAATTAGGTAACTTAAACACTATATTAATGATTATGTAACAGGGAAGAAAAATACACAATTTGGGTTGGGATTAAGTAGGTAGTCAGATAAATTATAATTGTTGGATGGAATCTGGTCACTGAGGTTCTTATCGATAGTAGCAAAACAATTATTAAAGTGGTTAGCTATAAGTTGTGGATTATTAATTGATGTATTTTCAGTTTCAATCGATGTGATTGTAGGGCGCTGGCACTTTTGCAGTACACTATTAATAATTGTCCATGTATTTTTTATATTTCCCTTTTGTTTATTAAATTGTTTAGCACAATAGTTACGCTTAGCGTTACGAAGAACACTGGTCAGTATGTTTTTATAGCGTACATAATTAGAACGGTTTATGTCAGTAGGATTATAATTATAACTATGGTAAAGTTTGTTTTTATGACAAATAGATTTACAAAAGGAGACAGTGACCCAGGGCAATTTTGGAATCAATTTACGTGAATTTACCTTGTTATGTTTCAAAGGGATATGCTTATCAAATTTTGTATTAACAATGTTCATGAAATTATCAAATGCAGAATTGGCATCCTGTGCATTAAAAACTGAACTCCAATCACTGGAATTAAGTTGTTGATTTAAATTTAATAGATTTTCATGTGAATAATCACGTACACAAATATTTTTAAGATTAGAGTGGTTTTTAGCAAATGGAAAAGAAGTAAATATAGTAAAATGATCAGATATGTCTGCCAGTACAATTGCAGATTTCGGAATAGGTATGATATTTGAAAAATATTATCTCTAAGGGTTGCTGATGCATTTGTAACTCTAGTGGGTTTATTAATTAATGGTATGCAAGCGGAAGAGTATCCTGTGGTTGGCTACTGTGTTCAAATCCGAGTACATTTATATTAAAATCACCAGTGATTAAGATATGCTTGTTTTCTTTCGACACTTCGCCAAGCAAACTTTGGAAGCGAGTAAGAAAATTGTTAAAATTAACATCTGGTGCCCTATATATAGCCCCCAAAATAATGTTTTTGTGGTTACTAGAAGTAACAATCTCAGCAAAGACACGTTCTAATGAATCATCACCCATATATGGTGGCCCTGAGGGGACTACGCAGATTGTGAATATTGACGTCAATATTCACGACAAATTTCACGACTTTCCCCAAAGTCGCAAATATTGACGTCAATATTGACATCAATATTCACGACTTTCCCCAAAAGTCAAATTGTACGTCGATATTCGCGTCAAATTTCACGACTTTCCCCGAAAGTCGCGAATATGGACATCAATATTCGCGACAAAATTCACGACTTTCCCCCAAAGTCGCGAATATTGACGTCAAATTTGACGTCAAATTTCACGACCGGACCTAAATTTTGACGCAGCAATTTTTTCCCAGCAAGCTAGGTTTTAGCTATAGTCTTGCTCCAGTCTTGCTTCATTTGTCCGTCTATGCAGTTCATCAATCATCCATACTCCGAAAACGGGCTTATTGAGGACGCACTCGATTGTCACGAGAGATCAGTGGATTTGTTTCAAGTTTAGAAACAAATCTCGTGAACTGATTTGCAGATATCGAAAATATTTACTACCGAATTATTAAAAAAATATCTTACTTATTTGAAAATAAATTATGATTCTAGGCATCCAGCAAAATGATCGCGCTAGATATCCTGTAATTATTCCGAAAAATAAAATTTTATAAAACTAAATTCGCCATCACCGGACGGCGATCGCCAAAAAACCCCAATAATAACATAAGATTATTCAACTGCCCGTACCGACGGCGGTTGAAAACAAACGCATTTTTCGCGATTTTCTCGCCATCCATAAAACTTCAGACAGGTCTATTAAACGATATTTAACATAAAATACAACCCCCCAAATCCACTCATTCATGATAATTCAAGCAATTACCAACAGTTTATCCTACCATAAAAACAAATCCACTCAATAGGCCCCTAAGCCCGTTTTTTGAAGTATTGATGACTGATGAACTGCGTAGACTAAACGGACGGCGCGCCCCAAAACAAATGAAAAACACGGTCTTAGAGTCGGAGCAAGACTATCTAAAACCTAGCTTGCTGGAACAAAATTTGCGTCAAAATGTATGTCCGGTCGTGAAATTTGACGTCAAATTTGACGTCAATATTCGTGACTTTGGAGGCAAGCCGCGAAATTTGACGTCAATATTGACGTCAATGTTCACGACTTTGGGGGAAAGTCGTGAAATTTGTCGTCAATATTGACGTCAATATTCGCGACTTTCGGTAAAAGTTGTGAAATTTGACTCAAATATCGACGTCAAATTTGACGTCAAAATTCGCGACTTTGGGGGAAAATCGTGAAATATGACGTCAATATTGACGTTAATATTTGTCGCGAATATTGACGTCAATATTTACGATATGCGTGTCCCTTCGGGGCCATCATACCCATAGCATTTAGATCAGGCCGTGAAACATAAGACAAATAAGAACATAAGGCAACACCACCTCCAATTCTGCCATTTCGGTTTTTAGTTAGCAGTGTGTACCCAGGCATATTTCAATTATGCGGGCTAGAACTATCATTTAACAAAGTCTCACTCAAAGCGATTACATAAATATTATGATTAAAAGACTGGAGGAAATTGTTGAGATTGTCAACATTTTTGAATAAGCTTCTGATATTTAAATGCAAAAGTGAAAAATTATCCAGAGGGTCACAATTAACAAGATCTTTAAAATTATCCTATGAATACTAACAAGAATCAATAGTGGAGGGTTGAGGATTTTCATGATCTTCATTAAAGAGCAGTTCAGGAGCAGAACGATTTAAGCCAGTCGGGGTTTCAACATTAATAGCCTTACTGTCCCGTGAATCCAATGTATTAATTATAATTTCAAATTCATTAGGATCCAAACCGTTAAATGGGAAGATGGTGGCAAGACAATTAGGACAAAGCCAAGCTTCATTATTATGAGATAAGGTAAAGTAGTCAGCATGATTGAGGTTGGTGCACGTAAGATGGGTCAAAAACTTACAGCAATCACAAACAATTTCCTTTTTGATTACTTTTAACGGGTTTACTACAAACGCTAAATGGATATTACGGGCATACATAAGTTGGAAATACAAACAAAGAAGAAAACAAACAAAGAGTAATACACTTACACAAAATGATAAGTCAAATTAAGTAGATACTATAGATTTGCTATACTCATCCAACAATGTAAGATGGTTGTTATGTAATAATAACAGAAATAACAATAATAATAGGAGTGACACAAAGTCGTATTGCTCCAATTGATAATAGTATGGTTTTACGGTGGCGATGTCATGTAGCATCGCCACCATTTACAATAACTGCCCAAACTTCGACGAAGCCTCGGACTGTAACTGTAAGCGCAGCTGTTTGGTCGTGGCACCACACTGGATGGTCACCGACCTAATGGCCCTGTCACACCAGAACGTTTTAGGCCAACGCGTGAGTAACGTGTTGGAATTTCGGCAACACGCGGGTAAACGTTGACCAACGCTAGGCCATCGTTAGCAACACGCTGAGCGCGTTACCCACACGCTGGAACACGCTGTCACACGCTAAGGCAAAAATACATTTCTTCACATACCTAAATTTTGTTAGCGTTTGCCAGCGTGTGACTGCACACGCTGGTGGCGCGCAGGAGGGTCGTTACTCACGCGTCGAACGCGCTAGACGATCGTTAACAACCCACTACTCACACGCTGGCGACCCGCTGTCATATTTTTACTATAAATCAGTGATGCGTTCCTTACACGCTGAGCGCGTTCCTTACACGCTACTCACGCGCTGGCATACGCTATGAACCTGTTATCAACCTGAATGGATACGCGGAAATCACGGTTCCACTTGACACTTTTCTGTGAAAGTTCAGCAATTGCCAGCGTATCAACTATTTTTAACGCGCTACTCATGCGTTGGCCTAAAACGTTCTGGTGTGACAGGGCCATAACCAGCGTGTCGCCAGCGTACGCCAGCGTGTGAGTAGCGGGTTGATAACGATCGTCTAGAGTGTTCGATCGTCTAGCGTGAGTAACGAACCTCCAACGCGCCGCCAGCGTGTGCAGTCACAGGCTGGCAAACGCAGGCAGTTTTAGGTATGTTGCAAAATTATGTTTTGCCTCAGCGTGTGACAGCGTGTCCCAGCGTGTGAGTAACGCGCTCAGCGTGTTGCTAACGTGTTGCCGAGCGTTGGTCAGCATTTGCCAGCGTGTTGCCGAAATTCCAACACGTTAATCACGCTCTGGCCTACAACGTTCTGGTATGACAGGGCCATTACGCGGTGCAAACCACTAATATGTCCCAACACTCAATGCCTTAAAGTACATGAGTAAGACTAGTTTCAGTCTGACCCTGTTTCGCCACAATACAGAAAAATATCAGCCTCAGTAGAGCCGCAACTGTATAGCGACGTGTCGGGCGAAAGAGGCATTTTATTGAACAAACAACGACAATTAACGTTTTGTTAGAAAAACGACCATAATGAGAGATCAAAGGTCAAGAACACTTGAGGGCGCAACCATTTCAGACTATTAGCTAAAGTAACCCAGTATCCTTTAATTTGTGTATATATCACAATTGACAAATGTGAGTATATCACATTTCAAGAGAATGTGCACGCATAGCTTGCGTCCTGTAAAAAGACTAACCCAGAGCAGCACTGCAAGCAAATAATAACGTTAATAAGAATTGCTCTTAATGCGGTAATATGAACTTGCTTTTCTTTTTGGTACGATAACCCGACTTTTCCCTTATCCTACCCCAAATCAAATAGGAATTAGTAACTTTAAACCAACTAATTCAAGTAATAAGAAACCACATACAATTGTTTGGTCACTCTTTGGGAACCAACCTCCGTTTTGCCAGCTTTAATAAGCATGTACATTTGTTTAACATTTGTGATAGTTATACACACGATTTGTCAATTGTGATATATACACAATTACAAAAGGATCATGGGTTGATCTGAAGATAAATACCTGTACAAGCCAGTCAAGTTATGGTTGCCATTTACCTTGATGTTTCCGTCTACATCTGTCACGTACTCAAAGGTAGATGGTGGCTGCATCTGATATGCCACCTTGTACTTCTTCACATACCGACCGTGCACTCCTTGTGTGATGACACCTGACAACAATGTCCTCTGAAGGAGGTCCACCTGGATCCAGGCACCAATGGAGCTATGTACAAAGAGTGAAGGGAGGATAGGAACCATTATATTTGACACGCGTACGAGTACATAGGCGGCTCGAGAAAAAAATCACTTGATCCTACTACCCACCGTCGTTATAATAAGCGAGGCTTTTAAGTTTGTTTAAAGTTACAACAAGCGTGCCGGTTATGTATTATATACCCAGCCCGCTATGAGACTAAGGGACTCCCCCTTAGTCCCATATACACTCGATAGACTATTGTTACCTATAACCCACTTTCCCTAAAAACCTAAACAGAAACCACAATATTCCGCAAGCACAATGACCACCACAACAGAGGATGGGGGGGGGGGGGGGGGGGGATGGGGGGGGGGGGGGAGGTTCTAATAACTTGCTTCATACGATATATTATGGTAGTGTAGAATGATTAAGCAACACGTACAACAGTATTAAATCTGATGGGTACAAAAGAAAAAATGGAATACCGTTCTTAGCAACTTACGTGGTAGAGCGGTTAGAGAGAGGCATTGGTGTTCAGAAGGTTCGTGGTTTAAATCCGTTTATAACACATTTTTAATAACCTGCAAGCCTTTTTATCGTCGAAGTTGTTTTATTTAAAGGGAAAAAGATCACTTGTTTGCGTGGTGTTGAAATCTACCGGCCTCGCGTATACACCCAGCGCGATATGAGACCGGGGACTACCCCCTTAGTCCCCCACTCTCTAGACTATTGTTACCTAACGCGCCCACCTCTCTAAAGAACCTAAACATAATTATCGAAAACCACGACATTCCACAAGCACAATGGCCACCCACAAGAGGGGGGATCCTTCCGTCTTATATCTTGCTTCATATGTGCTCGCATATTAAGGTGCAATTATAACACTGTTACCATAACAAACTCATCACAAAAAGTATCGAGACACTTAAAAAAGAGCCACAAATTATCGGTCCGAAAGGGTATGGATTAATCGAAGCAAATAACCCAGTGCATAATTTTGTTCTGCGTATTTTGACACTTCGATTGTTGAGATACGATGTTGCGGAGCGAGGTTATTGTCATTATAATGGTCGTAAGTCTAGTTTCAAAAGTGCCAATCATCCCTATAAAAGAAGAAGCAGAACCTGATCATTTAAAACAATAATGTAAACCTGCTTCTATAGGGATGGTTGTCACTTTAACAATTAGACCTACGACCATTGAAATGACAATAACTCGTCGGGTGCCCGGCAAAAGGGCATATGAGCGTTCTGACGTGAAAATCACTTTCATGAAAATTGTATTAAAAGGCGCCAATGTTTCCCCATACGTATAATGAATCCGACGTTCTCTTATACTTATCACAAATCGTACAAACTTTACATTTATCGCAAGTCTGAATCACAATTTGTTGAAGCAATCTGTGTTCACTTCTGACGGAAATGTTTAAATTTAATTAAATTATATGCAGCTTTATTGCATATGCCCTTTTGCTGGGAACGTTTTGGTGATAACGCGTTTGCGCATAAGGGCATACGCATATGCCCTTCTGCCATGCACACAACGAACTTTGCTCCGCAACATCGTATCTCAACAATCGAGGTATCGAAATGCGCATATACACCGGCACGCTTGCAACGTGGCATTATGACGTAAACAAACTTGCTCCAGTTCGCGCCGGGAATATTTTAACATCAGCGAGCCGAGGCGCCGGATTATTTTTAACGAAACTAGATCCGAGGTGGGTTCAAGCCGATGGTTCTGGGAAGCACACCCACGCTTTTCCGGCCTTGCTAGCTGCTGACATAAATTTTCGGCTTTTCTCGTGACGTGTTTATGCGTCCCGGCGCGAACTGGTTAACGACCGTGGATAGTCAGATCGGCTGGGACAACAAATTGCCTACATGTATTCAATCACCAATTTGTGTTTTACATCATCTGGTACACTATCGGCAATTACATCTCATATTAAAATGTAAACAATGTGCAATATAAGACTGATAACATTATACATGAATACAGTGATTAAATAGGCGGTTCTTCTGAGCCGCATAGAGTAACGAATTATGACGTCAGTTGTCATAGTAACGGCTCCATACATTGACTAGTCGGCTGAAACGTCCATTGCAAAAGCACAAGAAAATGGTTGAGTAACTTTTGTGTGGAGCCAATTGTCTTGGCAACAGACAAAAGATGACGTATTGACTTCGGTACTCTATTATGTATCCCCAACGCATATCAATTTGAAGGTTCCAGTGTAACATTTACGCAAGTTCAGTTGCTTGAATGGATTTTAAAACGGATTTTTTGTTTTCAATAAAAACAAAGCCATGGTGGCAATTAGATGATTTTTAAACCATTCGGGAGCGTTTTGTGGCATTGTAATAATGGAATTGTAATGTGGAATTGCAGTAAAGGCATCATCCAGGTGTGGTATTTCCCTTTGATACCTACCTAGATGGGTACCAATAGCCGTTATTGTTGAGGCGTGCCTGGCTGGCAGAGTAAGCGTCGCTGTAACTACTGGACGCCGTGATGCGATCATCTTGGATTGTCCTATCCTCCATTCCGAGAGGCTGCGGACTTAAACACTCTGTTGGTAACAAACCAGAAAACAAACTAAAGTGCTGTGTTACAGTGTTACTGATATTGATACTGAAAGATATTGATATGGTTCGATATTTTTAGGTGATCATAAACTTGTTGGGTAGAAAACAGAATCCTTGTGGCACGTTTCATCTTACAAACCTTCGAAAACCCAAACCCCTCAAATTGGACTTTAAGTGTGTTTTTTTTTTTTTTTTGAGATTTTTTAGAATATAAGACCATGCACCAACGTATTTTTTTAAAGGGAGGGATCAATCTCGATTTAATATAACCCTTTGACCGAACTTATTATAGTTTTTCTCGGATATTTTAAAACATTGTTTTATTCAAATTCACTAACTCTCACATTAAATTTTGTTCGAGAAAAAAAATTAACACGCTTTTACCAAACTAATTTAGTAATTTACCTTTCAATTTCAAATTGTGGTCACCCTATTTAAACATTGTTTCGGGAATAATATGGTCATTACATATCAAAATCGTCTAAGCTGTTACATAAAGGCAGCATTCAGAGATCGAATATGTCTGGTATCAATCAATTTAAAACTCATATATAAGTTAAATAAATTAGTACATGTATGACGTGTGCTTGAGTGAAGCACACACCAGACTCATTTATTTTTTATTTTTTTCTCCGACGAAATTGAATGCGAGAGTTGGTGAATTTGAATGATTGTTTTGTTTAAATATCTGGGAAAACCTGAACACATGCGTATGTCGCACAGTCGGTATGGGAGATCGCACGGCGACTTACCGATTGGAGTAGGTTCACTCTTTCCCCAGCAACGCTTCCGTATCTCTCGCATGACTTGCTTCATCCAGTGATCTGGATTGTCAGGATCAGGTTCCGGCGGGGGACCGAAGTAGCACGTCCTCTGCTCACTTGACACACCAACTAAGAACCCTTTAGATTTAATGAAACATAAACGAAGCCTTAGAACAATGGTTTAGTAAATGATTGTTTACATGAGATTCTTGTTTTCTTGTTCATTTCCGCGCATTTTATTTACAGGGTGGTTCAAATAAAGTTAACCTAACTTTAAGGTGGTTGTTCACCCACCTCCTATAACCTATCGTCTTAATGAGTACGGTGTTTAGAAATAATCCTTAATGCTAGGTCTAGTTTGGATCTCAAGATGTGGCCTGTTAAAACGCATGTATAAAACTTGCTTGTCCACAGAAGCTTCATTGTAAGTAAGCATATTCATTTGCGATTCTGGTTCACCTGTTTCGATTATGCCGGTATCCTTGTTCGATGGCTCTCAAGCCATCTCAAGCCATCAGACTCGCAACCTACCTGCATGAACCCATCACACTTCATGGCTGCGTGACCACCACGGTTCGCTTCGAAGGTTCCATGTCACAAAGTGCGTCTAGCGATTTCTACATAGTCGACAAGGGTGACCCAATACTTGGACTGGACCTCGTCCGGTCACTTAACCATTTTCGAACTCACTCTATCCTTTCTACAGATCATGCTGCACAATCGCCAAACTCCCCTCAGCAGCCCTGCATACCACGTACTATCGGATATACCGCAGCTATGCAGGCAGATTTTATACCAAGCTGTTTCAGCCCCAGGTCGGTATAGCCCATGGTTTTGTACATCGCATAAAGGCCAATTAGATAAGACAATAAAGTTAGTTTGATATTGGACATTGGAGATTCACATAGGTTTGTGCAGCGAATCTCCATATTTTGGAGGGAATATCGTACATTGCATATATGCTCATAGGTTAGTACAGCGAATCTCCTTATTTTTGGGGGGGATATTGGACATTGCAGATTCACATAGGTTTGTGCAGCGAATCTCCATATTTGTTATTTGTTTTAATTTTTTTAATTTTTTTGGTTGGGGGGATATTGGACATTGCATATGCTCATAGGTTTATACAGGGAATCTCCATATTTTTTTATTTTTTTATATATTTTTTTGGGGGGGGATATTGGACATTGGAGATTCACATAGGTTTGTGCAGCAAATCTCCATATTTTTTATTTGTTTTAATTTTTTTAATTGTTTTGGTTGGGGGGATATTGGACATTGCATATGCTCATAGGTTTACACAGGGAATCTCCATATTTTTTTATTTTTTTTAATTTTTTTTGGGGGGGATATTGGACATTGGAGATTCACATAGGTTTGTGCAGCGAATCTCCATATTTTGGGGGGAATATCGTACGATGCATATATGCTCATAGGTTTGTACAGCGAATCTCCATATTTTTTTTTGTTGGGGGGGATATTGGACATTGGAGATTCACATAGGTCTGTGCATCGAATCTCCATATTGTTTTAAAGTCCGGGAGGAAGAAGCGTGATTGAGATGTAACCATGCCGTGAATGGCGCCGACGACTTCCCACGAGACGCTCTGCTAAGTTTGTGTGGTAATTCACGGACATTGCATATGCTCATAGATTTGTACAGCGAATCTCCGTATTTGTTTAAAGTCCGGGCGGAGGAGGCGTGATTGAGATGTACCCCTGCCGTAAATAGCGACGACGAATCACTTCACGGACATTGCATATGCTCATAGGTTTGTACAGCAAATCTCCATAAATCTGGGGGATATTGGACATTGGAGATTCAGATAGGTTTGTACAGCGAATCTCCAATTTTTATTTTTTTATTTTGTATTTATTTATTTTGTTTGTGGAAGGGGGGGGGGGGGGGGTTATGCTCATAGGTACTGCAAGAGTCCCTTTTTTATGTTTCTACATATTGATAACCGACAAAGTAATGGACAAACCTATGTGAATCTCCAATGTTCAATATCCCCCCCCCCCCCTCAAATTTGGAGATTCGCTGTACAAACATATGAGCATATGCAATGTCCGTGAATTACCACACAAACTTAGCAGAGAGTCCCGCCTCCTCCTCCCGGACTTTAAAGAAATATGGAGATTCGCTGTTCAAACCTATGTGAATCTCCAATGTCCATTCCCCCCACCCAAAAAACTAAAAAATGTAAAAAAGAAAAATATGGAGATTCGCTGTACAAACCTGTGTGAATCTCCATTGTCCAATATCCCCCCAAAAATATGGAGATTCGCTGTACAAACCCATGTGAATCTCCAATGTCCAATATCTCCCCCCCCCAAAACAAAAAAATTAACAAAAAAAATATGGAGATTCGCTGTACAAACCTATGAGCATAAACCCCCCCCCCCCCCCCCCCCCCCCTCAAATATGGAGATTCGCTGTACAAACATATGAGCATATGCAATGTCCGTGAATTACCACACAAACTTAGCAGAGAGTCCCGCCTCCTCCTCCTGGACTTTAAAGAAATATGGAGATTCGCTGTACAAACCTATGTGAATCTCCAATGTCCAATTCCCCCCCCCCCGAAAAAAAAAAAAAAAAAAAAAAAAAATGGAGATTCTCTGTACAAACCTGTGTGAATCACCAATGTCCAATATCCCCCCAAACAATATGGAGATTCGCTGTACAAACCTATGTGAATCTCCAATGTCCAATATCCCCCCAAAAAATATGGAGATTCGCTGTACAAACCTATGTGAATCTTCAATGTCCAATATCCCCCCAAAAAAATATTAAAAAAATATGGAGATTCGCTGTACAAACCTATGAGCATAAACACCCCCAAAAATATGGAGATTCGCTGTACAAACCTATGAGCATAAAAATCCCCCCCCCCCCCAAAAAAAAAAAAATAAATAAATAAATAAAAAATAATAAAATAAAATAAAATATGGAGATTTGCTGTACAAACCTATCTGAATCTTCAATGTCCAATACCCCCCCCCCCCCCCAAAAAAAAACCCAAACAAACAAACAAAACAAAACAAACTTTGCAGAGCGTCTCGTGGGAAGTCGTCGGCGCCATTCACGGCATGGATACATCTCAATCACGCCTCCTCCTCCCGGACTTAAATATGGAGATTCTCCAATGTCCAATATCCCCCCCCAAAAAAAAAAAAAAAAATATGGAGATTCGCTGTACAAACCTATGAGCATAAACACCCCCCCAAAATATGGAGATTCGCTGTACAAACCTATGAGCATAAAAATCCCCCCCCCCCCAAAAAAAAAAAAAAAAATAATAATAATAATAATAATAATAAAATAACATAAAATATGGAGATTCGCTGTACAAACCTATGAGCATATGCAATGTCCAATACCCCCCCAAAATATGGAGACTTGCTGTACAAACCTATGAGCATATGCAATGTCCATGAATTACCACACAAACTTAACAGAGCGTCTCGTGGGAAGTCGTCGGCGTTATTCACGGCATAGGTACATCTCAATCACGCCTCCTCTTCCCGGACTTTAAAGAAATATGGATATTCGCTGCACAAACCTATATGAATCTCCAATGTCCAATATCCCCCCAAAATATGGAGATTCGCTGCACAAACCTATGTGAATCTCCAATATCCAATATCAAACTAACTTCATTGTCATCAATTAGATGCCACTCCAGTTCAGCAGAGACTGCGCCGATTACCATTCGCGGTACGCGACAAAGTCAAGGCTGAGTTTGTGCGCTAATTGGAGGTAGCAAAATAATTGAACGTATTGATGCAAGTGAGTGGGTTTCCCCAATATTTGTTTTATACAAGAAATCAGGAGACATTCGCTTGTGCATAGACTTGCGTCTAGTCAACTGAGCCATTGTCATTGATCGCTTTATAATTCCCGACATCCATGAGTTATTCGCTGAATTACGTCATGCCATGTAAACTCTGCATACCACTAGTTGGATTTGGCGGACGAGTCTCGTGACTTGACAGCTTTCATAACTCATGAAGGACACTTTCGGTTCAAACGCGTCTGCTTCGAACTGGCTTATGCCCTAGCAGCTTTTCAAAAGCTCATGGCATCACTACTCCAGGGACTGCCAGGAATACAGTGCTACTTGGATGATGTGGTTGGTTATGGCTGCACCCAGGCCCAATACAACCGCAACCTTCGCAATGCAATCAAATACGCATTCAAGACTCGGGATTGACACTTAATGCAGGCAAGTGTCACTTCAACCTTACATCCCACCAGTTCTTGGAACACATTTTGTCTGCCGGTGGCTCACAACCAGATCCAGGCCACCTGGGCGCAATACAGAATGCACCGCGCCCCGCTGATCCAGCCATGAAGCGCTCGTTTCTTGCATCTTATTTCGTGAGATTTGTCGACGACTTCTCCACCGTCGTTGAGCCACTACGTAGACAGGGCCCAGACCAGGAAAAACTAAGGGTTTTTCCTGTCAAGGTTTTCTCAACGGTTTCATCATCCTGAACCTCAACCATTTGATATTAGCTTGGGGGCCACCCTGATTTTTGCCCCCAATTCAAAATGGCCGCCAAAATCCAAAATGGCCGCTAAAATTACATAAATTACATAAATTACATATATACTGCTAATTACGTTTAATATCAACGGGGTTTTTAGGGATTCTGTCATCTTGAATGTACACCCATTGAATTTAGATCCAGAGCCACCCAGAATTTGGCCTCAAATCCAATATGGCCGCCAAAATCTAAAATGGCTGCCAAAATTACATAAAATACATATATACTGCTAATCACGTTTAATATCAACGTTTTTTGTGTGATTCTGTCATCTTGAATGTACATCCCTTGAATTTAGCTCCAGAGCAACCCAGAATTTATCGTCTAATCCAAGATGGCTGTCAAAATGGCTGTCAACATGGCTGCTAAAATGGCTAACAAAATAGCTGCCAAAATGGCCATCAAAAGCATCTTACTTAATTTTAAAGTACATCTTTGTTTTGTCCTGTTAAAGTTCACTAAAATTGGTTTCATTGTGGCGTCCTGAACCTAAGCCTTTTGAAATTAACTTGTGGCTACCCAAGATTTGTCCGCCCAAATCCAAAATGGCTACCAATATTACCATAATCAGATTTAAACGGTCTCCTATTTATCCCCCATAATTTAGTAAAGGACCGGGCTCAGACATGCAAGCAACTTGCCTTCTGGTTTTGAGATCACAATCTCGGGGACTAACGAATTATACCCCTTCTTAGGAAACCATAAGACGCGGCATTCAAAATCAAGGTGGCGTCTCTAAATGGGGCTTGGACCCACAGCTGCTGTTGGTAATAGGCTCTACATGATATGTTTCCTTGCATTAGTTGGGGTGCGAGTGGTTTTCTGAAAGTCTATCTTGAGGGCATTGCTATCAAATGCAGCGAGACGCAGGTCATCAAATGTCTGCAGGTCTGTTGATGGTTTGAGACACTTGACCAAGAATGTTTCTGCCATCTGTATTGCATTTTCTGTTAGCTTTGGACAGTCGAAATTCAGGATCAGGGAGAAATTTTCTGGTTTGCACACAGCATTCAGGGCTGCAGGTTTGGTTGATATCTTGCTGGTTGTATCGGATCCAGTCAGCGCATGGAGTGCTGGAAGACACTTTGTGAGCTCGTCTCCCAGCGTTATGCAGATATCGTGGAGTGGTAATATTGATCTTTTCACTCTTGAGTTGTGGATGAGCCAGAACTCTTGGAGGCCAAGATCTCTCAAATTGACCTGATGACACATCTGTGTCACCTGATGGCAGAGTCAGGGATGTAGGTCCTGTCCGGTGACTTAGAATGTCCTGCACATGGAACATCATCCTGTCATCAGCTTCCTCGTGTGTGCAGTTGAGCCGAAGGAATGGAGAAGCACACACAGCTGACACAATCCATGCCTTTGGTGATATACAAATGTATATAGGTTTGGTGTCTTGTTATCTGGTGGTGCGCCACTCAACATAGAATGCCCGGAAATCAGTTTTGCTGATGGAAGATGACCAAAAGTCACCATGTCTTTTGACACTTACAGAGAGGACAGCATCAAGAATGGAGAGAGGGGAAGAAGAGGAAAGTGAACCTTGATTTTGAATGCTGCGTCTTATGGTTTTGTAAGGAGGGATAATTCATTAGTCCCCAAGATTGTGATCTCAAAACCAGAAGGCGAGTTGCTTGGATCTATTGTTGCAAGTACTGCAAATGCAAGGGAGGTGATTGTTGTAATAACCCATCACTGAATGAACACTGCTCATAATTCTCATACCAGGGCTCTGTTGTGTTACTTTATAATAATTAAATGCTTGTTTTCTTTCTTAAAATAAATCGTTGTATTGTGTTTAAATTCCGAATTGTCAGTTAAACTCTAGTAGATGACACAAAGGTTCTAACTTTGCTCTAAGTTCGGAAAGTTTAATTAATAAATATATATGGAAATTCCCAGTGTATGTATCTATTTGTATGGTAATAAGTTGACCGAACGGTTTTTAGAAATGTTCTTGTAAAATATCAAATGAACATCTTGAGCACATCAGAAAATGTCTAGCTCCAACGGTTTAGAAGATAAAAAGGGCGTGGTCATTTAAAAAGGGCTTTGTCATTTCCGGGCTGTTTACCCCGGATAGAGATTTTGGCACACATCCCAAGTTGTTCCTTGGGGTCATATCAGCCGAGAACAGTTGAGTTATCCTCTCCTAAATAGTGTGCATACATGTCTTAGCCAGGTCCTTAATAATTAATACCAAATTATGGAGGATAAATAAGAGACCGTTTAAATCTGATTAAGGTAATTTTGGTAGCCATTTTGAATTTGGGCGGACAAATCTTGGGTAGCCAGAATTAAATTTCAAAAGGCTCAGGTTCAGGACGCCACAATGAAACCAACTTTAGTGAACTTTAACAGGACAAAACGAAGATGTACTTTAAATTTAAGTATGATGCTTTTGGTGGCCATTTTAGCAGCCATTTTAGCAGCCATTTTGGCAGCCATTGTGGCAGCCATTTTTGACAGCCATCCTGGATTAGACGATAAATTCTGGGTATTCCCCAGACTAATCTTAATGGCCTTGGGCTTAGAATGACGAAATCACTGCAAAAAAACAAGAAGCAGTATAAACCTGATTAGGGTATTTTGGGCAGCCATTTTAGATTTTGGCGGCCATATTGGATTTGAGGCCAAATTCTGGGTGGCTCTGGAGCTAAATTTAATGGGTGTACATTCAAAATGACAGAATCACCAAAAAAACACGTTATTATTAAACGTAATTAGCAGTATATTTTATGTTATTTTGGCAGCCATTTTAGATTTTGGCGGCCATCTTGGATTTGAGGCCAAATTCTGGGTGGCTCTGGAGCTAAATTCAATGGAGGTACATTCAAGATGACAGAATCACTAAAAAAAAACGTTGATATTAAACGTAATTAGCAGTATATATGTAATTTATGTAATTTTAGCGGCCATTTTGGATTTTGGCCGCCATTTTGAATTAGGGGCAAAAATCAGGGTGGCCCCCAAGCTAATATCAAATGGTTGAGGTTCAGGATGATGAAACCGTTGAGAAAACCTTGACAGGAAAAACCCTTAGTTTTTCCTGGTCTGGGCCCTCTCTATACGTGACATGACGCGCAAGGGTGCAGGATTCATGTGGACAGATAGTGCTCAACACAGCTTCGACCTAGTTAAGGAACTCATCGCTCAAAGCGTCACATTTCAGTTATTCGACCCCAACATGCCTGTTGTCGTGGCAACCGACGCTTCAGCGTAAGGCATTGGTGCTGTACTACTACACGTTAAGGACAACCACGAGTTCCCCATTGCCTTTGCATCGCGAACTCTCTCTTCTGCAGAGCGTACCTACTTGGTGGGTAAGAAGGAATCCATAGCCTGTATGTGGGTTTGTAAGAAATGGTTTCAATACCTATGGGGTTAGCACTTCGTACTTCGGAATGATCACCAATCGCTTACAACGCTACTTTTGTCTCGGGGATCAGGTCGCCAATCCATACAAAATTGCACGTTCGGTAACACGCCTGGTGCTGTTCAATTACACAGTGGAATATCGCTTTGGAAGTCTGTTCAACCTCAGAAAACTGCAAGAAGTGGCCAAGGTGAAATAGACCATATTCATATACCTCCTCTTCGCCTTTGACTCTGCCCTGAACGCCAGGTCAGAGAAAGAGATGTAGCATGATGTCGACTGCTTCTCCTGTGACAACTTCGTTTTTGTTACAATCAGCACCGAGATGACTGACATTATGCATCAACCTGCACCTGGCAAGCCATACCAAAAAAACCACATCACAGTGAAAAGGCAGAATATAAAGGGTGTCGAAAACTTCACCTATCACGCGTAGCTAATGTCGACACTGAGATTGAAAACAAATTGCTACTGCCAGCATTGACTTCGGCAGACTTCACCAGAACGCCTGGTAGCACAAAGGCTTTAGCGTGTCCACCAATATAAAGGGTGTCGAGAACTTCACCTATCACGCGTAGCTAATGTCGACACTGCGATTGAAAACAAAATTGCTAATGCCAGCATTGCCTTCGGCAGACTTCACCAGAACGCCTGGTCGCACAAAGGCTTTAGCGTATCCACCAAGTTGAGGGTGTGCCATGCGATGATCCTCACTAGTACCCTACTCTACGTCAGTGAAACCGGGACCGTCTACGCCAGAGAGGCCAAGCAGCTCGACCACTCCTCCGTATATCCTCCACATCTGATGGCAGGACAAGATTCCGGACACAGAGGACCTATGGTGCGCTTGCATGCCAAATATTCACACCCTCCTGTAGAAGGCACAGGCCAGATGGACTTGGATGATAGCCGCCTGCCAAAACAACTGCTGTGTGGCAAACTGTGTCAGAGCAAGCGTACGGTTGAAGGCCAAAATAGGTTCAAAGAATCCCTCAAGTCCAGCCTTATATGGCATTGGGTATTGCGCCATGGCATTGGGAAGCATGCTCACTAAGGGAGCTCTTGCAGCTGAAAGCAACCGCATTGCAACCACATTGTAACAATGCGTCTTACGTTTTTTGTATTATTAGGACGATTCTCGGTAACATGGGAAGGATAATAAATTGAAGGACGTGTAACGCTAGGTTATGTGGTTTTCTGTGAGACTATTAGGTTTTTTAGTTAAAGATGAAGTAATTATGCAAGAAAATAGCAAAGAGAAACGAGTTTATATAGGCATACTTCAAGAAATATTCATGTAATTTTGTTCTAGTTGTTTTGATCATTCTTTTGAGGGCTGGGTGCGCAACTTGTGGGTAGTATGGTAAAACGAACACCAGTGGGTTATTATTATTGTTTTTTTCACGCTAAGAGTTCGCAGGAGTCTCGCCACTTTAAGGTATTCGTATGTGTATTCACGCTTTTGAAGTTTGTCTTTGAAGAATTCAACTCTCCTCAAAGTCTCAGTTTGCCATTGATTAAGTCGCCAAATACCGACTTAGGGTGTGCTAAATCACCAGCTAGGTACTGAAATGTATCAAGGAATAATCATTTTATTTTGTGTGTGTTTGTTTGATCAATCCTAGAGTTAGCTGCGGTGAATCAAGACTCATTCTATAGGCGAAGGGGAGGGTGTTTTCACAAGCCAGAACTATTTCTCATTGTTTTCGTTATTTTTTGGAGATGGTGAAACAGTTGTGCTGCGTGAAGAATCATGGGATGTTATGTTTGTGGCTGGTCTGCAGAGATAATTATGTATATTATGATTTGCTGGTACGCCAGCACTGTGGTTGCGTAACTATAATGCCGAGTTACTTTAAGTTTGTATCTTAGTGAGATACGCTTCTAGGAGGTCGGTTCTAGTAACATTTGTTTTCTGCGAGATTGCACTCAGTAGGAATAGAGGAAAGGAGTGGGAAGGGGGTTGGGGGGGGGGGGGGGTTACGTGTACAAGTTTCAAGATAACCCCTCCGGTTTTTGTTAGTTATGTTTTTTGAGACGCGGAAAAGGTTCTGCTGACAAGTATCATAGCGATTGTATTTGTGACTGGCCTGCAGTAATTATACGTTATCTTGTTTGACTGGCCTCTTCAGGGCGTAATTCTTAACTTTGTGTTCTTTTCTTTCTTGTGAGACACGAATCTAGGGGGTCAGTTCTAGCCACATTATCTCTGCTTGATGACAGTCAGTGGTTGGAGTTCGTGGACGGGCAAGTACATAACACGTCTGCGGGCCAATTGGGTTAGACATTCCCCGAGTGCGGGAGTTTCAAACTCCATCTCTGGTTTTGGCGACGCGATGACTTGTTTGTGTATTGCAACAGTGGTACCTTGTTTTCAGTTCACTCAGTGATTGATTATTACCGGTAATAATATACTGTCCCTTCTTTTTCTTATTCTTCTTTTTTGAAGGGGGGCAGATAATATTTTCTGAAGGTACTCTGGAGGAATTGTTTAGACTTAAAATTCAAAATGTCAAAGTCAATATAACAAAAGCAAAACGTGTTGCGCTGTCTGGTCTAAAGAAAATACAGGACATTGTCATTAAACAATTCGATAAAGGCCGCCATGTATGCGTTCTTAATATGCAAGACTACATACGTGAATGGACACGACAACTAACGGGCCCCATCTATGAAGAGATCAACAGGAACCTGACTAAAGAAACCTTGGAATTTGTCTCTCTATCCATACGCTAACTCTACATGGACGGACTTAGGCCTATATCGAACAAAAATATATAAGTTTCTAAACCCCTGTAACCATGACATTAAAACTCCTTGCCTCTACCTTCTACCGAAAGTTCACAATAAGTACAAGAAGGAACACGATTCGTGAGAAGGCCAATCATTAGTGGTTGCGGAGGACCGACTTAATCCATATCTAAATACATAGACTATTTATTGTTCCTAATGGTCAAACAAATAAAGCACATACACACGCGATTCCGGCCATGGACATGAAAAACTAAGCAGCCTGACATTGGAGCAAGCTAGCCTATTGATAACACTGGACATATATTATCCATGTATACACGAACTGCCCACAAGATAAGGCAATCGCATCAGTTTGCGACGCACTTGCAGACTATACGCAATACCCAAGAGTAGTATAGGAGCCCCACACACCCCGTAAATGTGTGCAGTCTGGACTGCGCATGCGCGCCAAGTGGGGGGGGGGGGGGCGAACTGGCCGATGGCGATCCACGCAGTGGTGAACCGATTGGCTCACGGCAGTGTTCGGGAGGCCCGAAGGGCCGATAGGCCCGAAGGGCCGATAGCCCGAAGGTCGGAGAAGGGGATCGAAACATGATGACGGTGCATTAGGTTGCGCGGATGGGGATTGTCCACGACAGTGGTAAAGAACATTGGAGTTGCGGGAGTGATTTTTTAAAATCACGGAGCGACGAGGTACCACGCAGCACAAACGAACGTATACGTCTCGTTTGTATTTTCACGAAGTGAAAATCAAGTGTTTAATTCCACGAGGTCTGACAAGCCTTCGTGAAAGAAAGAAAAGGACAAAATGGGCGAAATATATTTATTTCGCCCTTTGTACCTATCGGTGCCAGATACGTGCGATCTGTTTTTAGCCTGACCGTATTTCGCCTCGTCATCGTTGTCGAGTCACTATAGGCCAATGATGTCATCGGTTATTTCTACACTCGTGCGATACAAGGCAAAAACGAACCGCCCTTTTGACCCGAGTTGTTAGGCCGACCGTGTTTGTTTAATCCGTTATCTCCGCACTCGTGCAATAGAAGACAAAATAGAGATTGATATAAGATGGCCCTGCGACGTATACGATTATAAAATTATAAACTGTTGTACCAATCTTACATCATGGCAAGTATTAAGTACCTTTTTGATCCGAGAGGTAAGTCCAACCCAACCAAAAATAAATAAATAATAACAATTTTCTCCGGTAGAAAGTGGCACCTGTTGTTTTTTCCCGATTTGTTAGAACTGCACCCTTTCTTTCCTGGGGCTGTAATAACCGTAACATAAAACAATAAGTTAACATAAATTGAAACATAATAACGGAACAGAGAAACTCAGATTTAATCTAACCGTGTTTGTTTAATCGGTTATCTCTACACTAAAGCGATACAAGACAAATTAGAACTTCCCTTTTGACCCGAGTTACTAAGGTGCGACCGGGTTTTGAGTGCGTAAGTGCGACACAATTATGGTATTAGAACTTGAGTAACAAATTAGTAAAAAAATATCAACAAATGAGTAAATAGAGCAGCAAATGAGTAAACAATGAGTAAAATAGAGCAACAAATGAGTAAAAAGAGCAACAAATTAGTAAAAAGAGCAGCAAATGAGTCAAATGAGCAGCAAATAAGTAGAAGGGGCACACAAAGTGTAAAAGAAGCACAAACAGCATGGAATTAGTAAAAATGGGTAGTTATATATTAAACGATTTCCTCCGTTCCTTGCCATTCGGAGATTAACCTTCAAATACTTCCCTATTGACACCGTGTCTATATGGGCCGGGGTCGCCATAGAATTGGTTGTTTGTTTTGCCAATTACCACACAGAATACGTACGACTGATCTTTGCACTAGAGCAAGAGCCACGTAGTGATGTGTCGTTTCCTAACCCTTTTTTGTGTTTACTTTTTAATTGTTATTATACATATTTTTGTATAATTATTTTGTTTGGCACTTTAGCAAATAATGGTAGCCGACAGCCCCTCTTACAAGAGCGAGCATTTCCCTTCCTTCTCACTTCGTTTGCTCAAATACGCACCGAAAATGATCATCATTGACTAAGTTTGACATTTTGACGAGTTGGTGACGTTTGATTTTATTCCCCAATATCATTTGCAACTTATATCGCTGTCCTCAATGTAACGTAAAAGTATGAAATAACTATAATGGATTACTGTAATAATGACTAACAGAGGTGACTCTTTGTATATTATTTAGTTTTCTACCAAAAGAACAAGATTATTATTTTTAATACAGTAGTTTATTATTTTTAATACAATAGATTCTCTGAAACTATGTATAGGAGAATACACGAGAAAGTGTGGATTTGTAATTACAAATTCACGAGGCGCGAAGCCCCGAGTGGATTTTTAAATACGAATCCACACTTACAAGTGTATTCTCTGACTTAAACCATTGCGTCAAAAGAGGTATTGTTATACTACCCAGTTGAGTGGAGATGAAAAGGCATGCATGTCTTTTGGCCATAGACGTAATTTACATAAGGCCAACTAAAAACAAAATATGTTTAGCGTCACCGCCCACTTGTTTTTTTAGAGGCCGCCTCCTTTTTTTTCACAAAAATAATAAATTTTATTATCTTAAAAAAATACATAATAATAATAACTAGAACTACGTCTGTTCGAGGAACAGAACATAGGGTCTTTTTGCATTCCCCCCCCCCCCCCCCCCCCCCCGTAAAAAAACATTCAAAAGGAATTTTAAACACATTAAAATTAATCAAAACGGATTTAGGCTATTTAAACAGATTAAAGGTAATTTAAAGTGATTAAAACGATAACGTCACACATTTGTAAACTTTCGGTGAACTACCTAACCAACCCAATACACAATTATTTTTATGTTAACATGATCCGTTGCTGATATATGGCTTCAAGGTCTTAAAACGTAATAAATCACATACAATTGAATGATGGCTTCAAGTCTTTTCATTCTAACTTCCGGTCTGGTGACGTCATATTTTGTTTTCTCCCGGTCAAATTGTTTCTAACATGAAGCTATTATATACATCAATTATAAAGTGATTTCAGCAAACTTCGCCACACACATCAACTAAATATTAATTTTGAACCTGCCGCCAGAGGGTGCTATAACATGTTATGACGTCGCCGGTAATTTGTTTTGAAAAGTACATCTAGCCAAACACTAACATCGTTTAAAGTAAGTTCATATCATTTTTCACTTTCAAATTATAAGGCACTTTCGGTTTGGACCGAAAGGAAGGGTCACGTGATTTCTCACACACGAGATAAAATGAAGATCCTGGATTATCCTATTAATTGCCACAAACCTAAAGTCCCGGACTTTTGCGCGTGATTTGTTATTGATTTTCAAAGATTAAATAAACTGCACCTTTAATATGACGTCACGTTACCCCCTGATGACGTCACCATGGTGTATGTCTGCTAGACACGAGCTCACTATATAGTCTTCACTTGGGTAAAGTTTTGTTTGGATACGACTTGTTATGAAAAGTGCTTGTACGAAAGAACGTGTACAAAGTCTATTGCATTTTGGTCCCAAAAAGAAACAGAAAAAAAGAAGTAAAACAAAAATCAGAACAAAAAGGCTTTTTTTGCAAAATTGCGAAAAAGCCAATTAAAAAAAATAATACAATTTTAAGATGGTAATTTGGACTTTAGCATCACTGTGTACATGCTGTGAAAATATATTTGTTTCTAATGGGAAGGCTAGGGTGTGACGTGTATGGTGCATACATGATCGACCCACATGAATTTTGATTTTTATTCTTGGGTGAGACATGTTTTAATTTCAAATAGAAACATAGGGCGTGACATGTTCACTACATGACCCATATTAAAATGTGTCGAGCGGCTATTAAAAAAGAAAGAAAAAAAGGCCTCCTCCTTCCTTCTAAAAAAAAGACAAACATGTTTTTTTATTATTTGGCCTAAAGGGAGGTTCTCGAGGCTCTTACGTAATTAAGGTTGGATTAGGGTTGAGGAATTGAATAACCGTGGATTCGTAATTGTTACAAATGTAGGCAAGATAAAAACCGTTCCGAATCCACACTTTACTAAATATTCGTAGATACGAATCCACACTTATTGTTCAAAGCGTTGATTCGTAGATACGAATCCACACTTTTAACAATAGCGTGACGTCATATCAATGGTTTAATAGTCTTTAATCATCAATGTCTTCCTCGTTATCTTCCTGTTAATCTTGCTGGAACAGTCCGTTAAATTTGGCCGTGTGTTTAAGCATTACTCTGCTCAGGGCCTTGTTTATTTCCATGCCTTTGTTTACTTTTTTTTCTACATCTTCCACAATATCTTGATGCGTGTCATTATCTTTCAGATGTAGGAAACTTGACATTTGCTACTCTCCTTTTACTCATTGTTACTCGTACTTAAGTTCTAATACCATACTGCGTACTGTATACTTAGAAACAAACGAGTAAAAGGAGAGTAGCAAATGAGCAACAAATGAGTAAAAGGAGAGTAAAAAGAGCAACAAATGAGTAAACAAGAGTAAAAAGAGCAGCAAATGAGCAGCAAATGAGTAAAAGGAGAGTAAACAGAGCAACAAATGAGAAAAACAAGAGTAAAAAGAGCAGCAAATGAGTAAACAAAGAGTAAAAAAAGAGTACAAAGAGCAACAAATGAGTAAACAAGAGTAAAAAGAGCAACAAATGAGTAGTTATATATTAAACGAATTCTTCCGTTTCTTGCCATTCGGAGATTACCCTTCAAGGACTCGACATGGATGTAATTACTGCAGTTAAACCCCATGCTTGTCACCAGTGTGATAGAAGCTTTGGACAGATATATAACCTACGGAGGCATGCAGAATATGTACATGCTGAAGGGGCATCTAAAATAAATGAAGTTGACGATGATCTGCGGACAATTCTGACGTGGATAATTTCGAGCCCGATTTTAAAAAGCGTAGATTTAAAGTTTTGGAAATAAAAAACAGTGAAACTGAATCTTCGCAGGACGAAAACGAAGATGCCGAAGAAGATGGTTTGGAATCTGAAACGGAGGTAGAATATGATGACGAATCATCTGATGAAGACGAGTCTAGTTCTGAATTGGAAGACAATGCCGCCTATAAAGACTGGTTGGCAGAAGCCAAAGAATCCACATCGGAGATGTTGAATAACAAATACGAAAAAGTACGTCGACCGGGGTATGGATAAAGATCAAGCCATGGAAAAAGCCAGCAGGAAGACCCTTTGGGCAGTCAAGCAAATCTTTTTAAACAACTACGAGGATTTTGTTGTCAAGTTTCCTACATCTGAAAGATAATGACACGCATCAAGATATTGTGGAAGATGTAGAGGAAAAAGTAAACAAAGGCGTGGCAATAAACAAGGCCCTGAGCAGAGTAATGCTTAAACACACGGCCAAATTTAACGGACTGTTCCAGCAAGATTAACAGGAAGATAATGAGGGAGACATTGATGATTAAAGACTAATAGTTTCAGAGAATCTACTGTATTAAAAATAATAAACTACTGTATTAAAAATAATAATCTTGTGGCAATAGGGAAGTATTTGAAGGTTAATCTCCGAATGGCAAGGAACGGAGGAAATCGTTTAATATAAAACTACCCATTTTTACTAATTCCATGCTGTTTGTGCTTCTTTTACACTTTGTGTGCCCCTTCTACTTATTTGCTGCTCATTTGACTCATTTGCTGCTCTTTTTACTAATTTGTTGCTCTTTTCACTCATTTGTTGCTCTATTTTACTCGTTGTTTACTCATTTGCTGCTCTATTTACTCATTTGTTGCTCTATTTAGTCATTTGTTGATCTTGTTTTACTAATTTGTTACTGAAGTTCTAATACCATAATTGTGTCGCACTTACGCACTCAAAACCCGGTCGCACCTTAGTAACTCGGGTCAAAAGGGAAGTTCTAATTTGTCTTGTATCGCTCCAGTGTAGAGATAACCGATTAAACAAACACGGTTAGATTAAATCTGAGTTTCTTTGTTCCGTTATTATGTTTCAATGTATGTTAACTTATTGTTTTATGTTACGGTTATTACAGCCCCAGGACAGAAAGGGTGCAGTTCTAACAAATCGGGAAAAAACAACAGGTGCCACTTTCTACCGGAGAAAATTGTTATTATTTATTTATTTTTGGTTGGGGTTGGACTTACCTCTCAAATAAAAAAGGTACTTAATATTTGCCATGATGTAAGATTGGTACAACAGTTTTTAATTTTAAAATCGTATACGTCGCAGGGCCATCTTATATCACTTTCTATATTTGTCTTCTATTGCACGAGTGCGGAGATAACGGATTAAACAAACACGGTCGGCCTAACAACTCGGGTCAAATAGGGCGGTTCGTTTTTGCCTTGTATCGCACGAGTGTAGAAAGAACCGATGACATCATTGGCCTACAGTGAATCGACAACGATGACGAGGCGAAATACGGTCAGGCTAAAAACAGATCGCACGTATCTGGCACCGATAGGTACAAAGGGCGAAATAAATATATTTCGCCCATTTTTTCCTTTTCTTTCTTCCACGAAGGCTTGTCATACCTCGTGGAATTAAACACTTGATGTTCACTTCGTGAAAATACAAACGAGACGTATACGTTCGTTTGTGCTGCGTGGTACCTCGTCGCTCCGTGATTTTAAAAAATCACTCCCGCAACTCCAATGTTCTTTACCACTGTCGTGGACAACCCCATCCGCGCAACATGATGCACCGTCATCATGTTTCGATCCCCTTCTCCGACCTTCAGGCTATCGGCCCTTCGGGCCTATCGGCCCTTCGGGCCTATCGGCCCTTCGGGCCTCCCGAACACTGCCGTGAGCCAATCGGCTCACCACTGCGTTGATCGCCATTGGCCCTTCGGGTCTCCCCATCGCGCATACCATTACGTAAAAAACAAACAAACAAAAAAAACCAGTATGCCCCCCCCCCCCCACTTAGCGCACATGCGCAGTCCAGACTGCACACATTTACGGGGTATGTGGGGCTCCCCTTATACTACCCCCAAGCCTACAACAAACCACGCACGTTGTCCCGCTGAACTCATCATGCGTCGAAACACATTTGAATTCAATGGCAAGTTTTTCAGACAGAAAATTGGCCATGGGCAGCGAATAAAGTCCGGAGATTTGTGACATACAAAATTCTCCCTCACAATCTCTCAATTGTGAGCAACATGAGATATAGAGACGATGTTCTTATAATCTTCAACGGAAACAAAAAGCAGGCCGCTGACCTCGTGCAATCACTTAATAAAATTCATCCAACGCTGGAGTTTACGTCTGAGATCTCACACCGACAAGTCACTTTTCTCGACCTTATTATCTACACTGGCAAACGATTTATATATGAAGAAATATTGGATACTCGAGTATATAGCTACCAAAAAAACTGATACTTTTCAGTACACCCTAAGTCGGTATTTGGCGGCTTAATCAATGGCAAATTGACTAGATACAAACGTATATGTACTCAATTAAAAGACTTTGAGGGGAGGGTTGAATTCTTCAAAGACAAACTTCAAAAGCGCGGATACACCAACGAAGACCTAGCCCGTCTTCTTCAAAGGGGCGAGACTCCCGCGGACTCTAACCATGAAAAAAAAAAAATAATAATAATCCCAGGCCACTGATGTACGTCTTACCATACTACCCACAAGTCGCGCACCCAGCTTTCAAACGGGCCCATTTTAAATACTGGCACTTGTTGATTACTGGCAACGAATACTTAAATAGGTTATTTGATACCAAACCCATCTTGGCATACAAACGGCACACAAACATAAAAGATGAACTTGTTCGATCTTGGACTAAAGCATCTCCACAATCCAACCAAAAAAAAAAAATCTAGATCAGGGGAGTATGTGCAAATCTCATTGGAACTATTGGAAGAACAGAACAATGATCAAAGATATGGATCTTAAGACTAAAACAAAATAAATAAGTCAAGATATCCTCCTCTCGATCATTACCCCCAAAAAACGGTTATTGTCTTTGCCATCTGTCATATAAACTGACACACAAATAAAAACAAGAAAAGATAAAGTAAACTGAAAAGATGGTGACTGATGAAGTGCATGGAATTAATAGCACAGAAAATATGCTGTGCTCCCCTTCAAAAAAACAAAAAACAGAGTGTATGGCATCACCGGTAATAATCAATGACTGAGTAAACAAAAAACAAGGGACCACTGTTGCAATACACAAGCCAGTCACCGCGTCGCCGTCCAGAGACGGGGTTTGAAACTCCCGCACTCAGGGAATGTCTAACCCAATTGGCCCGCAGACGTGTTATGTACTTGCCCGTCCACGAACTCCAACCACTGACTGTCATCTAACAGAGATAATGTGGCTAGAACTGACCCCCTAGATGCGTGCCTCACGAGAAAAAAAAGAGTTGAGAATTACGCTCTGGAGAGGCCAGTCAAACAACCACTTTCTGGCATACCCACCAGATAACGTACAATTACAGATTTATCTCTGCAGATCAGTCACAAATACAATCCCTATGATACTTGTCAGCAGAACCCTTTGCGCCTCTCAAAACTTTCTCTTGAAACTTGTACGAGTAACCACCCCCCACCCCCCCCCCCCCCCCCTCCCCCTCCCCCATCCCTCTATTTATACTAGCTGCAATCTCGCAGAAACAAAACATGTGACCAGAACTGACCTGCCATTAGCGTATCTCACTAAGATACAAACTTACATTGAGAATTACGCTCTGGGCAGTATAGTTACGCAACTACACTGCTGGCGTACCAACAAATCATAAATATACAGATTTATATCTGTAGACCAGCCACAAACATAATCAAACAAACATAACATAATAAAATAAATTATTCCTTGAAATATGCCTGCATAAACCGGTTTCTCCTTGCTATTTTCCTGCAAAAGCACTTCATCTTTAACTAAACAACCTAATAGTCTCTCACACAAAAGGGAAAACGAATCCGCACAACCCAACGTTACACGTCCTTCAATATAATGTCCTTGGCCTTCCCACGACCAAGAATCGTTCTAATAATTAACAAAAAACGTAAGCCGCACGTATGATTGCGCCCCTTCCCAATAAAAACAAAAACATCCACATAACCTAGCGCTACACGTCCTTCAATTTAATATCCTTCCCATGTTACCGAAAATCGTTCTAATAATTAAAAATAAAACGTAAGCCGCATGTATGATTACGCCCCTTCCCAATAAACACAATGATACGGAGGACGGACCGTTGCGGAGGACCGACTCAATCCGTATCCAAATACATAGACTATTTCTTGCTTCCAATTTTCAAACAACAAAGCAAATACTAACTAAGCAGCCTGACATTGGATCAAAATAGCCTATTGATAACACTGGATACAGTATCCATGTACACAAACTGCCCACAAGATGAGACAATTGAATTAGTTTGTGACGCACTTGCAATGGCCGACGACAGACTATACGCAATACCTAAGCCTACAACAGACCACGCACGCTCTCTCCTTGAACTCATCAAGTCGCATACCCGGCCCTCAAACGGGCCCTTCTTAAATACTGGCACTTGTTGATTAGTGGCAACGAATACTTAAATAGGCTATTTGATACCAAACCCATCTTGGCATACAAACGGCACACAAACATAAAAGATGAACTTGTTCGATCTAGGACTAAAGCATCTCCACAATCCAACCAAAACAAATAATCTGGATGAGGAGAATGTGCAAATCCTATTGGAACTTTTGGAAAAACAAAACAAGGATCAAAGAAATGAATCTCAAGACTAAAACAAAATAAATAGGTCAAGATATTCTCCTATCGTTCATTACCCCTCCCCCCAAAAAGGTTATTGTCCTTGCCATCTGTCATATAAACTGACACACAAATAAAAACAAGAAAAGATAAAGTAAACTGAAAAGATGGTGACTGATGAAGTGCATGGAATTAATAGCACAGAAAATATGCTCTGCTCCCCTTCCAAAAAGGGAAACAAAAGAGTGGACGGCTATATGACTATTTTAAACCAAACCTATCTTGGCATACAAACGGCACAAAAACATATACAATGAACTTGTTCGATCTAGGAGTAAAGCATCTCCACAATCCAACCAAAATAAAATCAATCTAGATGAGGAGAATGTGCAAATCCTATTGGAATTATTGGAAGAACAAAACAATGGTCAAATAAATGGATCTCAAGACTAATAATAATGGCGCCGGTCGATGGCGACGTGTTGGCTCGCACTCTGATGTTTTTCCTTCTTTGTACCTTTATTCTTAACAGTAATGTGTTGGCAATATATCAGTATGATAGGGAAGAACTCCTAAATATTCGTAGTGCTAACCGTGGATTAATTTGCCAGCCGACATTTCCGGACTTGGATGAGATTTCACGGACTATTCTAGTGAATGAGGGAATCAAAGATGGCGGAGCACAATCCCATACAAAACCATGTCGACGCAGGAAGAGAGGTAAGCGAGGTGGACTGTTGGTTAGATCCAGGCAACGTGGTCTTCGTCCTGCAGTTCCAAAATTGATTCTTTCAAATGTGCAGCGTCTCTACAACAAAATGGATGAACTAAACATTCGAATTCGAACCCAGAGAGATTTTTCAGACTGCTGTGGATTTATTTTTAGTGAAACCTGGTTAGATGAATCTCACCCTAATTCAGCAATGGAACCTCCTGGATTTAGCATTTACAGACAGGATCGATCACCAGATATTACGGGAAAGAGTCAAGGGGGAGGTGTTTGCTTCTTGGTCAACAATTCATGGTGCAGTGAGGTCAAGATTTTGTCTTCCAGCTGCGCACCTGATCTTGAGCAAATTACTATTAAATGTCGGCCATACTACTTGCCTCGTGAATTTAGCTGTGTGATCATGACTGCTGTGTATATACACCCAAGAGCTAACGTAGATACAGCCATCAAGGATCTTAGTACTGTAATTTCCCATTATGAATCAGTGTACCCAGATGCATTGACTATTGTTGGAGGTGATTTTAATCAGGCTAATCTTCGCAAACAACAACTGAAGTATTACCAACAAGTAACGTGTTCCACCCGTGGAACAAAGACTCTGGACCACTTGTATTGCCAATACAAGGGGGCATTCAAATCTATAGAACGCCCACATCTTGGGAATTCAGACCATTCGATGGTATTACTCGTGCCGACTTACAAGCAACAACTTAAGCGTTCCAAGCCTGTGACAAAAACAATTCGCATCTGGTCTGAATTGAATGCTGATAAGCTGCGAGGGTGTTTTGAGGTCACTGATTGGGATGTTTTCAAGGACAGCGCATCTGATCTCGACGAGTACACCGACACAGTGACTAGGTACATAAAGTTCTGTGAAGAACTATGTCTACCAACAAAAACTATTACTCAATATCCAAATTCAAAACCTTGGTTCGACAACAGTATTCGCACTAGTACGAGCAAAGGACCTTGCTTATAAACAGAAATCTGTGGACCCGGCTGCCTATAAAAGGGCGAAGTAGGACTTGGAAAAGAGCATCAACGCTGGTAAACGTAAATATCGTCAGCTTTTAGAGAACAACTTGAACAGTAACAACACTCGGGATCTCTGGGCGGGTGTTCAGAATATCACCAACTACAAGCAAAGTGCGCCAATCATAGATAACGGTGACATTACATTGCCTGATCGCCTGAACGAGTTTTATGCTCGCTTTGATCGCGACATTCTTGAGTCTGGGTCTCCGAGTGCAGCTGCAGCTGACGTCACAGAGCAGGAACCACCATTCATAATACAGCCTGAAGATGTTGCGCGAGTCCTGTCAGGTCTGAACGTGCGCAAAGCTGCAGGGCCAGACCAGATTACGCCGCGGCTTTTGCGTAGCTGTTCGCGTCAACTCGCCGATATTCTTGCCAACATCTTCAACTGGTCGCTCAGCATAGCCAAAATGCCCGAGTCTTTCAAGAACTCGATCATCGTTCCAGTGCCGAAAAAGAAACTGATCAGTTCCATGAATGATTATAGGCCAGTGGCCTTGACGTCACAGATTGCTAAGTGTTTTGAACGTTTAGTGATGAATTTCATGAAATCAATACTGCCATGTGATTTGGACCCGTGTCAATTTGCGTATCGGACAAATCGATGCGTTGAAGATGCCGTGAATTACTGTTTGCATTTTATCTTAAAGCACCTTGAACCTGGAAGACCAAATTCATCAAAATATGCTCGTATTTTATTCATTGACTACTCATCTGCTTTTAATACTATAGTCCCGTCTAAGCTTTATCAAAAGCTGATTGATCTTAAATTACCAGGATCTCTATGCAAGTGGGTTTTATATTTTTTATTGAAACGTAGACAAATTGTGAGAATCGGTTCAAATTTCTCGAAACCAATTGTTCTAAGCACTGGAACACCGCAGGGTTGTGGTCTTTCTCCTCTTTTGTACAGTCTATTTACACATGATTGTAAAGTGGATGATCCATCTAGCGTGATTGTAAAATTTGCTGATGATACCACCCTTAGTGGTTTAATTTGTAATGGCGACGAATCCAGTTATAGAAGTCAAGTATCATCTCTTGTAAAATGGTCTGAATCGAACAATCTTGTCTTGAACGTTGACAAAACTAAGGAAATGATAATTGACTTTCGTAAAAATAAAGGTCAAATTAAACCAATTGTCATTAACGGAAGAGATGTGGACATTGTAGATTGTTTTAAGTTTCTCGGTACATTCATAATGAACACCCTGTCTTGGTCAAATCAAGTATCTGAAAATTTGAAAAAGGCCCAACAACGTTTGTATTTTCTACGTAGACTGAAATCCTTTGGTGTTAGCAAACATATTCTGATTAATTTGTATAGATGTGTAATTGAATCTTGCCTGACCAGCTCTATTATTGTCTGGTTCAATGTCACTCCTGAGTGTGCAATTTATAAACTGAATCGGGTAGCCAAAAACGCATCGCGCATAATTGGATTTAAGTTGGATGACATGAAGACAATCTATGACAAGAGAATGAGAAAGCGTGTCGAAAACATTGTTAAGGATGTGCATCATCCAACAAATGAGTTCTTCCAAATGATGCCTTCAGGAAGAAGGATGAGATCAATAGGTGCAAAAACCAACCGTTTCAGAGATAGTTTTATACCATCGGCCGTGCGGGTTTTTAACAATGGGGACTTTTTAATGTAAAAAATGTGTATGTACATGTATTAACCAACAGTTTCAAAAATAGTTTTTATATCATTGACCGTGTGGGTCTTTTAACAATGGGGTTTTTAATGTTTAAAATATGTTGTATAAATCAACCATTTCAGGAATAGATGTGTAGGTCTTTAACAGAGGGAGTTTTTTCATTTAAATTTAAAGAATTGTTTGTATACTTTTGTAATTATATGTTTATTATTGATGTTGTGCGAGTCTAACATTACAAATTCCTGTGATTGTTTTTAATCATTGGCTGAATAAAGCAATCTATCTATCTATCTATCTATATAAAACAAAATAAATAGGTCAAGATACCCTCCTTTCGATCATTACCCCCCAAACAAGGTTATTGTCCTTACCATCTGTCATATAAACCGATACACAAAGAAAAACAAGGAAAAAGGAAAATAAACTGAAAAGATGGAGACTGATGAAGTGCATGGAATTAATAGCAAAGCAAATATGCTCTGCTACCCTTCCAAAAACGATAAAAAAAGAGTGGACGGCATATTATCACCGGTAATAATCAATCACTGAGTAAACTAAAAACAAGGGGCCACTGTTACAATACACATCGCGTCTCCAAAACCAGAGACGGGCTTTTAAACTCCCGCACTCAGGGAATGTCTAACCCAATTGGCCTGGAGACGTTTTATGTACTTGCCCGTCCACGAACTCCAACCACTGAATGTCATCTAGTAGAGATAATGTGGCTAGAACTGACCCCCAGATATAGATGCGTGTCTTACGAAAAAACGTACAAAATAACGTACAATTACTGCAGGCCAGTCACAAATACAATCCCTATGATACTTGTCAGCAGAACCTTTTCCGCGTTTCAAAAAAATAACGACAAAAACGGAGAGGGGTTCTCTTGAAACTTGTCCACGTAACACCTTCCCCCCCCCCCCCCCCCCTCCCCCCTTCCCTTATTTCTACAGAGTGCAATTTCGCGGACAAAAATGTGACCAGAACTGACCTCCCAGAAGCGTATTTCACTAAGATAAAAACTTACATTAAGAATTACGCTCTGGGCTGTATAGTTACGCAACCACACTGCTGGCGTACTAGCAAATCTTAAATATACAGATTTATCTCTGCAGACCAGCCACAAACATAAAATCTCATGATACTTCACACAACATAACTGTTTCAGCATTTCCAACAACAAACAATACGAAAATCCATGAGAAATAGTTCTGGCTCTTGAAAACACCCTCCCCTTCACAGAAGTTCAAATAGAGTTCTGATTGACTGCAGTTAACACTAGGATTGATCATACAATAAAACCTAATAGTCTCACCGAAAAAAGGGAACAAATCCACAAAACCCAGCGCTACACGTCCTTCAATTTGATGTCCTTCCCAGGTGACCGAGAATCGTTTTAAGTTTGAACCAATGTATGTTTTCACTTGGGAAAGTGTTCGATACAATTATTAGTTGAAATTATCCGAAATTCTGCTCAAAAAACACCACGATTGAATATATATTACTCCGTCAAAATAGTTCTTAACCTGATTTTTGTTTAATGTTGATGAATAGTTTAAGCTTGTACATTGTTCAAAAGTATTTGAAAGTATGTTTAAACAATTTAAGGAAACAAGGAAAACATGGTGCTTCTAAGTTGTCACAGACTGCTTTGGTGTCCTAACAAAAATGTATGTTGTAAAACTTTGTGGTTACATTGAACATATTTGTTAGGCTTAATTTATTGACATTTGTGCAGTAGTTATAATTTATTCTGGGTTCATGTTTTTTAATATGCATTATGAGAAATGTGTTCTAAAAAACCTGTTTCAGTATTTGAAATAGCAAACAAAACTTTGGTGTCCCTCTTAATATCTTTACACGGGAAACTTTCATTTGGTGCGCAAATAATTTGAAATAGCCACTAATTAGGTATAACATTTGTCATGGCATCATTATTTCCTTGCCAAAAATAGCTTAGTGTGCAAATTTGCTGTTAAGTGAGCGCCTTATGCGAAAACTAATTGAGCGCCTAAATGCGAAGACAAAGCAACCGTCCAGCACGAGTTCGTAAAATCACAGCAGTTTTCTGGAAGTTTAATCTCCAGATTTCCTTGCTTTTTTGCTGTTCTTTGCCATTCAAGGTATGTTTAAACTCTTGCGTCAAACAATAATAGATTTGGCCGGGAATCTGCAGTTGGACTTTATGTGTTGCATTACACTTGTAATTATTCCTTTTTAAGGCTTTTTTGGTTGAGTTTGCTCGTTCAAATATCTCCCAATTTCCCGTGCTGTGATTGTTTCATTCTGAGCGTGCGCGCAGGCCGCCGTGGTTCGTCGGTGCTTCGCGGTCGCTGTGCTCTCCGCCAGCGTACTACCTGTTTACAGTTTCTTAACACTATAACTAAGGTTTTAGAGATTCGGAATTATTACTGTGCTATTTAGGTATTTGTCTACAACCCATGTTGTTATTGTATAACACAATTAGCCAGTGTAGTTGCGCACTATTTAATGTTATGTTTTGTTAAGGTTTATTCTTGTTGATAATGCTGTTGGTGTTTCTGAGAATATCTTTCATTGAAATTGCCAGAAGGTAATGACATAGGTCACAGTTAAAGTTAGGGTGTCACTCTTGCACAAAACATGTATTTAAATATAAAGTGAGTTACCACAGTTTAGATTTTAAAATGATTCAGAATAGACACAAAGACTAGGACGAGAGTTCCATAATTTGGACCTTTGTATTGAGTTTAATTAGTAAACAGTTTATTTATTGTTTATTTCGCGCATTAAAACGAATGATTTCAATTAATGACATAACATAGTGTGAATTTGTAACTTAGACAAGATTATTATTATTTTGTTTACAGGAATCACACACAGTTGTTGTATTTTGCCTTCTACTTTAGGCCCAATATGCTTTAGGCCATCTAGGAGTCAGGCCTAGTATCATTCCCTGGATCTGTAATTTTGTATCTAATAGGTCTCAAGCTGTACGTTTGAATGGCAAGTTTTCCAAATGGGAAATTATTAATGCGGGGGTCCCTCAGGGTACAACAATTGGCCCTGTTGCCTTTTTAGTAATTATAAATATTGTTTGTGTCTTCGCATCCGGATGTGTCTTATTATAAGTATGTTGATGATTTGACATTATGCCAAACTTTCGTAGACACTGAACAAACTTGTGCTATTCAGCAACAATGTTGATCGACTTGGTGTTTGGTCGTTTATAAATAGCATGACCCTTAACCCAAACAAATGTCAGGCCATGGTATCTTGTTTTCGGAGAGTACCTGTTGTTACACCTACTTTTTATGTTGGTGAATCTGATATTATTCAGACAGATAATGTCAAGTTGCTAGGTGTTCATTTACACAAGAATATGAAATGGGATCTTCAGGTCAAGAGTTTGACGTGTAAAACTTTTAATCAAAAAATATTTTTTAAAGACAATTGAGACGGTGTAATATTCCCACAACATATCTTTTAACTGTGTATTTACAATATGTCCGCCCTGCTTTGGAGTATGCTACACCAGCCTGGTTTTGTGGCCTGATAAAGATGCAGAGAGAATGTTTAGAAAAATTACAAAGGAAAGCTTTCCGTGTTATTTTGTCCGATGCCCAACGTAACACACAATCATATAAAGAGATATGTGTATCACTAAATATTCTCACTGTATCCGAAAGGCTGGAACAACTAACGTTAAATTTTAGAAAGAATCTTCTCCAGTCGAAGCATTTTAGAAATTGGCTCCCCCCCAAACGAGAAAAAAATTGAGAAATTCAAACAAGCTGTCCATTACTCGCTGCCGTACCAACCGTTACAAGTCTAGTCCTATTCCATTTTTAACCTCGCTTTTAAATAACCAGATTTGTTAAATAGGCCAATTATGAATCATTAGTGGTCATCTTGAGTGGGTTCCCTGTTCTTGTTTTTTTGTCTTATTTGTCTGTTTATTTAGTAACGTCTTTTGTTAATGTCAGTGTAATTGTTGTCCTATTTCTTAATTAATTTTGATAATCGAAATTGTAATTTCTGATTTGTATTGTAAACTGACTGTAATTCAGCTTTTTGGCTGCGAATGTCTTTTAATAAACCATTAATAATAGTAATAATAATAATAATAATAAAGTTAGAATGTCACTCTTGCACAAAACATGTATTTAAATATAAAGTGAGTTACCACAGTTTAGATTTTAAAATGATTCAGAATAGACACGAAGACTAGGACTAGGGTTCCATAATTTGGACCTTTGTATTGAGTTTAATTAGTAAACAGTTTATTTATTGTTTATTTCGCCCATCAAAACGGATGATTTCAATTAATTACATAACATAGTGTGAATTTGTAACTTAGACAAGATTATTTTTTTTTTACAGGAATCACACACAGTTGTTGTATTTTGCCATCTACTTTAGGCCCAATATGCCTTCTTTCTGTATTGCAAGTTCAGAACTTTACGATCTCGCGACAACATTTTAGATTGTTCATAAAGATGACCGGGTTATTTAAAGTAATCACAAAAATGGCATAGAAACGTATTTTTGTGTCCCCTTTTTACGGGAAACCATTTGTTTACAGGCATTACGATATTTGTAGGGTGTTCATACCATCATTTCAAGAAAATTGATAAATATCAAAAGAAAGATTTAAAACACAACAAGGTTATTTATTTATTTATGGCCTAATTTGCTGCATGTCACAAGACGGCCCCTTAATTTATGGAATGGCCCATATAGATCTAAACAAAGGGCATGACGTCTATAGGCAAAAACAAAACAGGAACGAAAATGTGTGCATATTAAAAATGTTTGCCAGCAGATTAAATCGAATATTGATCAACATTTTCTGTCTTTTTGACGAATTTAAATAAACGAAGGGACCGTTTGAATTCCCAAATACTTGTTAAAATAAAACTGAACGACTCGTTTTTGGTTTTCAAATGCTAATGTATAAGTGAATATTCGATTTGAAATGAATTCGAGTGGGCCCCGTGCTCAATTGAATAGTTTTCTTTTATAAAATTGTTTGGGAAAACTTATATGTGACCCAGCACGAGTAAATGAGACACTTTACGGCAAAAATAAAAATAAAAATTGAGATTTTGATTTCATCAGTTATAGTCCTGCAGATTACTACAATAATATTGCATTTAGTGATACAAGCACCAAAATAGGCCACATGCTCATTTTGGGTCACTTTACACAAAAAAAACGTTAGCCAAATTAAAATCCAAGATGGCCGCCATTTTTGAAGATGGCCGCCAATGAAGGCCAAATATCACCGAAATATTGATGTACGGGTGGATATAATGGCAATACAAGCACAAAACTTCGCATTTAACATATGTTTGGTCTCCCTGTTGTTGGCATATTCAAAACAGGATATTAGGCACTTGAAAATTCAAGATGGCCGCCATTTTCCAAATGGTCGCCACTGAATGGCTAGTAGTAGTGTTACCAAGAATCAAACAGTAATACAAGGACCGAAATGGGCATTTAATCTCCATTTGAATCCAATATTATGCTAAAATTGTCAACCACTTGGTAATTCAAGATGGCTACCATATTTAAAGATGGCCGCCACAAGATGACTCAGCATGTTACAAAAAGTGACACATAAATCGTAACATATCTGGTACAAAGACATACAACACACTCTAAAATCAGATTGGTTGAAAATAACCAATATTATATTTTGGTCGATTTCAACCAATTCAGTTGGTAGATATGTTGATAACCAAAATATTGGTTAAAATATTCTACTGATATTGGTTACCTAGTTAATCCATATTGGTTATAACACCAACCAATGCAATGTTGGTTAATTTAACCAATCCACAATGGACTCCAACCAATTTGTATTTGTAATTTGTATTGGTTATAGCACTAACCAATACATAATAGTAGGGCTGCATATTCATATCGCAATCAATTGGCATAATACCAACCAAACCGATTTGCATAACACCAACCAATACAATATTTACTTTAAACACTGACTTGTTCACACAGCTTGGCACAGTTTACATTTAAATTCTCCAGACCAAAGACACAGTTACTATATCATGTGATTCGGGGCAAGCCTCACGCTAGCAACACCCGGCTCTGGAATGGTCTGGTGTCTTTGTACCATTCTGAACCATTGTGAACAATGTATTGGTGCTGAGCGTCTCGAACGTAGCTATGCAAGAGTTTGCCTCGAATCACGTGATATAGCAACAGTGTATTTGGTCTGGATAATTTAAAGTCAAACTGTGCCAAGCTGCGTGAACAAGTCAGTGTACCAGATATTATTTAAATTCCACACGCAAATGGTCAATTACATAACGTGGAATTAACTTAGTACACATTGCAATTAGATATTCCTATTAGATATTAGCTACTGAACACTTACTACACACTTAGCTCTTGCCGTTGTTAGTTTTGTAGTTCGCTTTTTTGTCCACGACGAAATCACAGCTATTGTTTTTATGAATAATGTCAACAGTTGAATACGGATGAAATTTAATGTCAATTTTTCACTATGTTTGAACAAACATCTAAATTCATTCATGGAATCGTTTGAATAATTACATATTATGGTCAACAAAGTGCATTTTGGACTAAATACCACAATTTAACATCGACTTTTGTTAAAACAAATGTTCTCACTTCTGATTGGTCAGTTGCTGTAGGTACATTTTCTACATTATGAATAACCAATAGATTGGTTAATACCTTGGTTAAAAGCTCAACCAATATGACTGGATAAAGGACAACCAAAAATTGGTTATGAATAACCAATAGATTGGTTGATACCTTAGTTGCAAGCTCAACCAATATAACTGGTTGAAGGATTACCGATGTATTGGTTATGAATAACCAATAGATTGGTTAATACCTTTGTTGCAAGCTCAACCAGGACTGATGAGATTGATTTGCTCTATGCATGGGGTGTTAAAACACAGACTGCAAGCATCAAAGGCACGCTAAGTATGTCTTCAAATGTTCAGTAACGCAAATACAAAATAAAGAGGTAATCTTGGAAAGCAATTACAACAGTAATGGTAAGAATCTCAAGTCAGGTCGCAATTCTTGTAACCATTTTCTTCTTTACTGACACCCGCTATTGTTATAAATTGGTATTGTACGTACATGTACGTGTTGGCAGCCATTTTGAAAAATGGCGGCCATCTTTGATTTCCAGTGATTTATGATTTGTTAATTATAAATGACCAACGAGAGGTAAATTGCAGCTTTGTTGTATAACCATTCGGTTTCTTTTGTAAAATAACCAATGTATGTCATTCAATGAAAGCAATCTTGGAAAACATGGCCGTCATCTTGAAAAAATTGCCGCCTTCTTGAATGTTTAAGTTGTTTCTATTTTTGAATTGATAAGGGGTACATTTGGTGGATAGTTGCAACTGTTGGTGCTTGTATGACCAATTAATCCAATGTAACATTAAGTGTTACCATTTAGTGGCGGCCATCTTGAAACAAAATGGCCGCCGTATTGGATTTAAATTTGGCTAACGGGTTTTTTGTGTACAGTGACCCCAAAAGAGAAGTTATGCCAATTTTGGTGCTTGTATCATCAAATGCAATATTGTGGTGAAAACAGTTATTAATCTGCAGGACTATTAAAACTTGTTTAGCTTTAAATGATGAAATCAAAATCTTAAATTTTATTGTTGCCTCAAAGTGTCTCATTTAATCGTGCTGAGTCACATATTGCTCACAAATCTAGAAAGTGCAATATAGATGATAGATATTAAACCTTACCTGCCAATGTTGACAGCATCAGAATCAAAGCTGCTGCTCCGTCCATACTCCAAGATTTAGGTGAATTGCAGGCACCAATCCGCTAAGATGTCTTTTCAACGACTAGCATGTGCACGTTAATTATAGGATATTATACTACGCACGTATACAACTGGACAACAATCGAAAAGCGCCTCAACTTAAAACTAAATCGAAGCTTTGTCCGAGTGATGCAAAGATCGAAAATTCCGTTTTTGTACTTTATTGTCAGTGACTTTAACGATCGAGACACCAATGCGACTTTATAGAATTTCCAGGCTATTTTGAAAAATTGTCATTCAAATTCACTAACTCTCACGTTTAATTTCGTCGAGAATAACAAACCAATGTAGTCAAACCAATGTAGTCATGTACCGTTCAATTAAAAAATTTGGTTACTCCATTTAAACAATGTTTGCAGAATATGCGTCATTCGTCTCGGCCCTTTGCCAGAGGAAGCAAGTGAATTAGTTTAGTGTGTGATTGAGTCAAAGAATAAATATATCTTAGCTCGACACCGTATCTGATAGACGAAATGATCAACGCTGCCTTCGCGTTTATTGTAAATCATCAAGTACTCAAACGTATGTAGTTTTCCACGTCAGCTATAAGAGGCAGTAGTGCTCAAGGTCTGATAAGGTAATTCTGCCCACGTTTTATGGGCTCTCGATTATCAGAAAGCTGCATTTGTTCCCACGTGACCCTCGTTAGCAGAAAATGAGAAACGGGAAACTATCATTTACCGCAGGGGTGCCACGAGTGTGAGGGGCTCGCCCAAATCCAAACACAAAAATAATAAAAGAGCGTACCATTTTGTATGTATGAGTTTTTTCTTCAAAATCGTTCACAATATATTTATAAATATTATTATCTTTTAATTGTAGGTAACTTGAACAAAACAATAATCCTTGTAAATTCTTAATTTATATTGGCTTTGTGACGTAGGCCCTACTTTTCATACTGTTCACTCCACATCTGCTCATAACGGCCTTTGGGGGTCTTCTCCAACCAATCTAGATGCGGCATTTTCTTCCAACACAAAACTAGACTAATAATCATCCAACATAATTCATCTCTCAAATTCTTTCTCCGTTTTGGATTCCAAATCATCTTCTTCAACACCATTGTCTTGATCCTGCGTAGATTCAGTTTCTTCGTTTTTTGTATTTAACGAATATTCAAATTTACCCTTTTTAAAATACGGTTCGAAGTTTTATTTTGAATATCATCGTCAATTATATTTTAGATTTCTCTTCAGATGGCTCTCAGGGTCGTCAGTTGGAGTCGAGTCGAGTATTAACAAATGTTAAACTGTAAGAAAAAGACAACACAAAACAACACAAATATAGAAGGTATATACATTATAACATTGTTGCTTTATTGACATTATTTCTTTGTAAAACACAGTTCTTTGATTAGTCTTTGTACGTTTGATTTTATTCCCTAATATTTGTTTTGCAACTTATATCGCTGTCCTCAATTTAACGTAAACATCTTCACATTTAACTACAAACTGTCGAATGCAGTGGTATTTGGCAAAGACTATAGCGCAATATAGCTCAGTTGGTAGAGCGCCGGTACGTTATTCTGGAGGTCGCATATTTGAGTCCTATCTATAGGGGGCGCTATAACGCAACACTTTGGATACACTTGCAAGCTGAATAAAGCTGTGTTTTTGAAGAGTGACATGCTTAAATGAGCTGTCGGGTTCTGTAGAAACAATGCTTTAGTTGTGTTGTGTAGAAATGTTTTAGTTTACAAGTATTGTTTCCTCTGTTTGTATATGCCCTAACAAAATGGTATGTAAAAAATGCCATGGAGGGTGTTAATAGGAGTAAGTTACAGGCCTACAACTCACTCTTATGATTTTAAAAAAATCGCCAGATTTATAAAAGTATGTTTTTGTAATATTACTTCAAACTGAAGGAAAACCTCAAATTTCATTTTTCAATTTTTTGGGGAAAATGAACATTTTTGATGCAGTACTGCCTAAAGAGGATATAGTCCAGGAGCTAGCAGACTTTTATCGGTATTGTTGAGTACGAAAGGTTTGACACCTGAAATGAGTAGGACTATGTGTGGGAACCCCAAAATGTGGATTCTTAAGTTTGGCACTCTTGCACTGCCCCCTGGGGGCACTCTCAAAATGACCCCCCAAAAATGTTTATCGGTATTGTGGCGTACGAGGACCAATTATTTTTCATATGTACTTCAAGGGAGTCTAATTTCAAAAAGCCAATTCTTAAGTTTTCAACTAATGCACTAAGCCACTTAAGAATGGCCTAATTAACGCTAATTAGCACTTTTATCGGTATTGTCACGTACGAGGACACATTTTGGCTCAAAATGTACTCCAAGATATCCTGATTCCGAATATCTAATTCTTAAGTTTCAACTCCATGCACTAATCCACTTAAGAATGGGTCAAAGATCGATAATTGACCTAATTACGTTTGGAATAATGTGACCCGCTCCATCGAAATAAGGAATAAGTCTCAAAAAAGTTATGGTCTGATGAAGATGACAGGTGTATATTTATTTGCCGAATCCACATTCCGAGAAAAACAGCTCTGAAATAAACAAAATTGACCAAAATCATACGGACAGCACAAACAAATACTTGGTCACGATTTTCACCCATGCATTCATTTCAACGGCCGATTGCGTAAAACGGCCTCAGCGACTTATTCCTGATTACGATGGAGCGGGTCACATATGCCATTTCTCCGGAACCACATGGGGTAGAGGATTGAAATAATGTTTAATGTGAAGGTCTAAACATTGTGGACAAGGACCAGTTGTTAAAGTAGTATTTTGTTGGTCTCTTCATGGCTTAAACATGCAATTAAGCCTAAAAGTGTACCCTTTTGACCCACCACGTGTTTATAATTGTATCGGTATGATCGAGTACGTCCACAAAACTTATGTCAACATGTTCATCTGGCAACCCAGAATACTAAAAAATCGTTCTTAAGTGTCCATCTGATGCACAAATCCGCTTAAGAATAAGAAATCGGTCAACTTATGAAAGCATGTTTAAGCTATTATTGAGTTATTCCTCATGAAAAGGAGGCCTTCGTCAACAGTTTAATTTACCAAAAGCTTTTCGGAGTTTTCATGTGTATTTTAAGAATTGCTCGCATCCAATTATTAAGCTGGATAGTACAGTAACCATGTGTCTGTGTCTAGGACAATAAGACTATATAATATGCCCTATTGTTCATTGTACCTTATAAAATAAGCACGAGCTCTCGTGACAGATGAGGGCACTTGACAGAAGATATTGATTGAAATAAACTTTAATTAAAAATCAAATCAAAATTACGTGTAACACTGTCACAATACTAAACACATTAATTACAATATTGCACTGCACTGCACTTGAATTAGAATGAATCTATGTTAATACAAGAACTATAAGGATCTGCTTTAGTGTGACAAATTGCAAATATTGACCTATGATACAATAATGATCTGCGTATTCATCTCGAACAAGCCAGCCCATGCCTAAACATGCAAATACTTCTTTGAAGTACGGTGCAATATTGCAGTTACTGTATATTATTATTATTATATCCTAATCTTGGTGATTTACATTTCCCAAACATGTTATCCATGAATAAAGCTGCAGCGCCTTGCTTACATGGATGTAAGTTCCCGGGTGTAAGTTATAATATTTTTTTTAAATATATATGCATTTTAACTGGCAGACTATTATCATGTCAAAATCTACTGGTAGCTAAAGTACCATGGACATGAATAAACTCAAGTTGCATTTATAGCAACTTGTATAGATGACTTCAATATAAGGACAAGATTAATGTGATTTAGTAAAGTAAGGAATAGCCTGTATCATAAATCGCTACAATTTTGTGTATACCATGATTCATAATCCAGAAACTTAGCGTTTTAAAAATCATACTGAATTGGCAGAAGCCGACTATTTTCCCTGCGAACGAAGAATCGTGGTTGGCTGCAGTCTTTGGAAAATAGAGCATCTAGAAACTAGATGTAGTTCGGGGGGTCTCCCCTTGGATAAGGGATCAGTTAGGTTTCTGTTCTACAAAAATGTTCCTAGCGTCATGGAGAGGATGACGAGGTTAATACTGATTCTTGGTAAGCAACATTCATCATCAACCACAGCTTATTAAGCAAAAGATTATCAAAAAAAGTGTGGAAATAACCTGTAAAAGGTTTCCGTATTGTTTACGGTAAAGGTATGTAAATATTCATTGTGAGTAGGTCTGGCCGTATAATTGCGAGTTACATTTTATTGGCACACCGCCACAATGAAATATCTCTCCGTCTCCTTTAATTTGTTGTGATGCTTGTAGTTGAGAAGATTTTGTAAATGTTATACTCTTAGCTATGCAAAACATCAATAAGCATGGTGGTCAGGGTATGGATATACACTCCAATCTGGTTTGAACTTGAAGGACATCAACTACCGCAAACCCTGGTAGAAGAAGATGAAATGAAGACTGACGGGAGTGAGGAAAGGCAAGAGGTCGCACCATCTGATGAAGAGGAAGGACTTTCCGAAGAGAACTAAATAACAGCTGAGTGATTCAATTTGAAACAAGGTGGGAATACACCAGCCGGGAATTGAATGATTTCATAATTTGTAACCATTCAAATCGCAAACTGAGAACATGACTATAATACATATTAAGTGTTACACGTAATTTTGATTTGATTGTTAATTAAAGTTTATTTCAATCAATATCTTCTGTCAAGTGCCCTCATCTGTCACGAGAGCTCGTGCTTATTTTATAAGGTACAATGAACAATAGGGCATATATATAGTCTTATTGACCTAGACACAGACATACTATCCAGCTTAATCATTGGATGCGAGCAATTCATAAAGTACACATGAAAACTCCGAAAAGCTCTTGGTAAATTAAACTTTTGATGAAGGCCTCCTTTTCATGAGGAATAACTCAATAATAGCTTAAACATGCTTTCATAAGTTGACCGATTTCTTATTCTTAAGCGGATTTGTGCATCAGATGGACACTTAAGAACGAGTTTTTCGTATTCTGGGTTGCCAGATGAACATGTTGACATAAGTTTTGTGAACGTACTCGATCATACCGATACAATTATAAACACGTGGGTCAAAAGGGTACACTTTTAGGCTTAATTGCATGTTTAAGCCATGAAGACACCAACAAAATACTACTTTAACAACTGGTCCTTGTCCACAATGTTTAGACCTTCACATTAAACCTTATTTCAATCCTCTACCCCATGTGGTTCCGGAGATATGGCATATGTGACCCGCTCCATCGTAATCAGGAATAAGTCGCTGAGGCCGTTTTACGCAATCGGCCGTTGAAGTGAATGCATGGGTGAAAATCGTGACCAAGTATTTGTTTGTGCTGTCCGTATGATTTTGGTCAATTTTGTTTATTTCAGAGCTGTTTTTCTCGGAATGTGGATTCGGCAAATAAATATACACCTGTCATCTTCATCAGACCATAACTTTTTTGAGACTTATTCCTTATTTCGATGGAGCGGGTCACATTATTCCAAACGTAATTAGGTCAATTATCGATCTTTGACCCATTCTTAAGTGGATTAGTGCATGGAGTTGAAACTTAAGAATTAGATATTCGGAATCAGGATATCTTGGAGTACATTTTGAACCAAAATGTGTCCTCGTACGTGACAATACCGATAAAAGTGCTAATTAGCGTTAATTAGGCCATTCTTAAGTGGCTTAGTGCATTAGTTGAAAACTTGAGAATTGGCTTTTTGAAATTAGACTCCCTTGAAGTACATATAAAAAAAAATTGGTCCTCGTACGCCACAATACCGATAAAATAAATTGGGGGGTCATTTTGAGAGTGCCCCCAGGGGGCAGTGCAAGAGTGCCAAACCTAAGAATCCACATTTTGGGGTTCCCACACATAGTCCTACTCATTTCAGGTGTCAAACCTTTCGTACTCAACAATACCGATAAAAGTCTGCTAGCTCCTGGACTAATACAATCCCCCAAACTTTTCTCACCAGATATGAACAGACCAATGTTGGCTCTAACTAAATCCTAAAGGAACATATTCTGAGACCCCTGGCAAGTTGACTTATTGAGGAACAAAAATAGGGTAACAATTTCAATTTTACAAGTTCTAAAAACATGCTTTAACGTATGTTCTACAAACAGCATAAGGGTGACATTTTTAACATTATATTTTTTTTCTCAAGTAAGGGCAAGCGTGATACTTTGTAATGATATAGTTAAGTTTGTAATATAATGTTGTATTTTGGCGGGGTGATTTTTTTTAAAAATAAGCTAAAACAAACAGTTTAAAAATTTCCAAAACACATAATGGCCTGTTACCAGGGCAACGGGCCATATATCTTTGTTGAGTTACTTACTAAGTTCTTGAGGACACTTACGTGGACCCACTTTTATTTACAAGTTAATTTTTCTCTTATCGATATGATAAAAAAGGGGTGCACTTTTTTTAAGTACTTTTAATACAACTGGTATTACCATTATTAAGGGTGCTATAGTTTTTTTCAAACGTCTCACAAAGTAGTTAGACATGTATATGTTTAAGTATCTTTTTTGTTTTGTGTGTGTGACTATTCAGATACAATTAAACCAACGCACATAAAAGTGAACACACAAGACACACTAGGTCAGTTCTCCGAACAGTTTGGATCTAGTAGTGTTCCTTCGTTTTGAACGTACGTGCGACCGTACACCGTCAAGACCTCGCCATTGCCCAATGAGAAGCTCTGCACAACAGGCTCCGCCCAATTCAGACCGTTGTATTGATTGAACATCATAAATATTCATGTTATACATAAGGGATTTTTTAAAGAAAGGCAGCGCACACAGAAAATCCCGTATTGTACCTGTACAGTAATGTACAGTACAGTAAGTACAAAGTTCACATGTAAGCGTGTACATGTAGCTACAGCAATGTGCACCTGTTAGCAGTTTATTTTCCCTGTACCGCACGTTGCTAGGTGGACTGTTGGTCCTAATACTAGCACCGTACGGTACGAGCAATAAAAAACAAAAGCCACCTATTAGGCGCGTAAAAGCATGCCATTTGAATGTAGGTTTTGTTGCGTGTCTCTTAACACGACCCTGTTTTTATTTGCACGATAGAATAATAAACATGTATAAATAAAGTTTCACCTAATAAATAATAATTTAAATAACACTTTGTGTTACATTAATTCAACCATCTTTTATGAACCAAATAGTATAAATGCCTTTTTTTGTAGATGCATTGAAATAATATTAATTACAGGGGACCCCGTTATTTATGTAGAGCATCATTTTGTATACCTAGAATGTTTTAATCCTGGTATTTGTCACGTATTTAAATTTTAAAATTAATAAAAATGTCCATGTCTCAAACAAGCACATTACTTATTGCATTACTCAGCTTTTCCATCAAGGTGTTGTCGAACTTTAATGTAAATACATACACTGGTAATGACATCCGAAATAAAACAATTCTCAGAGTATTTATTTTAAATTCATCATAATGAATTTATTAAAAACAATAGGGTTTAAAATAACATAGCAGAAGAGTATCTTGTGACACTTTTAAAATTAAATAAAAATAACTTATAGGCTATATAATAAGCAAACTTAAATATTAGGAAATGGACAGCCTATTCCTGTTGGTCGTCATCTTGCCGTGGTGGAGCCGGGTGCATCTCTCCTTGCAACATTCGCATGTATGCTGTAAACTCCCCCATTGACTGTCGGAATCCTCGCGTTACCTCTGGCAGAATATTGCTCACGTAGTTGTGAAAAGCAACGTGGCTTTGTCGTATATGAGTGTGTGTAAAGGCTGCCTCCCAACTTCGCCAACAGGGAGGGGGATGTCTTGGCCCATTGGTGGTTGGCGTTCTGGCTGATATAGATGCTGTTCTGGATGATATAGATGCTGTTCGGCTGATAGGGTTGGCGTGGTGGGGGCTGGGGTGCCGCTGGTAGATACTGGGGTGCCGCTGGTAGATACTGGGGTGCCGCTGGTAGATACTGGGGTGCCGGTGGTGGTGGGAGCTGGGGTGCCGGTGGTGGTGGGAGCTGGGGTGCCGGTGGTGGTGGGAGCTGGGGTGCCGGTGGTGCCGGTGGTGGTGGTGGAAGCTGGGGTGCCGGTGGTGGTGGGAGCTGGGGTGCCGGTGGTGGTGGAAGCTGGGGTGCCGGTGGTGGTGGAAGCTGGGGTGCCGGTGGTGGTGGGAGCTGGGGTGCCGGTGGTGGTGGGAGCTGGGGTGCTGGTGGGAGCTGGGGTGCCGGTGGTGGTGGGAGCTGGGGTGCCTGTTGGAGAGGCTGGAGTGGTTGCTGAAGAGGCTGGAGTGGTTGCTGAAAAGGCTGGAGTGGTTGCTGAAGAGGCTGGGGTGGTTGCTGAAGAGGCTGGGGTGGTTGCTGCATAGGCTGGGGTGCAAATTGCTGTCTTGCCCTTCGCTGTGCGGGATTTCCCCTAGCTGCGTACCTCATTTCTCTAAATCTTTGGTCTTGTAGTCTAAGAGGAAAAAGATAACAGCGTTGTTATTACCTCACAATAATGTTCACGTGAAAATGATTTATGGACAACGATTTATGGAAAACGATTTAAATATTCCGAAGGGATGGGGCAATATTTTGTTGTTTAAACCATGCTTCTTGTAAATTGCTTTGTTTGTTTTCTTGTTTGATTTTAGTGCTTGATACTTATGTTAAAATAATTACATGTACTGTCGAGTCATACCTCGCAACATCTCGTGCCGTAGCTTCTCTCACCCTCCTCCTTAGCTGTGCATTATTCCTTTGCTGGTACAATTCGGCAATTTGCCCTCCTCGGGCAGCATGTTGTTGCACATAATTAACAACAAGGCCCCAATGAGGGCCATGAATGTTGTACCCTGCAAGAATCAAATGTCTTTCTTCTCTGCTTATTTGCACCCGGGCTACTTGAGGGTCCATTTTGAAATTAGAGCTTCAAGACAAAATGTAGTTGTGATTGCGTGGGGCTAGTTGTTAACAGTAAGATAAAGAAACGCGCGTTTGGCTCCACCCACAATGTCGAAAGAGACTACTGATTGGTGTATAGAAGAGCACAGCTTCAAACCAGCTTTGGTTTAATAATAGAAAGCATGCACCGTAGGCCTACTAATGCTATTCAGGTTTGGTGTAGGGATGTACACGAAGAAAGTATGAGTACATGCAGACTGTTTATTCTTAATGATAACTTTGGATGCTGGTTTATTAACCGGATTCTTGGATCTCACAAATCAACCGTAATAATACAACACAAGAGAGATTGACTTCAGAACAGAAGAGTGTTTGTTTGTGTCAGAGTTATTACTCCAGTAAGTTCTAGTTATAGAGGGCGCTACAGGAGCCCCCTTCCAGTGAGCTGAAAGTTAGACGTAGCGAGCGATAGTCTCAAGAAATCGTGCAGGCCAATGAACGTGGCGGCCTGAACGGGTAGTGCGACTGGATGAAGTTTGTTCTGCAGCTGTTGAAACTGGCGCCGTTGGTGGTGGTGCTGCTAGTGCGAATGGCGGTTGGTGAAATGGCGGTTGGTGAAATGGCACTGCAGAAGGTGGAAGTGATTGAACGATAGCTGGATCAATATGGGCTGCCTTTAGGCGATCTAGACTGACCGTATCCATGCGACCATTGATGTCAATGACGAAGTGTTTGTCAGAGCGACTAACCACTCTATAGGGTCCGTCGTACGGGGACTGTAGTGATTTGCGGACTGCGTCGTGCCTGATGAAAACATGTGTGCCTGTCTGCAGTGCCTTGTCAACATGACTTTTGCGTTGTTGCGGCCGAGGTGGCGTCGGTCGAAGTCGACTCATAATGTTTTTGAGACGGTGGACATAGTTTGCCGGATTGGGCTGCGAATCATCCGACCCTGGATGAAAGAACTCACCGGGTAAACGCAGTGTTGTCCCGTAAACCAACTCGGCTGTACTATGCCCCAAATCCTCCTTCAGAGCAGTGCGAATACCGAGCAAAACAATCGGCAGTGTTTCAGTCCATTTGTTGGTGTCGCCGTGGGCTTTGAGTGACGCTTTGAGTTGGCGGTGAAAACGCTCAACGAGTCCGTTAGCGATGGGGTGGTAAGACGTAGTACGTACCCTTTTTGCTCCAATAAGTTGGACCAAAGCGGTGAAGAGCGCCGACTCGAATTGGCGTCCACGATCAGTCGTGATTGTTGATGGAACACCAAAGGTCGAAATCCATCGGTCAACGAACGCACGTGCAACCGTATCAGCAGTTATGTCGGGGATCGGAATTGCCTCGGGCCAGCGAGTGAAACGATCAATGCAGGTGAGTAGGTACGCGTGGCCGTTTGAGTGTGGCAGGGGTCCGACAAGGTCGATGTGTACATGGTCGAATCGAGCATCAGGTGTTGCAAAAGTGGACAACGGTGTGAAGTTGTGGCGCTGAACTTTCACTCGCTGGCATTGTATGCAGGTACGGGCCCAGTGGCGGACGTCGCGGTTGATCCCTGGCCAGACATAGCGTGCGGTAACAAGTCGTTGGGTTGCCCGAACACCCGGGTGCGAAAGGTTGTGAAGGGCATTGAAAACAGAACGACGAAAATCTGACGGCACAAATGGACGCGGGGTACCTGTCGACATATCACAGACCAATGTGCATGCAGGGTCTTTCGCACCAACCGAAATATCCTCCAGTGTGAGTGATGTAGTGGTTGATGAACAAAGCTTGCATAACTCAGTATTACCCTGTTGCGCAGCAGCGATTAGGCTGAAATCGATTGCTTCAGGCATGATGGTCGAGTTCAGTTCTAGTCGCGAGAGTGCGTCTGCTGCCGGGTTGTTAACGCCGCTCACATGGCGAATATCCGTTGTGAATTGTGATACAAAGTCCAAGTGGCGAATCTCGCGCGGTGAATAGCGATCTGCCGTGGCTGCAAGTGCATACACCAGCGGTTTGTGGTCGGTGAGGACGTGGAACTGGCGTCCTTCAAGGGAGTGTTTGAAATGGCGGATGGCAAGGTAGATGGCGAGAAACTCGCGTCCAAAGGTGCTATATCGCATCTCCGCAGGCTTGAGTTTGCGTGAGAAAAACGCGAGTGGTTGCCATGCATTGTTAACATGTTGCTGTAGAACGGCACCAATGGCAACGTCCGAAGCATCGGTCATGACACAGACTGGTGCATTCGGTTTCGGGTGCGCAAGCATCGTGGCATCAGCAAGTAGTGTTTTGACTGTCTCGAATGCAGAAACCGCTGTACTGTCCAAAATGAGTGGTTGGGACATCTTACCAGAACCCGCGATTGTCGTGAGTGGCTGGAGGGCGTCAGCAGCGTGAGGAATAAAGCGACGATAGAAATTTATCAAGCCGAGGAATTCCTTAAGTTTACGACGCGTTGTGGGTTGAGGAAAATCCTTGATGATCTTGACCTTCTCCTCCAATGGACAAATACCGTGAGAGTCAACGTGATGTCCCAGAAAATTGAGTGACTCCACACCCAACTCACATTTTGCAGGATTGACAATAATGCCATATTCGGACAGGCGGCTGAGCAGTAATCTGAGGTGTCGTTCGTGTTCTTCAGCGTCAGCACTTGCGATGAGAAGATCGTCAATGTAGGCATAGCAGAAATCAAGGCCCCGCACTACTTGGTCGATGAAGCGTTGAAATGTCTGTGCCGCATTGCGAAGTCCGAATGGCATCCGAACGAACTCAAAAAGTCCGAAGGGCGTGGTAATCGCAGTCTTAGGAACATCGGCTGGCTCTACCGGTATCTGATGATATGCACGCACGAGGTCAATTTTTGAGAAGACGTGTCTGCCATGCAATGATGCCGCGAAGTCTTGAATATTCGGAATGGGATAGCGATCAGGCACTGTGCTGTTGTTCAGCGCACGGTAATCCCCACAAGGTCTCCAGTCACCAGGTGTCTTTTTGGGGACCATGTGGAGCGGCGATGCCCAATTACTGTTCGAAGGGCGAATAATACCGAGTTGCATCATGTGTTCAAACTCCTGTCGTGCAATTTGTAGCCTATCGGGTGCGAGACGGCGTGGACGGGCTGAAACTGGAGGCCCCTTGGTATCAATGTGATGGGTGACGTCATGCTTAATAGCCGTATCCTGATAGCATGGCTGTGTGATGTTCGGAAACTCCCTCAGCAGGGAATGATACGGCGACTGCGGGTCTAGTGTAATGAACGTTGTGCAGAGTGATTGTTCCTTGGATGCCGTTCCGTTGACGCTGATATTTGTCATAGCATCTAGGAGTCTGCAACGCCGCATGTCTACCATCAGGTTAAAATGACGCAGGAAATCTGCACCTAGTATTGGCTGATGCACATCAGCTATGATGAAAATCCATCTACATGTTCTCCGTAGCCCTAAATCTAGCGCAAGTGATCGCTCACCGTAGGTTTTGATGGTCGAGTTATTGGCTGCTTGCAATTGACGACCATAATGTGGATGACGACGGTCAAGCTGCGTAGGTGGAATCACACTCACTTCGGCCCCAGTGTCAATGAGAAAGCGTTTCCCTGAAGCGCGGTCAATCACATGAAATAGGCGACTATTCGTGTAGCCAGCTGAACTTGTCGCCCCTAGTTGCTGGCGTTTGCGTTTTCCGAAAACTGGCATGGCTTCTGGCATTTGTGTGCTTTCTCTCCATACGTAGCGTGGTACCAACACAGCGTCGAGTTGGAGGAATCAGAATTGGAGGGGGATGAGCGACGCGAGCGACTGTGTGAGCGGCTACGGGAGTGAGGTTTGGTTGTCAGGGCCTTTATTTGAAAAGCCAACTGGTTCACCTCTCTGCGTAAGAGTTCGAGTTCTGTCGGTGCGGCACTTGCGGCTGTAGCAGAAGTAACTACATTGATAGGCTGCAGTGGTGCAGCCACGTCGATGATCTTGTCAGCTAGCTCCGCCAGCTGTTCTAGTTTTACGCTGTCTCCTGTTGATGCAAGCACCATTTGTACATTTGTCGGAAGTCGTTGGAGGAACAACTGACGAAGGATCGACTCCTCCAATACTCGATCACCGAGCAACTGTCTCATATGTCGAAGCAGTTGTGAAGGTTTCCTGTCGCCGAGAACCTCTGCGGTGAGGAGTTGTTGCAGCCTCTTTTGCTCAGTTGCAGATGTGCGTTTAATCAGTTCCTCGCGTAGGATTTTGTATGGGTTCTCCTTGGGAGGATCAAGAAGTAAGTCTCTCACCTCTTGGGCGATGTCTGGTGTCAACGCCGAGACGATGTAGGCGAATTTTGTTGCGTCCGCCGTAATGCCACGCGTGGTAAATTGTGCTTCGACTTGTGCGAACCACACATGCGGGTCTGCAGGCCAATATGGTGGCAATTTCATGCTCACCGCAGCGACGCTTCCAAGAAGCTCTTCCTTCGAATCCATCGTTAAAGATCACGTCGAGGTCACCAATTTGGTGTAGGGATGTACACGAAGAAAGTATGAGTACATGCAGACTGTTTATTCTTAATGATAACTTTGGATGCTGGTTTATTAACCGGATTCTTGGATCTCACAAATCAACCGTAATAATACAACACAAGAGAGATTGACTTCAGAACAGAAGAGTGTTTGTTTGTGTCAGAGTTATTACTCCAGTAAGTTCTAGTTATAGAGGGCGCTACACAGGTGTGCTGTTGACATTTAAATGAGATTTCGTTCGGTCGTAATGCTATTGAGATGTGCTGTTTACATTCAAATGAGATTTCGTTCAGTCATAATGCTATTTAGGTGTGCTTGTTAACATTTAAATGAGATTTCGTTTGGTCGTAATGCTATTGAGGTGTGTTGTTCACAGTCAAATGAGATTTCGTTTGGTCGTAATGCTTTCGATCAGGTGTGCTGTTCACAGTCAAATGAGATTTCGTTCGTTCGTAATGCTATTCAGGTGTGCTGTTCACATTTAAATGAGATTTCGTTTGGTCGTAATGCTATTGAGATGTGCTGTTCACATTCAAATGAGATTTCGTTCAGTCGTAATGCTATTTAGGTGTGCTTGTTCACATTTAAATGAGATTTCGTTTGGTCGTAATGCTATTGAGGTGTGTTGTTCACAGTCAAATGAGATTTCGTTCGTTCGCAATGATATTCAAGTGTGCTGTTCACAGTCAAATGAGATTTCGTTCGGTCGTATATGCTGTTCATAGTCAAATGAGATCATTTGGTTTGATCATAGACCACACTGCTGTACCTTTTGTTACATTGTCGGACAACCGTGAGTTACAGCAGCAAACAAAAAGCGACCACCCTCGAAATGGGTATACAACTGCCGCTACACACACAAAATGTTTAAAAACACAAGAATCAAAGGGAACACAACAAATCGATATGCCCCGTCCAACTCCCAGGTAAATTTATTTATTTTGAAGTATTCGTAAAGACGGAAAATTAATTTTCTCTTACAAAGTTTTGTTGGTTTATATTAAAGTTAGGTCCTGACGTTTCAATCCTCGCAGAATCTTTCTTTTAAGATGAAAGTATATGTGAAACTTCTCGAAAGTGCCGGTGTGAACAATAACAAAAGGCAATCATATTTAGTTTTAATGTCCCCAAACTTGAAACACGAATTGGAGAATGAAAATTAAAAAAATTATGTCTGAAATACTCTCAAAGTTGAGAAAATAGAATTTTAAGACCCAAATCCAATTTTGATTGTAACAATCGAAATTAAAGACAATATGTCAGCGTTTACACGCTAAGGAGTTGCACGGATTTTCAATATGTGACCTGCTTACATAAGAGATATTCATATTTCCATTTAGTACACATAGTCAGCTTTCATTTGGTTCCTAATAAAGCCACCTTTATACCATACATACTTCAACGTTTATGAGGATTTTATTTCGATGTTTTTTTTGAAATAAATTACCACTTTTAAGACAGTTTGCTTCAATAAATGCCAGATTTTTGTACTTTTTCATCAATAAAGTTGATTTTGTTTAACCTAACTGAGGGTTAAAGTATACATACTAAGGAATAAAAAAATAACAAAAAACTACAATCGATGTCCGCTAGATTTGTTACCCCATTTCAACTTTGACGAGCTGTATCTCGAAATAGCCTGTGCGACTTATGTCGGGTTTCGTAGGAGCGGGTCACATATTTTCTCATGACTCAGATGAAGGATTTAGCCTAAATATTTACAGGTTTGTTTTATCATGTATATATTGAATCACACAAAGTAAAAACACTGTACTGTCAGCTTTACTAATTCTATATTTAACCTTAACAACGGTATGCCTTTAATTTAAATCAATGAATATTTTCTGTTAATCTCAAATGGCGCTGGGCTAGGCAGGCGCAGAGTTCCGCGACAATGGGCATCAGCCATCTTGGATGTCGGTACACACCCTTCACTGCTCGGTATGTCTTGAAGAATCCTATAACGTGCTCAATGTAGATTCTACGTCTCGAATGTTCATCATTAAACACACCCATGGCCATACGTTCATCAGCATCTGCCACATTTCGGATCTGATCCCGTCTGTATCTTGTCATTACTGGATACCTTTTGGCGTAGCCGTTATCTCCAAGAAGACAACTGTCATCTGGAAAGTTCAAATCCAGGTCAGGGCCAATGGGTGGCATCAAGTGGTACTGGCCAGCATCGTTCTGATGTCCAAGAAAGCCACTCTGAACATAGCGGATGTTCTTCCTGTTGTCGATGATTATCTGTGAAGAAAACAAATCTATGATTTTATTGTGATGTTTTATCAAGGGATGATTGTGGTGTAATTAAAGAAATATGACAATTGAGAGACGTTAGTGAAAATGGAAGACTGTGAGAGAAAAATAATTAGAGTCGATCGTAAAATATGACGATGGGGATGATGAGATCCTAATGATAGGAGATCATGATACGAGTCGTTGATGGGGGATCAGATAATATTCTTCTTTTTATTTCTTTACAACAAAATTATATCATCAGTTTGAGACTTTACACGGAATTATGTTATAGAGATATATACAGAGTATAACCAAATAAATAAAACTTGAGGCTTTGCATGGTGGGAGATACAAACTGAGGCAAATATAACTGGACTAGTGATCTTTTATTGTAAAGTTCATTTCATGGCCCTGCACTTATTGATTTATCACACCCATTTCATTTCCATTGCATTGTCACGCGAAGGCGTTTTACAATAAAACTTACAAACATTGCTTTGGTAATGATAGTAACCGGGGTGTGGTAACCTAGACAACAGTTATAGATAGTGCTTGGTAAGAAAAGAGTTAAACGTAAACTTGAGTGAAACAAATGGCAATTGCAAAACTCTTACCTGTGTGCTCATACAGTGATATCGAGAATATCCACTGTAAAAGTCCTCTTGGTTCTCTGACTGTGGTCTTTGTATTTCATGTAGGGTGCCATCGATGGCCCCCACTGCAGTAGGAAATACATCCCACTTCCCTCTAATGGCGATCCATTCCTCCCTACTTGGCCAAGAAATGTTTGATTGGAAATAATACCAAAGTAAAGTTATGATAGAATAAATGTCTCTCGTGACAGCAGCTTCATTCATATTAAACAATGCACCGAGTACATCATAAGTTGGGTACTGTCGAAGCCATATCAAAGCCATCAAGATTCTATTAATGGGGCGATGGAGATGTCTTCTTCCGGGTCCCTGGTTAGTGATGAAAGGCTGCAGATCACGGGTGATCATCAGCATCGACTCTGGTGTTTCTCCTGTGAGACGAAACAACCTTGGCGGGTCCCTCACCAGATCATCAAAGAGGTTTCTTGGATTGAGGTGAATGTCACCGACTAAATCAGGAAACAGAAGAGTGTGTAGTCTTGGGTTGGGTGCAGGTAAATCAAATATGCTTGAACACAGGAATCCATGAAACAAACCGGCAAACGCATTCCATACAGAGGCAAGCTCCTCGTCTATTATGCTGTCAAATGGTGGAACACTTATCAACATCAAAAAATGATACGACAGAGAAATAAATGCCATCGAAACCGAGATAGAGGGCGCTTCATCATGCCATGACATATTGAACCAGTGCTCCGGGAAAATCTATAAATTCTTCCAAAATACCTCCTCCATCTCCATTACCAACCTTAATTGTGAGTACATACAAAATTGCCGATAATTCAACACCAGCTAACTTCACGATACATTCACCATGCCGCCCAAAAAAGATAAAAAATCGTCAGTTCTTACGGTTTCAAATGACTCTAACCTCGCGCCACTTGAGTCACGTGACCAACCAAGCTCACCCACCGCGTCATCGGACATAGCTAGCCTGCGACAGGAGGTCCGATTGATGGCAGCGGATCTAAATAAGAAACTCGACACCGTCATCTCTAATCAACAGAACCTCATACAGAGAATCGGAATACTAGAAACTAAACAGGTGGAGACGGAGGAGGCATTGCAGTTTACTTCAAAGACAGTTGAAGAGATCCAGGACAAAAATAAGACCATGTCTGCTGGAGTCTCCGACTTGTCAATACAGTTCAACACGGCACTGAACAAGATCAAACACCTTGAGGAGGCTACTTTAAACCTGGAACGCCACTCTCGAAGCTTTAACCTCAGGTTCGGCGGGATTCCAGAGGATCCAACGGAACCCACCACATTCCCCTACCACACGGTTAAGAAGATCCTGGCTGAACGGTTCAACTTGCCGGACATTGAGATCGAGGCTGCCCATCGAACTGGTAGAGCCCCCAAGTCAGCATCGGAAAAACCCCGCCATATTATAGCCAGATTTTTGTACCGCTCCGATCGCTATAGTATCCTGAAAGGTGCCAAGGAGGCTCTCACCAACTCTGGGTTATTCATTCTACCCGACTTACCTGCTTCAGACGTGGCCAAGAAAAGATCGCTCCGAGAAGTCATGAAGCGAGCATATGACTCCGGACAACACCCCGTCTTCCGCAATGGTGAGCTTTATATCCAGGGTAAGAAGTACGCAGCCCCTCAAGCCAGCTAAGTTCACCAAAACTGTGTCCTATTATGTCTGACTGCATCACGACAACTTCATTGATTTCCCTGGTTCACATTCATCAATCCCCTCTCAATTAAACACATAATCTCATATTTTGTATAGCTCTAAACTCATGTTTGTTTTCGTTTTGTATTTATAATGGTATTCTTAATGTTCTTGTACCTTGTATACATGTACCTAAGGGCTTGCTTAATATCATCCTGGCAACTCACAATAACATTCCTGACTCTGGTCATGTTACACCTGAATAATTTACTTCTTTGGGCTACCCAATTTGCATTAATTACAGAGTCTTTAAGGTTGTGCTATGCACCGTTAACCTGTACTGATCATGGCTGGTACTATTAATGATTTTGTGATGGATATTGATGATGATGGTGTTGATGCCAGCTCGCAGTTTTATTTATCTAATAATTCTCAGTATTATTCAACAGAGCAATTTCCTAAACCGACTAATAACAATTTCGTTTCTTTGTTACATGTTAATATCAGAAGTTTACAGAAAATTTTTGATAAACTTCAAGTCTTCCTCCAGTCGATCAATCATAACTTTTCAATCATTGCGCTGTCTGAAACCTGGCGTAAAAGTGATCCCCATAGTTATTTTTTCCTGCCTGGTTATGAGCTCATTGTGAACAATAGAGATGGTAATAAGGCTTGAGGTGGAGTCGCTCTTTATGTTTCTAAGGATCTGGATGTTAGCCCTAGGGAAGACCTAAATTTCTCAGACGAAACCCTTGAGTCACTATTTATCGAAATTACTGTCCCTAAATCTAAAAACATTGTTACAGGTGTTGTATATAAAGCTCCCTCTGTTGTTCACAGTGAGTTCATGACCTCCTTTCAAGTAGTATGCTCCCGCATAGCCTACGGTAGCAAACGTTGTATTATTTCTGGTGATTTTAATATTAATTTACTCAACTATGCTAATCCTAGTACTCAAACATTTATCGATCTACTTACATCTTATTCATTCCTTCCTTCAATAGATAAACCAACACGCATTACCGATACTTCTACAACTCTTATTGATAATCTTTGGTCAAATATTTTACCCCCTCCCGAATCCGGTATTTTACTCTCCGATATCTCCGATCATTTGTCTATTTTTACGTTCATACAATCCTCTAACTCAAATACTGAATCTAGCCACAAAAATAATGTTTCCTATACTCGTGATTTTGCTAATGACAATCTTCATCATTTTATCGATAACTTGCAATCGTTTGATTGGACGGATGTATTTTGCTGTAATAACCCCGAATCAGCATATAATACATTTATGGATAATTTTAATTATCTATATGATAAAAATATTCCTTTAGTTCGACATAACCATAAAACCAAAATTAGCCACAGCTCGAAAACCCCTTGGATTACGCATTCCCTCCTCAAATCCATCAACAAGAAAAACAAACTATATCGTCAATATTACAAATTTTGTCCAATCCTTCCATATCTCATAAATTTAAATACACTAAGTATAAAAATATCCTTACCAATCTGCTACGTTCATCCAAAAAAACGTATTATGCTCGCCAGTTCGAACAGGAAAAAAATAATATCCGTAATACTTGGAAAGTAATTAATTCCGTCTTGAATAATAAAAAATCCTCTCCAAGTATTGGTAGCATTATTTTTGATGGGAAAGTAATTAATAATACTGAGCACATTGTAAATTATTTTAATGATTACTTTATCAACATTGGACCTAATCTTGCCAGCAACATTCAACCCATCCAACCACCTCTTAATTTTACTGACTACCTTTCCAATCCTAATACAAATTCATTCTTTCTTACCCCAGTTAATGAATATGAGATTGTGAATATTGTTAAAGATTTGCAAAACAAAACGAGTTCTGGCCACGACACAATAAACATTTATATTATTAAAAAGTCAATTTTATCTATATGTAAACCTCTTGCGCATATTATCAATTCATCCTTTACGACGGGCATAGTCCCATCCCAATTAAAAATTGCCAAAGTTATTCCTGTTTTTAAAAAGGGTGATCCAAATTGTATTGAAAATTATAGACCCATCTCCATCCTGCCCTGTTTCTCGAAGATTTTCGAAAAATGTGTCTACGCCCGTACCATTAAATTTCTGGACAAACATAACATTTTGACTAAATCACAATTTGGTTTTCGTAGTAAACATTATACCAGTCATGCACTCCTTGATTTTATTGATAAAGTTTCTAAGGCGATTGATGACTCGAAACACACTATAGGAATATTTCTTGACCTCTCTAAGGCATTTGACACTATTGACCATAACATTTTATTGCATAAACTGTCATTTTATGGTATCAGAGGAATTCCCCTTGACTGGTTTAGGAGCTATCTTTCGAACAGATCGCAGTATGTATCAATTAATGGTATAAATTCAAGTTCTGGTATTCTTACCCATGGCGTACCTCAAGGATCCATCCTTGGGCCATTGCTTTTTTTATTATATATTAACGACTTTACAAATTCCTCTAGTGTGCTATCATTTATATTGTTTGCTGATGACTCCAATTTACTTTTTTCACATAGTGACATTAATCACCTTGTGCGCACAGTTAACATGGAACTTAAGTCTGCTGCGAATTGGTTCGCAATCAATGGGCTATCCCTTAATACTGCCAAATCTAACTACATGTTATTTAGTAATTCTGCTAGTGAACTTCCATGTGAAGTCAAGATAAATGACTCCAGTATTAAACAAACTGTTTGCTGTAAATTTTTGGGATTATTTATTGATTGTGGGCTAACATGGAAAAGTCATATCGATCATATTTGTAAAATTATTGCTAGGAATATTGGTGTTATTAATAAGATCAAACATTTCTTTCCCGAACCTGTTCTTGATTCTCTGTACAATACCATGGTTCTATCATACATTAATTATGGGATAATCGCATGGGGAGGTGCCGCTGGCAAATATTTGAACAGACTTCTTCTTTTGCAGAAACGGGCCCTTCGAATAATAAACTTCTCAGATTTTAATGCACATACAGATCCCCTGTTCTTAAAACATAAAACTTTAAAACTAGATGATATTTATCATTATCAACTTGGGTCCCTCATGTACAAGGTTACCATTAACAATATACCTTCTGCCATAAAAAGTATTTTTTTCTCGGAATCTTGAAATTCATTCTTACTTTACTCGTCAAGCCTCTAATTTCCACATTCCATATACCCGTACTTCCTTTGCCCATAAAACGGTTAAACATAAGGGACCCATGCTTTGGAATTCAGTTCCTGATAATCTCAAAGCCTCTAAAAACATTTCGACCTTTAAACGTATCTACAAATCTATCTTGTTAGAAGCTTATAGCTGAATCTCTGTAATGCAATTGTTCATTGTTCATTTAAATCCAATTAGCGAGCCTACATTGTATATAGCCCGTGCCCTTAGGTACTTGTTTGTTTTTTTGGGTGGTTTTTTTTTTTTCTTTTTTTTCTTTTTTTTTCTTCATATTTGTAAGTTAAATTTAGCTTTTGTAAGCAACATGTGCACTGAGCCCTGTTGGTATTTTTGTTTCCCAATCTCATGCCTTCTCTTTTATCTTTCCTGTAGGCTCAGTGCACGTGTTTGCTTTATATAGGGACCATTGCTTACAAGCTTTGCTTCTTAATGGATCCCTCTGCAGTATCACTTGTTCATTAATTGTATCTTAATATATCTATTTATTTATTTATTTATATATTACCTATTATACTATACTATATTATGATTAACTTTGTTGGATTAATGCTGTGGAAATAAACAAACAAACAAACAAACAAGAGTACGTTAGGCCTATCCATTATAAAAGTGCTATGAGATCAGGGGACACCTCGAACAAGACATTTAAAAGCTACGGCAAACGGAAATAACTATTTCATTACTTTATATAATTTCTTCGAATTTGTTAAAATGTTTACACATTTTAATTTCTGTTGAACATAGCATTTTTTTATTTATTATATAATAGCGAAAACTGTTTGTATATTATTCTATCTTGCAATAGAAACAGGATCGTGTCAAGAGCCACGCAACATAACCTACATTCAAATGACATTCTTTTACGCGCTCAATTCCTATTAACAGGTGGCATTCTTTTTGTTGTTCCTACTTTACAGGTACATTTACAATACGGGATTTTCTGTGTGCGCTGCCTTTCTTTAAAAAAACCTTATGTATAACATGAATATTTATGATTTTCAATCAATACAACGGTCTGAATTGGGCGGAGCCTGTGGTGCAGAGCTTCTCATTGGGCAATGGCGAGGTCTTGACGGTGTACGGTCGCACGTATACGTTCAAAACGAAGGAACACTACTAGAACTTTATTGTACTCAAGTGTTGTGAAGCATTGTAGTCTGTAGTCCAGCCTGTGGCTGATTATATAGTTCGGTTAATAAGCTGAGTGGAATTCGGTTAATCGGTTTAGCGACTAATACCGTTATGTAATGAATCTCTTATATACCAGGCACAGATGCTGTACTCAGCGCAGTTGGTCATGAGGCGCCGTCGATAACGCCCAACATATTCGTTTGTCACCGTATAACTCAGTTCAGTTCAGTTCAGTTCAATTCAGTTGTATGTATTAAATACTTTGGACTCAGATTTTGGTCTCCGCGTTAATATTTCCATGTGTTCTGTCCTCGTCTTCCCGGTAGTGTTTTTAAACAAAACATATGGTGGAAGATCCGGGTAAACTTTAACTTCTTTCATGGAAAACGTGTGGCGTTGTCGACGGGCTACGCTCAGGGACCGGCTGCGCTTGCCTTATTTAGGTAAGTAAAACTGTACATAGGTGGCGTCGATAATTGTGTTGTTTGATTTTAGTGACCGAGACAACAATGTCCATCGTTTCTTTTCTTGTTCTGATTGTATTTTTGTAATTAGACCAATGGGACAGTAAGGCTTTCGATTGTTTGTATTTGTATTGAGATAACTTCATACGGACAAGAAAGTCGAAATGGCGGTTAAATATGACTAGTCGTCCGTTAAAATTAAGTATACCGGGTCTCCAGATGAAGATTTAGATTCCTTTGTTTAAAAATACCAAGAAATAGCAGTGCTTTGAGATTATACAGACGCAACAAAAGGTGTTGGCATTTTAAACCGCGATTGATGTTCACGCCGGAGTCTTATTAGAATCGATACCACCCTCTGAGAAAGACACAATTGACAAGATATATTGCATTTTAAAAAGTAATTTTGAGGGAGATTCATGGCGTTGGGGTGTAGAAACAAAACTACTTTCCCGTAAACAACTCCCCACAGAATCTATAGATGATTATGCTTGTGACGTTATGCACTTGTGTAAACAAATCAAGAAGTCCGAGTCCAAACAATTGTCAGTGTTTGTGCGTGGTTTAATTCCATCAGTTAGGACTTGTATATTCTGTAAGGAACCTAAGACCTTCCGCGAAGCACTTAATGCGGCTCGTTTGACGATTTATGTTCAAAGTACAGCCAACGAGTCCTTACCTAATACTGTACATGCTTTGAATTCTGGCCAGGGGCTTGAATCTAAACTAGACACCATAGTTGGCATAGTGAAGGATTTAACAATCAAAGTGGAGAATCTAGAACGTAAAGCGAATCCCAGAAGTATCCAAATCCACAGTAGAGATGAAGCCAAACACTGTCATTAGAAGTTCGAATAAGCCTATAAAGTAAAAGCTAATATGCACATGTTAATGAGTCTGGGTATGCCTATGAAGCTAGATCATTCCAATGTTATCGCTGTGGCCTAGTTGGTCACAAATGGCGAAGGTGCTATGCCCAATATGACGCCAATGGACAACAGTTAAACTAGCTCCCCCATCTTTTTGGAAACGAAAGAAATTGATTCAGACACTTAAGGGTGGGGCAAGTAAGAATAAGTCTGAAGAATGTGACATATATTTACCATTCAGATGTATACGAGTTAGTTGTCTTCCCAATGAACAATTTCAGACAACTTTAAACCAGTCTCGTAGCGTAACTGCAGAGATAGGCAACAAGACGGTACATTGTTTAATTGATACCGGTGCAGATGTAAATGCCCTGTGTGCATCGTGCCTAAGGCCGGTAAAAACGAGTACCGATTTGCAATTGATTTTCGTAAACTCAATGAAATTACCGCAAGAGACAATTTTCCGTTGCCGAATATCAATGATACTTTAGACAACCTGGGCTTGGCAAAACCTCAGTATTTCACTGTACTTGACCTTGCTTCGGGGTACTGGCAAATTGTCCTGCAAAATATGCCAAACCAAAGACAGCATGTATTGCTCAAGATGGACTTTATGAATTTCAGAGAATGCCTTTTGGCCTTCATAATGCACCGTCCACATTTCAGAGAACAATGCAAGCAATTTTCAGAGGACTAAACTGAAAATGTGTCCTCGTTTATTTGGATGATTTGATTATTTTCAGTCGAACATTCGATGAACATTTGTCCCATTTAAGACAAGTCTTTGATCGTATTAAAGCTGCGGGATTGAAGCTCAAACCCAAGAGAACCCGTCAAGAACAAGTGAAATACCTGGGGCATATAGTGAACAAAGATGGTGTAGCCACTGACCCAGCTAAAGTTCAACTTATCAAGGATTATCCATCTCCAACTAAAGTTTCAGAAGTACAATCTTTTCTGGGATTAGTAAGCTATTATCGGAAGTACATAAAAGAGTACTGTAAAATAGCAGAGCCCCTAATAAATCTGACACGCAAAAATACATCTTTTGTTTGGAGTAACGTGTCAAGATCCATTTGAAGAGCTGAAACAAAGGTTGCAAGAACCTCCTGTTCTAGTCTATCCAAAATTTGATGGAACTGAGTTCATTCTACAAACAGACGCCAGTAATGTTGGGTTAGGTTTCATTTTAAGGTGATTTCCTATACGGTGGCAGGATATTGAGCAAGGCCGAAAGGAAATACAGCACCACTGAGTTAAAAGCGCTGGCAGTAGTTGAATATATACTCCATATTTACAACATACTGTAAAATTCAAAGTGGTGGCTGATCACTGTGCCCTGAAATGGCTACAAAAAGCAAGAAAATGGTAGACTTGCAAGGTGGGCACTTAAATTAGGCTATACAGTGTTATCAGTTTGATGTATTTCATGTTTCGGGACGTCAGAACTCGAACGCAGATGCATTGAGTAAAATAGGCACCCTGAAAACCTTTACTGATTGTGATCACTGTCATGTTACATCGTCAGGGAACTTTAATGAGATAAAGATAGATACTGTGTGGCAGCATTCGAATCTAGATGAAATTGAATCCGATGTTTTTCAGGAACCAAACGTTAATGTAGTCAGAAATTGTCGTTACCAAAAAGGCAGACGACATGTAAACAATGATGATCCTGTCAAACCAAAAATAATACCTCTCTTCCCAAATGAACTCAAACTTGATCAATTTAAAGAAGCATTATTGGTTGATGACTTTGCTGGGCCTATGGTGGATTACTTACCTGATCCACAAATGATCACTTACCTGATGATCCTAAGAAATCCAGAAATCTATTGTTGCATTCTGACCAATACTTTGTTGATAAAGATCTTGTGTATAGACAGTGGCAAGTCTATGGGAAGAATGCTACTTCTGAACAAGTAGTCATTGAACTGTATATTCCGGTATGTTTTGTCGACATTGTATTGAGAAACTGTCGTGATCATGTGTTGGCTGCACATTTTGGGCTACAGAAAACATATCATAAAATACGGCAACGCTACTTTTGGAAGAACATGTATCGTGACATAGATAATTGGGTACGCTCTTGTGACTCGTGCTCACAGAGAAAGACACACAGACATAAATTCGTAGCCCCACTTGTTACAATGAAAGTTCCTGATGCATTTGAAAGAGTTAGTGTCGATATATTGGGCCCCTTGCCAGTTACAACTTCGGGTAATCGTTTTTACCGATCACTGTTCTAGGTGGCCTGTTCTAGTGCCATTAGCTACAATGGATGCATCAACAATAGCTAGAGCATTGTTCGATTATGTGATGTGTGAACATGGTTGCCCAGTAACCTTATTAATTGACAGGGGTGCTAATTTCCTCAGTAACATTGTTAGTGAGGGTTGTCTCATTATGCATACTCAAAAGCTTAATACCTCTAGCTATCATTCACAGTGTAAAGGCCGGTTCATACTCGGCGCACAAGCAAACGCGAACTCAAAGTTGTGACGTCAGGGGGAGCTTTCGCGATGCGAAATCGCAAAAGTTGGACACAACTTGGGCGAATGTTCGCAGCGAACGCTTTGTGACGTCAAGTTCGTATCGCTGTACAAGAACGCTTAAATTCTGTAATTATTGACACTGTGTCGCATTATGCGAATGTGTTTCAGACAAATTGGGATCAGTATATGTTATATATTGGTTTAATAGTTACTGCTCATGCGCATTCAAGTAGTGTTTACTTGTACGCAAGAAATGCTTACAGACTTGTACGTTAACAAGAGTTCGTCTCACTTAGAAGCTCCGTAACGATCTTGAATAAATGCCATAAATGGATGCCGAGACATAACAATTGGCGACGAGGATAAAATAAAAACCGTATAGCACCTGCAGGAGAAGTGAACATGCCTAAATCTGCCGCAGACTATGAGATTTTGATCGAGATCTGTCTGCAAAAACTTCGGAGTTGTTGACAACGACGGTGAACTAGACGCCGTACGCAACTTCCATGCTGCCGTTCCATCAATTGGATTCCGCCCTTTCTAGCACGAGGTAATTGTGCATCATGCCGTGCACACGATGCAAAGCCTGCCAGTGACGCATGTACATGGACACGCTACATATACGTATACAGCTACGCGTTGTGTGACGAGTGCGCTGATCAACGAATGCCACGTTGACGGTGACCAAACTTTGGAGCCTGCCGGCTTCGATCTGACATCTGCCGATGTTCTGCTTTGCTGATGTTTATGCCCTGCCTTGCTCTGCCCGGCCCTACACCCGTTCCTGATGTGATGGGAGGAAAACAAATGCCCAAAATTGTCGAGAACATAGCTAAATGACTGTCATTACGCGGCGAGTTGTGAGCAAATTTTCAACGATTCAAAAGTTGTGTGTTTACTACCGCCAGCCAACTTTGAAAAACTGCCGATAGCCAAGTTAATGGCTCAACGCAAGCCTACAGTAACTAAGAACAAACTCGACAGTTATTGAACTAGCCATATATTGCTTTCAGAACCTATGATTGTTATCCGTCTAGCCGCCCCCCCCCCCCCCCCCCCCCCCCCCCACCCCTTTCCGCTCGACTTCAACGACCACTACCATTGATGTTCCGCGTAAGGTTGCGCACAGCTGCGGGAACAGCCATTCCGCCGTGTCTTGCCGCACATGCACAGCGCAGAGGGATAAGCCTTACTACCACAACAGCAGACCTGATGCTTTACCGTACATCACACATAGACCATGGGACGAAGTCACAAATTCCTTTCAGAAAGACATTTTCGTGATCCCCAACTTGGTACATGATAAAACTTTCACAAATTGATCTTTAGGGTATACCTAACAACATTTGGGGTGTTCATTTTTGCAAAAGTGGCACTTTGGAGAGTTATTTCACGTAAAAAAATTGATGGGGCGAAAATAACATGGGGCGAGTTGGTTTTTCTCGCCTAGTTCTCATAACAAATTCGCCCCAAAGCCAGTTCGCCCCATACTTTTGTTAACCTAATATTGTATTGACTCAAGCGAACTCGCGTCATAGAGCATGTACGGTACAGGACAGGAAAAAGTTGCCAGTGACAAACATGAACTATTACCACCGTTTAAATGTAAATCACTCTTGATGGGTTCCCAGATGGATCCATTTAAGTGTGTTATTATATAATTGATTGATAAATAAAATGGCTTATATTCAATTTCAATCTGCAATGTTTTTTATCTATTTTTGGGGGGAGGGGGTGGGTCAATCAGCTCAGTGTTTTGTTTAAAGGGGAATTTTAATGGGTTTCATGCAAGGCGAGCTTGTAATGAAAGACATAATAATGAAATACATCAAAAGATAAGATTCACACAATATGTATTGTTTGTCATTTTATTCTTGTCAGCACTAGTACATAAACTTCAGTACTCACTCATTTTTTGTTTATGGAACATAACTTGCAAAGTGACATTAAAATAAATAGAATCACATGAAAATTGAGAATTAACAAATAAATGTTCACAATTTGTGGCCCTGTACCCACGTTTTGGTTGCTGTGGTCCAGGAGTGATAGTGCCTGCCCCAACCCTACAGTTTTATTTTACAATGAACCTGTAACATTACTGGGAAGCTGAATTGTTTGTGATTAAAGTCATGGTTGTAATAACATTTAAAATTACAGAAATGGTGAATTGTATGCACCATTTGCAAATAATAATTACATTTAAATTTGTGTAAATGCCTATTTTGAGTACCATATTTTCTCAGTAAGAGGGATATTCATACTCCATCATGGATGTTTCGGTATGTAGCTCTAATAAGTTTTAACTAGGTTACACTTTTCAATTAGAAAAAGCCTTGAAAATAGTTGCCCTCATTGGAACAGGGATAGTGGAAGTTAACTGAATGAAAAATGTCAGAAAAATGCTCCTGACTTGTCTTAAATATTTAGTCATTTAGTACACAAAAACCAGTTCCAGCATAATTCTCTCAGCTTTTCCCTCTAAAATTTAGAATTATAACAATCACAACATCACTGAAGTGAGCACATTAATGTTACAATTATTCACAACCCATGCGATTTTGGGCAGATAATGCACATAGCCGGTACGACATGCTTCTAATGTTGGGGCTTAGATAGTAGGCTGGCACTGGATCTGAGTAAACACAAGTCTTCTGTGGAGGTCTGTCATTAGCACTGCTGGTCTCCTGATTAGCAACTGCATATAAGGTTAAATCTAGAGAGAAAAAAGAAGGGAAAAATACAATCAATGATGGAATTTGGAAATGACTTGTTACAAGAAAATAAATTTAGTTCGTCACTTGTCCCTATTTTCTTTTCTTTTTGAATGTTCTACACAAAAATATGGAGCCAAAGTTGCACACGCTTCCCACCCCCCCCCCCCCCCCCCCCCCACAAAAAAAAAATTAATTGAAATACAATTTCTTTAGTTGAACGGAATTTTTACGATTTGAAATGCAAACTTGACGTACAATGCATTTTCCTGAGATACCGGTATGGTCTTATTTGTAACCTTGTACAAACAAAAAATTGCTCACACCTAATGTTTTCTCAAACACCCCCCCCCCTTATAAAAAGGGGATACAAGATAGGTGTATACATGTATTTAGCCAGAGCTGGCTAAATTTGTTTGACATAAATGAGATTTGACGAGCTACATGTATGAGTAGCTAAGTTGTCGTGAATCCAACAATTTCATTTATTAAATTAGCACGCGGAGTTTCTGTAGGCTGTGTCCGGATTACTTGGCAGCGGCTTGAAATTATGCATGAGTCTATGGTAGCAGCTACAACCACATTTTATAGACTCGTGCATAATGTCAAACTGCAGCCAGAAGGCAAAATAGCGGCCAACGTTCATGCTGGATATATAAAAAAATTCGCGTGAAAAAAGATATCCATTTAAAAAATGAATTGTAACCTCGAGTTGAATGACAATCTTTTGACTTTTTGTATTGTATTATTACAGTTCTCTTCCTCTTTGGTCAATATCAAATATGTTTTGTATGTGTTGTCGGTGCTGTGCGTGTTGTCGGTTATTAGTAATAGTATGACCCCCGACAACATGCACAGCACCGACAACACATTCATTCCATAACATATTCTACATTGACAAATGACAAAAGAAAGAGTTACAGAACTATAATAACATAAAGCGTGTTCGAATGTGTGGCCCCGTATATGGTCAATATCATAGTTAAGAGAATATGGCCTGTTGGCGTAAATGTCATTTAAGAGCATCTTTTTCGGAACCACAAACAAACACTGAGGTGTTATAAAAATAAGCTTCACCCTGAACGAAGTCTGAAGTCTAGGCCTGAACGTTACTGCAACACCTACCGGTTCCAACGATTTTCCTTTGTCGTTTCTCTTGGACAGCTGTGACTTGCTCTATCTTATTGATGTCCGTAAACCGGGCGTAGCAAGATCGATAAAATCCAACATGTTTCGGTTGTCCGCCTGCCGATGCTAAACCCATCCGCTCTCTGCAACGCAACGCGGAGTCATGTTTGGCCAGTAATTATCTCGCTATATCTGACTGTTTTCCCTTCAAACTCTTCCATTTGTCAGCAAACTCGAGGAAGCGAGACCAGCTTTGATTAGAAAAAGGTGAAACCCTGCCTTTGGCTCCAGAATCACAGTGCAAAATGCACATAAATAAAGGCTCGGCGTCGTCTTTAGAAGCCGCCATGTTGGATTGCTGTACACCGGGTCAGAAACTGTGCGTAACGAGAGCGCTGATTGGATGCCGACGGAGATTCACAATACAGTATTTCCGATTGGTCACAATTTAGGTTTAGTCACGTGAGTGCCGTTTTGTTAAATGAAACTTTGTTTCAGTTTTGGCTTCAGTTATGCAGTTTGGCAATAACGCTGGAGCCACGTACGGGCCAAAGCCTAGGTTCATGTAACGGCAAGTTTTGTAAAAAAATAATAAATCGGTCCATATTTTCGCCAAAAATACACCAAAAGTGCCACTTTTGCAAAAATGAACAGTCATTTTTGTATTTAGCAACAACAACTTGAATGAACTTCGATGTTTTCATTTTGTACCAAAATGGGGATCACGAACGAACACAATAATCGCACTCGTCCCATGGTCTAACAGGGAAGAGCTTCCATACCGCAACAGCAAACCCGTTGTCTTGCCGCACATCGGATGATGCAGTACTGGAATAATGCTGTGAACTGTTGAAACTTTTCGAACTGCGCCAGGATTCACCAGACATATACAGATATGAAACTGTTTACAAACTGTTTTGAAACTGTTCATTGAATTGTTGGTAATTGTTGTTGCATATATGTTAACAGTATTACTGATTATTTGTTTATTAATACAGCGATTCATGTGATACCTGAATAATGGCAAATGCAAATGTATGTATTATAGGGACTGTCCCCACACTGGACACAAATGCATGTAAATTTGAAGAATGGGTTGAAGTACTTGAAGCATGGTTTGAAGCAAATTCTATCACAGCAGATACCAGGAAACGTGCAGTGTTCACTAGTTTAGGAACCAAAGGTTACCACACACTAAGAGCCCTGTTACAGCCTAGCAAGCCAGCAGATAAGCCATATGAAGATTGTATTTCAGTTTTGCAGAAGCATTATTCACCGAAACCTAGTGAAATAGTTCTCAGGTACCGTTTGTATACTCGATCTCAGAAGGAAGGTGAAAGTATTGCACAATTTGTTGCAGGGTTACGCCAACTTAGTGATGGTTGTAATTTTAAAGAGCTAGATAACATGTTAAGAGACCGTTTGGTCGTAGGTTGTAAGGAAGCAAACATACAGCGTAAATTGCTAAGTGAAACAAAGCTCACATTCGAGAAAAGCCTGAATATTGCCTCAGCCATGGAAATGGCAAGACGAGATGTAGAAGATATCAAGAAAATGGCTCAACCTTTTACCGAAACAGCCAAAGTAAATAAGATGCAGCCATACAAGAAGCCCCAACAAAAGCCAAGTGTCCACAGACAGCCCTGATCAAGTGATCGACAAAAACAAAGAGCAACGCAGCCCCAGAGTGATGGTTCGTTCCAGAGCCGTGAACGCAGATGTTGGCGCTGTGGTGGACACCATTTTGCCAACACCTGCTCTTTCATCAAGGAGAAATGCCACAAATGTCAGCAAATCGGTCAAACTAAGAGCCAGTGCGATAAAGTAAAGGAGTATCGTTCGAAGATGACCTATAAGAAGCCCTACGAGCAAAGAGCTCATCATCTTCTTGATGTGACTGATGACGAACCACCTCAAGATATCACAGATGACTTTACAATGTTAAGCCATTTGGAGCCAGAAGCAAGCTCTGTCAACAAGCTGTCAGTTAAGCCATACCATATGGAGCTAGAGATCAACAACAACAGCATAACTATGGAACTGGACACAGGAAGTCCGTGGACCATTGTTTCGTCTGAGACGTATAAGAAAGTTGGAAAGCCAGGTACCATCCGCCCAAGTAAAGTCAGCCTCAAGACGTATACAGGAGCTAAAGTCAAACTACTTGGAGAAGCAGAAGTTACTGTCAGATATGCTTCGTCTAATCCTAAAGTCCTACCATTGCTAGTGGTGGAAGAAGGAGTAAGTTTGATTGGGAGAGAGTGGATACAGCAAATCCCGCTGCCATTAACCGAGGTATGGTCACGCCACGCTGTAAAAGAAAGCACTGAGGGTGCAGCAACTACTAACAAACTGGTGACAGCCAACTTGAAGAAAATGCTAAAATCCCATGAGCAAGTATTTGATGACAGCAGCCTGGGACATCTGCAAGGTTTCAAAGCCAAACTGTACCCTGTGGATGATGCCCCTAAATTCTACAAGGCCGCTCCAGTTGCCTATGCTGCTAGACAGAAAATTGACAAGAGTCTCGATGAAATGTTGGAGCAAGGAGTGATTGAAGCCGTGAAGTTTGCAGATTATGCATGCCCAATTGTGGTTGCCCCAAAGCCTAACGGACAAATTCGCATCTGCGGAAACTTCAAGCTGACTGCTAATAGACGATGTGCCCTCTGACGTCACGTGTTTACATCTGTATTCAAATGTGCCCGGCAGTGATGCGTACCCATCGTGTTTTACATAAAATTTGCTTAAAGACTGACGTCGCAGGTCAGATCGCCTTTGAATTATGTGACCTCTGATGTCATCTCTTAACCAAATTTATGTAAAACATGATTCGTGCGCATATTGACGGGCACATTTGAATACAGATGTAAACAGAGGCACATCATCTATAAGGTGCTACGCTTGGAACAGTACCCGCTTCCAACATTGGATGATATGATGCAAGACCTCCAAGGTGGCAAGAAATTCTCAAAAAAATTACTTGTCACACGCCTATCATCAAATCGAGCTTGATGAAGATGCCCACAAATACACGACTATCAATACTCATCGTGGACTGTACCAGTACACCAGAGTTCCTTTTGGACTGGCCTCAGCCCCAGCATTGTTCCAGAGGACAATAGAGTCCTTGATAGCCGACATACCCATGTGCCGCCCATACTTGGATGATATTATCATCACAGGCAGAAATGATGCCGATCACCTTGCAAATCTTGAAGCTGTACTCCAGCGATTTGAAAAACATGGGATGAAAATCAAGAGGGAGAAGTGTGAATTCCTACGAGAATCGGTGACGTATCTAGGCCATTCCATTGATGCTGAAGGAATGAGACCGTTGGGGAACAAGGTACAAGCCATTCGCTTAGCACCCGTGCCCAAGAACCAGGAGGAGCTGAAAGCGTACTTGGGTCTCCTGGGTTATTATCGCAAGTTTCTGCCAAACTTGTCGACACAGATTGCACCACTGACCATGCTATTGAAAGACGAGTACAAAAGTGGAACGAAGTCTAAAGCAAGCCAGAAAACTTCGACCAGCCCAAACTTCAAATGGGGTCCAGCACAGCAACAAGCTTTCGATAATTCCAAAAAGTTGTTGGAGAGTGATGCGCTGCTAGTTCACTTTGACCCCCGCAAGCCAGTGTTGCTTCAGACGGACGCTAGCCCTTATGGGTTAGACGCCGTTATCAGCCACGAAATGCCTGACGGAACAGAAAAGCCTATAGCTTGTGAACGAAACTATGCCCAATATGAGAAGGGAGGTCTTTCGATTGTCTTTGGACTGAAAAGGTTCCATAAGTACTTGCATGGCAACCGTTTTTGCATCGTTACAGACCATAAGCCATTAGTATCGCTTTTTGGAGACAAGCCAGCCAGCCCTATGTCTTCAGCCAGAGTAGCAAGATGGCACATGTTACTCTCAGCATATGAGTACACGATCATCCACAAAGCAGGCCGTCTTCATACAAACGCAGATGCGTTATCACGACTGCCTGTAGAGAGCACCGTGGAAGAGAAAATCCACTGGATGCATGACATGTTGGAGGATGAATCGGCTGTGAAGTCACGCATCAACTTGCTTGATGACGTAGATAGCCGACCAGTAGATGCACAGGAAGTAAAGGTCTTAACAGACAAAGACCCGCTTCTTTCCAAAGTACGTAGCTACATCCTGCGAGGATGGCCAGAAGGAGACATCAAGGGAGAGATGTCATCTTACACCACCAAACGGTTGGAGCTCAGCTTAGAAGATGGTGTTGTGCTGTGGGGTTCAAGGGTGGTGATCCCACAAGATTCCCAGCTACGTAAGCGCCTGGTGCAAGAATTGCATGCTACTCACCCAGGGATCGTGAAAATGAAGATGCTGTCACGATCATACTTCTGGTGGCCAGGAGTTGACAAGGAGTTGGAAACGCTCGTCAAGGAATGCAAAGTCTGCCAGGAAAACTAGAAGATGCCCCAGCAGAGCCCGATACACCCATGGGAATTTCCAGAGCGTCCATGGCAACGCTTGCACATAGATTATGCCTCAGTTGAAGGTCATGAAGTGCTTATTGTGGTCGACGCACACAGTAAGTGGATTGAGGCAGTACCAGTCAACTCTGCTACATCAGCGTCTACCATCAAGGTGAAGCGGAGAATGTTTGCATCGCATGGAATCCCAGATGTCATTGCAAGCGACAATGGCACACCATTCGTGTCAGAGGAGTTCTTTACCTTTCTCACCAACAACGGAGTTGAACACATACAAACTGCTCCAAAGCACCCATCCAGCAATGGTCTGGCCGAAAGAGCTGTTCAGACAGTTAAGAATGGCATGAAAAAAAATGAAAGGAGGTGACCTTGAGATGAGACTGCAGAAGTTTCTACTTCAGTATCGAGTTACGCCACAAGCAAGTACAGGAAAAAGTCCAAGTGAGCTCCTGTACAGACGTCAAATACGTACCAAACTAGACAAGCTTCGCCCAGATCTTGCCAAGAAGCTGAAACGGCATCAGAAGCAGATGAAAGACCAGGCGGACAGAGGATCCAGAGATAGATGTCTTCAAACAGGAGATCGCGTCTTAGTGAAGAATTTTGCAGCAGGTCCAACATGGCTCCGTGGTACTGTTCAAAGTGAAATAAGCCCTAGTCTCTATGAGATACACCTGACAGATGGTCGAGCAGTTAGACGCCACATTGACCACATGAGAAAAGTTGAACACCTACCTGCACCGGAAAACAAACATGATGTCATCATCCCGGTCAGCATAGATGGAAACCAACCCGTACTACTGCCTATCAACACAGATACAATTCCAAGCCAGATATCTGAACAACCAGAGGATTCTAATCCCACTCCTGAGCCGAATCAGTCTCCGCCATCGAGAGTGTCCACCAGAGTTACACGCCCCCCAGATTATCTCAAAGATTACGTAACTTATAAATAGATTAAAAAAGTGTGCAAAAATAACCAGTCAATCACACTTCACCATACAAGTTGTTGGTGTTATTTTACCAAAATACCAGGTCGACTACTTTCGTGTTACAAAGCATTTTAAGTATTTTAAGTAAATTACATGTGCAACAGTTAGTACAACAGTTTTGAAGTTGAACCAAATTTCAGTGGTGTTTTAAAGTTTATTGTTTAAAAGTTTTTAAAAAATAATGCCCTTGCTTTGTTTTAAAAGGGGATGAATGTTATATATTGGTTTAATAGTTACTGCTCATGCGCATTCAAATAGTGTTTACTTGTACGTAAGAAATGCTTACAGACTTGTACGTTAACAAGAGTTCGTCTCACTTAGAAGCTCCGTAACGATCTTGAATAAATGCCATAAATGGATGCCGAGACATAACAGTATATCACCGCTATACAGTTTGCTTATCGTTCAACTCCAGCAGACAACTCGATTGGGTTCAGTCCATCCTTCCTACTCTATGGAAGAGGCAAGATTGCCGTTGGACGTGACACTCATTCCTAGACTTGATTATAAAGATAAGACACTGAGAGATCACGTACATAATTTTGTTTCAAAGTTGCAAGTATTTCGAGATATTTCAAATCGTCATACCGAAAGAAATCAAGCCAAAATGAAAGAACGGTATGATAAAACCACTAAACAAATAGAGTATCAGGTTGATGACCTAGTATGGATTTATTTTCCAGTATCTCAGAAAGGGTTGTCAAAGAAACTAATGAAGTTGTGGGTATGACCATATCTCATAGTACAACAAACGGGTCCAGTAAATTTTCGAGTAAGAAACCTTGAAAACCATAAAATGTTGTCGTCACCAATACATGAAAATCGTATGAAATTTGTCTATGACCGATACATTCGCCCAAACAACGACATTTTCTCTGCAGATTCCGAACACAGAATTTCAGTAGATAACTTGGTACAGGAATGTTGTCCTGACGACTCATTCGTGCCACTGTAAGCAAAGCAGACAATTAAGATTCCAATTCAAATTGTCCCCGGTGTGGCACTAAATCTTTCCCCAGACAATGATGCCAAGTTTGAGGTTAAACGTATTCTCAAAGGCAGATACAGTAATAACAAGTTGCAATATTTGGTAAAGTGGCGAAATTTTCCTAATAGCCATAATTATTGGGAACCGGTAGTAAATCTTAATACTACATGTCTTGAATATTTAAAGACAAACCCCGTTCGTATAACTGGTCACAAGAAATATAAATGTACTTGTATTTTTGATGCCTTACAGTTACCAAGACGATGATTTCCAAATGAAAAATAGTGATTATTTTTTGGGGACGTATGTTGTGAAGAATCGTGATTAAATGTAAATATAATTGTATTAATGTATACCGCATTGTTGTCGACGTCACCACTCAAGTGTTTATTGATGTGATTGTGTGTATATATAAATATATAAAAGGGGTCCAAAGGGTTTGAATAAAATTCATGAAGTTTGGCTCATTAGTCCGGATTCGGTGACAAGCCAGCACCTGGAGACACGGGACGATTGCATGAAAGAGAGCGAGAATACGAGATGAATGGACAGTGAGACGTGGAAGCCACATCGGAGTTTACATAGACTCTACCTCCAGGGAAAGGGTCACCATGGGGATTCTGCTTAGCTTTCAACGAACTACCGAAGATAAATCGGAAGAAGCCAAACGAATAGAATTATGTTAAAAATATATATTTAAATTTAAATATTCCAGATGTTAATTAATATGTAATTGAATTGTCAGGCACCAATTCTGTTACAGAGGGGGCGTATGTTGTGAAGCATTGTAGTCTGTAGTCTAGCCTGTGGCTGATTATATAATTCGGTTAATAAGCTGATTGGAATTCGGTTAATCGGTTTAGCGACTAATACCGTTATGTAATGAATCTCTTATATGACAGGCACAGTGCTGTACTCAGCGCAGTTGGTCATGACGCGCCGTCGATAACGCCCAACATATTCGTTTGTCACCATGTAACTCGGTTCAGTTCAATTCAGTTGTATTATGTATTAAATGGTCTCCGCGTTTTCCAACACAAGCACATCAAATACAAACTCGTGTACATTTTTACCATCGATCGCTATATACCGCTTAAATTTCAACAAACGTCCACACAAGACATAGTATTAGGCCCGTTTGGCAACAAATAAAAGAAGGTCCGCGAGTAGGAAGTGAATTGAGGCCCTAATACAAAATGTACAGGGTCCCAATCACTCGAGTCATTTTTCTTCTTGAAAGAAGCCTTTAAAATAGTAAAACTATTCCGCATAATTTTGTTTATGAACAGAATTACAAATATACTTGTGTGATCCATCAAGCGATGTCACGACGATACGCTGTGCATTATGCACGAACGGCCACAAGCGACCTGGTATATGCACTGTAGCTGCCGGCACGCCAGGCACAGCTAGTCCGTTGCGAATTCGCTCAAAACGCGATGGATGGTGATACTTAGACTCGCACAGGTAATTTGTTAGGGTACTGTTGCGGAAAGGGGCCTTGGTAATTTCCCTGGTATATTACCAAAGAGGTACGGTCAAGGGTTTTTCAATTGATTAACGCTGGCCCGATGTAGCTGTGCCTTCGATCCTGAAATGTGGTCCTGCACACTCCATTATTTTACAAAATGCGTAATATAACCATATTTGAAAGTGGGCAAGCATATATAGAGACACTGATTATAGCTGCAAGCAGGAACTTGAAAAAGGGTTCAGTAAAAGAACATATTTTTTAAACAACACTCAAGTCTGTCCCTAGTAGTAGCTGGCCCAACATCCATAATAATATGTATTGTGTGGATGTTTGTTGAAATTTAAGTGGTACATAGCAATCGATAGTAAAATGTACACGAGTTTGTATTTGATGTGCTTGAAGGTTTGTTCAGTTGAGTAAGAAGTACAATAAAGTTCTACTAGATCCAAACTGTTCGGAGAACTGACCTAGTGTGTCTTGTGTGTTCATCAAGATATGCGCTGGCTTCATTGTCTCTGAATAGTCACACACACAAAACACAGCTTAATTGTTTGTTTCAGGTTTCATTAAAAAAAAACAATAACACGAGAGCATTCATTCTCCAAATTTAGTTCTCAAAACGCCCTTCCCCCGTCCTAAACAAATCGTAAAACGGGGTAGAACGTGTAACTTTGGCAAAATAATGTCATAAATACGATGCTACTTCGTTCAGAACTAGTGCTCAATATGTTCATCTCGTCTTTAACCCGTCCGCAGTCCGTTGGTATCCAGTTCAGATCGCGTAAGATTTCCCGTTCACCTCGTGCGGACAACGTTTCCAAGCAGTCCTAGCCCGTCCGTGGTCAGTTTAAACCCGTTCTACCTCGTTCCTAATACGTCCTAACTATTTATTAACTAGACCGACCCGTTCCCAGACAGTTCATCTCGTTCTCGCCACTTCGTCATAGTGCGTCCTGAACGTATTTGCAATCGCGTCCTGGCCCGGCGGCTATAAATACCCAGCGCGTTGTTGCCAGTCCTCATTCGCGTTTTTCGCTTCAACCTTTGCGACATCGACTATTACGAGCATTATGCCTCAAAAACGGAGTGGATACAGGAACACGGGCCGTGTGAAAGCAGCAAGTACTGCTACCCGAAGATCCAAAGCCCCGTCCCTAGTAGGATCGAAGTACGGCAATTCCGTTTGTAGTACGTCCATCTCGTTTTAAGTACGTTGTCAATCCGTCTATGTGCAGAACGGGATGGCCACCCGAAAATTGTGAGTAGGCTCAAAGTTCTGGAGCACCCTTCCCGTTTGAGCCCGCCCGTTCATGAAGTTCGTAAACAGTTGCTACTACGTCCACTCCGTTCACACACAGTCAACATCTAGATATAAGATATATCCCAAAACATACTGCTCCTCGTCACTTTCTGTGTTGGACAGAAGCCCCCAGCTATCAATGCAGTCAAAGAAGCGAAAATTCCTTGCAGTAACGGCATGTTTAAGTTCAACAACCCTTCTCTTTTTGCTAGCAACGTAAACCAAGAATAGGGAAACGGGGCTTGTGGGGATTCAGACGACGAAGACAATTCCGATAAGATGTTTTTGCGGATGGGAATGAAGAGTATGTAAAACTTCTTCTGTGCTCTCGATAGCTTGAAATCGAGGAGCCTGTCTCTTACAAAGGAAGTGTTGAAGGAGCGGAAGCAACTGGAGACCGCTGTGGAAGGTTTGCAACCTCAAATACAGATGGTGGTTTGAGGTTTCTAAACTCGAAGAGTTAAGCCATGAGCAGCAGATACTCGAGCAGCACGAAACAGAAATACAAGCAAACAAGTAATTTGAATATGAAATTGAAGTTCTCAAATGCGAAAAGGTTAGCACCACAGGTTACATCACAAACTGCTCCAAATGTCACTACAGTTGCCACAATCTATGTCGTATTGCAGAAGCATTAGTGTTGGGCGGTGGACAATGGTAGAATTGGTAGAAGTGTAGAATATGTCCATGCAAATGCATTTGGGACGTCCACTTGAATTAGGCCTGCACATTTGAATTATACAGTACAAAGGAGAAGCGGACGTGTGCCTAACTCGAAGAACGATACAAAGACGCGACGGGGAAGAAGCTTACCGTAGAACAGGTCATCAAGAAACACTTGGACGAATTATTAAGGGTCCAGAAATGCGTATCCGTTCTGTTAACTGACTCTCATCAGAATCTAAAGCGTCTAGAAGAGATTGCTCTGAAGCCGAACCCGCTCAGCACCCTGGAGTATGTAGACTTGTTGATTGATGCCGACAAAAAAATGAGGCCAAGCCAGGTTGGAAAGCTAGAGTTAAGGCGCTTGAGGATATTCGAAAACATGCAGATATTTTGACCAACGTAAAGCAGGCAAACTATGATCCCTTCGAAAACTACAGGACAGAATTTGTCGCCAAAACAGGAGGTAAACCAAAAAGCTGGTGGCAAGTTTGATAATACATTTGGACCCTATCTTTCCTACAACAGGGCATTTGGGTTTTCTGTGAGTATTTTTGTGAATGTTACTACACGGTTATTCTGGCCTACAATGCTCTTCTTTTTGTTGAGATGCGCGACGTTTTACGGCCTTTCCTTAATGTTTCGTCGGGCCATATGATATTGATGTGGCAATTGGCCACGACCCGCGGCGGCGTTTAATAATAATAGTCTGTTTGTTGTATTTTTTTTGTTTCAAATCAATTGCTCCTTTAACACTTTTCCAACTTCCTTTGCTAATTATTTAATATTATGAATAAGATTAATACTGCTGCAAACTGCTTACTGGCTGGAATGACCTGAAATATGCAAATCAAATAAGTTAAGAGGGCCTAATATTTCGATCTTAACAAGATCTTCTGCAGAGAAAGGAATTGTAAGAAAGGACGGGGTATATGGGAGTCCCCCATATCTAGCAAATAAATAATGAGAGTAAAGTCGCACAATGTGATTCAGAGATATGGCCATCCAAAGTCAAAATATGAAGGGGTGGTCAATTTTACGATTTTGCGTAATTTGGAAAGCCCAAGTCCTCCTCTACCTATTTCCATTTTTGGGGTGATATCAGATAATTAAAAACCTCTTAAATAACGCAATTTTGCGTAGTGTTTGCGTAGTTAGTGTTTGGATTAAAGTTTATTATATTGGTCTAATTAACACGTTAATTAAATATGCAAATCAGGTCATTGTAAGTATCCCACGTTTTCAAAATTTCGATAGTTTGCTGTGTATTTAATAGTTTGTATGTGTAGAAAATTGCAAGAAGAAGTAATGATTAGAACATAGCCGTTGCTATGCTTAACCGAACCTTTCGTGTCCTGTGTTGTAATTTGTTGCGTGTTTTGTTGAAGATACAAACACATTTTGTGAAACCCAGGACTTTCTAGAGCGCTGTAAAAAGTAGTTATCGCAAAACCCCCAAGTGTTATGTACCATTGGAAAGCTCTCTTTCTCAATAATTTGAAAATACAAATTCTCAATTTTCAATGTTTCCGACTTAATTCACATGTTGTGGTGACAGGTCAATTTACTCATTAGCCACATATTGTTTTGTTTCACCGATGGTCAATTGAAAGTGTATACAATGTTAGCTATAGACGATGTGCCTCTGTTTACATCTGTATTCAAATGTGCCCGTCAATATGCGCACGAATCATGTTTTACATAAATTTTGTTAAGAGATGACATCAGAGGTCACATAATTCAAAGGCGATCTGACCTGCGACGTCAGTCTTTAAGCAAATGTTATGTAAAACACGATGGGTGCGCATCACTGCCGGGCACATTTGAATACAGATGTAAACACGTGACGTCAGGGGGCACATCGTCTATAGTATATGTTAAGGTAGTTTGATTTGTTTGGGTGGAACAGTTCTTGTCTTAGCAAGTTTATTCTCTACCCATTTTTTTCCCAGTTTTCTCTGATAGTGCTGAGGCGTCGGAGGTGGGAATGTTTTGGCGATATTGGCAACGTTTTTTAGGTTGAGAGTTTTGGTCCAGTCGTAATTTTCGCTGACACCGAGTGCAGATTTTACATGTGGTCTTCCTGTCTGGCGTCTTCACTTGATTTGATAGTGTTGGCGCGCTGAAACACAGCCTTCTGAATATACCCATTTGTACCAGAGGATACCGGCAATAATGACAGCTTTTATTTTCTACAACTTGTATAGGTAAGATACACAGACTTGTAGACTACAAGTATGTGTATCTTTCCTAAACTGGTAGAAGCAATCTACCATGTCGCTTTGAACACAGAGTTGGCAGTATTCAACCTCTTTCTGCGATAATTTCAAGTGCTCGTTAGCGAGTGTATCAATGCCCTTCAAAAGGGACAAGCTGATCTCTCATCTGCACCAATGTGTCGTCCATGTACCTGAATCACTTGGTCGTCGGGGTATCTGTGGATGATCTTAATACAACATTTTAAGGCTCCTCAACAATTAGAGATATTGACGTCATGTGATTCAAGTAGAGACCAAATCTGGTCAGGGTTGAGTTTATTTTCCCCAAACAACTCTCCACGAATATCCGTGCTTCGTGCAGGCGGTAAGTGCTGTCTTTCTCACTTAAGCAAGACGTTCGTCAAGTTATGTGTGACGGTGGCGTGATGGGTATTACATTTTTGAGGAAAAGGTGAAAACAAGCACGATAATTGTTTGACCACGAAGCACGATTTTGCCAACATAACTCTTTACTGACGATCAGAGCATACTGATTGCAACGTCGAGTCGCTTTCATATTACCGCACCTTCTTAGATGAGATTCTTCCACAAGGTGTTACCGCAAACCCTAACTCGTCTTTACTAATCGTTGAGGTCTCCTACTTTTTGTTGTTCATTTGTTTTATGTCAGCAAACCGGACAGAATAATTTTGCGGGTTCTTTGGTCGCAGTAATATTTGATTTGAACTAAGTAGGTAATGCAGGTCACCAAAAGATTATATTTACATTGTCTCGGTATTGAATTGGAAACAAGCGTTGTCATGTTTAAGCTTCCTGCAACTCCTTACACGTGGTTCCTCTTGTCAGCGTGCAACCAGACTCTCTGCTTCCTCTCACCCATGCAGTTTAGCTGTGCCAAGATGTAGAACAAAAAGCTACCTGAACTCAATAGCTGTTATCCAAGTTCTGCCTCTCTTTGGAACCCCTTTCCCCCAGTAACTGTTTCCCTCCATCTTATGATTAAGAAATGCAATTTGTTTAGCTTTCTTATTTCTTTTTTCCTTTCTCTGTAGACCTTTGCCTAGAGTGGCTTTTTGACCTTCCATACAAAAGATCGATTGCACGATATCACGTTGGCTGCTTTTTCTTAGGGGACACAGGTGATTTAGGTATTTTGTGTAGGATTGGCTTAGGGCGTGCGGTTCAATTTGTGCGGTGCTTGTAGAAACCAGAAATTTAGAAAATGTATCGAATCGCATTTTTTGTCAATACCCAACCCAAAATTCAATCAAAATCACATACAAAAAATGAAAGAGTAAAAGGAAACCGACCATAGACAATGGTAAATATTTATTTGATTTATTAAGTATAACATATAACAAAATTTAATACTAACAATTGTTTGCTTCAATGTTATAAAATAATCACCTTCCAACGCAATGATTTACACCTTAGAGACTGTAAGCCTTCTAACATAGCACAGGCCATGAATAATAGATAAAACAAAAAACTCTAAATGTCATTTTCCGAGTGGAGATTGCTAGTTACGAATTTCAAAGATTATTATTGTTTGAATATAGTGTTTTTTCCGCGCATTTTAACGCGGACCGGGCAAATGCTACAATGAATTTAGTCATTGGTCATTCAAAATGTTCAATGATCAATTGTTTTCCACTCAATGTCGTCAGATTTCAATCGAATTTGTCTCATATGATGTCATCTACACAATGCAATGATTGAATTTGGAGACGAAATTGAAGTTAACCGTTTATGAAATTTAATAAAAAATAAACGAGTTAAACTATGCGAGATAACCTATACTATGGGGACAATTTCTTTAATGTTTAGTTTAGTGACTTTAAAGTTTTGTAGAAGTAAATATGAATAGGGCGTGTTACTTTTAACTTTCAAGATGATTGACTAATTACTTTAAAGGACCTTTTTACACTGTCTTCTTGTTACCGGGACCCATTTGAGACAGTGGAATCCACTATATGGTCGACCCAGTTAAAATAAGATTACAAACAATAATATTATACCCTACAGGATAATTGCTTATAGTTGTAAATACAAAAATGCGAGTACAATCGATTACTTCAGTCACATGCAAATTAACGATAATAGGATACTGTGGGCCTTTTGAAAACCTTTGCTTCGTCTTCGGCTTCGCCTCCGAATTCCAAATCACTGAGAAGCAAAATAGAAATTAAAGCAAATGGAAATAATAGTCTACCTGTTGGGTTCAAATCAATCGATTTGATGTTTTTGAAGCACAACAGGGAACAAATAAAGGCGGGGGATTTCGCAATTGGGAATCTTAAATTGCCTTAAGCCAAAGACGAAACGAAGCCAGGGATTTAAAAAGGCCCAAAGAAAAATCTGTCAAGCAAAAGTGCGTAAAAAGTGAAACAAATAAACTCGGTGCTAATAATTACAGTGGAGACTATTATTAAAGGTAGAATACACCATTCATAAACGCTTGATTGATCAGAAATGGATTAATTTGTGGGGTTGTATTGTATGGTAAATATAGTTTAACTGACCTATCCGAAGTGTTACACTCATGGATGCTGAGAAAAAAGCAAGACAAAACGCGTTCGTAATTTATTGTTAACCGGAGCGGTTCTCATGTTGTTTTGGTTTGTTTCTTTGCCATCGCGAATTTTGTTTAACTAATAAAATTCATTTTGTTTGTTTACAATTACAAGATAGTGCAATCATTTTGCTGGATGCCTAGAATCATTATTTACTTTCAAATAAATAAGACATTTCTTAATAATTCGGTAGTAATTTTGTTCTCTATGCAAATTGTGTATCCTACTTTTAACAAGTGTATCATGGTATCATAACATACACCACATAAAAATCAAAGATTTAAGAAAAAATGTTTTTATTACGTGACAAACAATGAGCTGTTTCGGCTGTTCGGACATGCTCTGTATTCTGTTTGTCTATGTACATTTATGTATAAGTATACTTTCTTCCCAATTGGCATTCTATTTCAATAGATATAGAATTTAAACGAAAACTTTAATGTAATGTAACTGAACACATTTCAACTCCGGCGAATTTTCACAGTGAATGCTTTGTGACGTCAAATTCGTATTGAATTTTGTTCTCGGACGAAATTTAATGTGAAAGTTGTTGAAATTAAATTTTAAAAATATTTTCAAATAGCCGGGTAAACTCATGAAGAAATAATTATTTCAGATATACCTGTACACATGTTTAAAACAAATATGCACGACAATAATGATACAATATTATCAATCTTTATACTACACATAGATATTTATATTTACATGTATACATCTTAATTGCAGAAAAGGTATTATAATTATTTTCTATTACGAAACTCAGCACTAAATAATTGTTCAACTAAATATCCAACTAAATATTTGTATGGTTATTTGATATCTCTATTTGTATTATATTTATACCAAAAGAAGGACTTGAGTGTATGGTTATTTTATACCAGAATTGGTAATTTTCTATGAGCTTTTCGGGCAGGGGGCAAGTTACCCCCCACTTTTAACCGGGGGTGGGCCATTGGATCATCCCATAGATATTTGTGGTGATAATTTAAACAATAAATGTAAACATTGGGGTCATCCTGTAAGTTTGTTTTAATTCACTTGTATTAAAAACATTAACAGAGAATGAACATTGTAATTGCTTTAAACTTACCGCTGTATTGTTTTAGTGAGCAAGTGACTCCGTGATTTTGTATTAGGTGTATATTTGTGTCGCGATTGCAGCGCCCCTGTTGCTCTTTAATTTATATAACCTCCCTCCACCATCCACCCTCGCTTTCTGAAATTTCCGGCCGTTATATTTTGTCATTCCCACCATCCTTCTACATGTACTCGTTGATATATATATTTACGCTACTAGAATTAACACCACAACACCAATAATAACGATGTATTCATATCAACAGAACACACAATACCCAACACGTTATATCACTAAATTATTTACAAATGCAATATTTTAAATCCTGTTTCCTTTTAAAGTTGGTTCATTCCCACCATCCTTCTACATGTACTCGTTGATATATATATTTACGCTACTAGAATTAACACCACAACACCAATAATAACGATGTATTCATATCAACAGAACACACAATACCCAACACGTTCTATCACTAAATTATTTACAAATGCAATATTTTAAATCCTGTTTCCTTTTAAAGTTGGTTTATTTCGTTATTTATGTACCCCGTTTTGTACTCATCAGTGTTTTCTTTAAATGTTTTTATAGTATTATGAATGTCAAGAGCCGATTATGTTTAGTGAAAATGTTTTTACATCCTTTAAAGATTGTTGTGCCATCTTCTCATATATTGTTTAACCAGTTCGCGCCGGGTTTATTTTCAAGTTACCAAGACCACTAGCGGGATTATTTTTCATCGAAACAAAATGGGTTTGGTATTCAGTAAAATATTCCTGTTTTGAAAATACAAGAAACCAACATCTAGTTTATTTACATTTTGTTGCCAACATTATGTAGCCCTGGGCATTTGTTCTTGTTGTAGTCAGGGCGTGACATTACGCCAACCGCTACCCGCCATAACATTTTCCGTGTTGGTTTCTTTGAAAAAGAAATGTTTTAAGCGCGACGAACAGCGCCTATAACGCTTCAGCTAAATTAATCAAGGCGACATCCAAGCAACTCAAACCGCAAATAAAAAAAGTTGTTATAATTAGTAGGCTCAATGCGTACTACCTTAGCCTCCACGCTCTCATCGAACAGGCTGGTAAACGGGGTGTTGCCGTCCTCATTGGTATGGACGGCGACGAATATCTGGAACAAAAACGATTCCGCAGTGTAAATATCACTTGTCGAAGAGGCGGCTTTTAAAGAGATATTCCAGGCTCAATACAAATGTACCTAGTCTAAAAGAATAAATGGTAATATACTGACTCCGCGAACAATTTGTTTTGATTTGTTATCGAGAACGACTCACGCGCCAATTTCGGGTGGCATGGGTGGCTTGTGTGTAAAGCGCTTGCCTCTCACTAATGTGGCCCGGGTTCGATTCCCGGCCCGGACCATAGGCCTATGTGAGTAGAGTTGTGCGTTGCTCCTCTCCTGTGCCACGAGGGTTTTTCTTCAGGTCATCCGGTTTTCCTCCCTCCTGAAAAAACACTTTTGATCTTAGGCTGTGCTCCGTACACTGTTAAAAAAATATCTGTTAATTAACAGTACATTCTATTGTCAATTGGCATTACAGTAGTTACTGTTTTTTAGCAGTACATTCTACTGTTGTTTTATCTCTGTTTATTAACAGAGATTATACTGTATTTGGTACTGTACACCTACAGGTATTCCCCTGTTTTGCAACAGTGATTAACCCGTTGTTGTTTTGTTAGTATAACAGCAAGTTTTGTCCAAAAACAAACGCTCCGGTTGAAGTACAGTTTTCTGTTATGCATATAATTGCGGCAATTTACATTGATGAATGAAGTAGGAATGGGAACCAGACTTAGTAGGCCTATAGAAGTAACTGGTTATTACACATTACACAATACTATTACCACACGTATACAGATAGATAGTACAAATGCTGTACGATAACCTACTAAACACTGCAACCATTGTCGTGAGTTACTTGTATATTCAGCTTTTCCCGCCACGATGAAGTCACGCTTTCAAATGAATAATATTAATATTTCAATGCGGAGGGAGATGGGATGCGATTCTTCAGCTTTATTTGATAAAAATGTAAATTGTATCAGGGAATTGCTTTAATAATTAAACAAAGTGGTCAAAAAAGTGTATTTTGTGGTAAAAAACACAGTTTAACCTGACATTTGTGAACACTAATTTCCTCACTTCTGATTGGTCAGTTGCTGCGTAATGAGATTCGTGTAGGAGAACAGTAGATTCTCTGTAAATAAATACTTCGTTGGCGTTGCTGTATATTTACAGCAAAATGTGTTGTTATAAAACAGTAATGTTGATGTGTCTTCACATAACGGAAGAAAATGCTTGTTCAAAAGATGATGTTTCTTGTTCCAGTACAAAACTTTAATTTAACAGCGAACATTCTGTAACCAAACAGAGAAATTCAGAAAAATGTACATAGACAGTACTAGTTTTGTTTCTATGCAGAGAAATCCCAAAACAGTAATATCTACTGTTATATTTTGACATTTTCAACAGAAAAACAACTGTGAAGTTACACAATTTTTAACAGTGTAGTCATATATAAGTCGATGTGGCCGGCGTGCCAGCGATGTTTACATGCCAGCGACTCGACCACGTTGTAGTCGCGTCCTTCGCAATTCAGCACACCAGCTGTGAGTAAGAATGATTAGCCTCTTCAATTATTATATTCACGATTTCTAGCCATTCAGGAGTACAAGGGCGCTTGTAAAATCTCTGTTTTCTATGATTACCGAAACAGATACAAATGAAATAAAAATTAAGTCACAATGGCATTTGACACTCTTTAAAGGGAAACTCCACCTATAGTTTATAATTGCATAATGTTAGTGTCAGTTGCCATTGTGACTTGATTTTTATTTCATTTTTATCGGTTTCGGTAATCATATAAAACAGAGATTTTCTCGCACTGCGCTTACCGTCATGCGAGCCGCCATTTTGTTCTGGTTTATCGGTACATCCGAGATATGTGACGTAGTGTCTGCACCATCAGTACTCGAAGTCCGAACGATAGCGGCCTTGCACGCGCAAGGAATACGGTATAGTGTATAAATAATGTGTACTGTACATATGAAAGTGGGCTCAAAATCATACGGAGAAAGACCTGATGCAATAATTACTAACTCACAAATTTTCTATTCTTCTCAGAAAATACACAAATAAACGATAGTTTGTGGCGCGTCAAGTCGATATTCTGCACAGAAATGCAATACATGTACTCGCAATAGTCGGGCGCCGTACAACATACGTCTGCATAATGTAGTTGGCCGCGTCAAGGTGGGATACCAGTGCGAACAACAGGCAATAAAGCGATGTGCATTGAGGTGCAGACACTACGTCATAATGAAATTTGAACAATATGGACGCGCCATTTTACTCCTGAATGGCAAGAAATCGTGAATATAATAATTGGAGAGGCTAATCATCCTTACTCGCAGCTGGTGTGCTGAATTGTGAAGGACGCGACTACAACGTGGTCCAGTTGCTACCACCTTTTGAAATACAATTTTTTTGCAGTTTAGTTTTATGGTATATATCTATAACTATATAGAATTAAAACAAACAGTGGGTTCCAATTACCAAATGTATACTAGTCCTGCAGATTAATAACTTGTTTTCACCGCAATATTGCATTTGATGATACAAGCACCAAAATTGGCATAACTACTCTTTTGGGTCAATGTACACAAAAAAACCGTTAGCCAAATTAAAATCCAATATGGCGGCCATTTTTTCAAGATGACCGCCACTAAATGGTAACAGTTAATGTTACATTGGATTAATTGGTCATACAAGCACCAAAAGTTGCAACTATCCACTAAATGTACCCCTTATCAATTCAAAAATAGAAACAACTTAAAAATTCAAGATGACGGCCATTTTTTCAAGATGGCGGCCATGTTTTCCAATATTGCTTTCATTGAATGACGTACATAGGTTATTTTACAAAACAAACAAAATGGTCATACAATAAAGCTGCAATTTACCTTTCGTTGGTCATTTATAATTAACAAATCATAAATCACTGGAAATCAAAGATGGCCGCCATTTTTCAAAATGGCTGCTAACACGTACGTACAATACCAATTCATAACAATAGCGGGTGTCAGTAAAGATGAAAATGGTTACTAGAATTGCGACCTGACTTGAGATTCTTACAATTACTTTTGTAATTGCTTTCCAAGTGTCACAGCTACCCCTTTAATTCAAGGGCTGCGACTGGAAAGATACGAGATTAGAAAGAAAACACCATATAATCACAAGGATAGGATACGTTCTATTATATAATTATAATTTAATTTACAAGTCCACTTCTACTTTCACAATTTACAATTATTCTTATTGAAGTCATAAAAAGATTATTAATTCATCTAATTATATTTTTATACCAGCTTGTACAGTAATTTAAATGTGGTGCGTTGGGATGGAAAACCGTGAAGGATTACCTCAATAGTATAAACACAGTAATACCAGTATCTAAATAAATCTTAGAAAAATATGTTTATGTATACATTCAAATCACGTTTAAGGTTTTTTCCACAAAGTTACACAAAATTACACTAACGTGGGACGTTTTTTTCTCAAAAGACTTAAAACATCACCGACAACTTTAAATCCAAACTTTTAGTCACATTCGATTTATGATGCACAAAGCTCTCACAAATCAATTAAATTCTAAACAGTAATTCTCAATGAAAGTTCAATATAATCACAACAAAGAAAAGAAACGATAGTTCTTTGAACTTTGGTGGTCTCTTGTCGCCTTGAAGCCACTATGCCTTGCTGCTTGCTGCTTGCCAACCGTACACTCCATAGTGTTGCATGCAGAGGTAGTGACGGCCTCACAGATATATATGTCATCGCTTACGGGACTCGGGACAATTGGCGTTAAACTCCCGACTCATCAACAACTCGACGGCTCAATTATCAGGCTGTAACGCCAGAGCCAAGGGCCATCTAATATATTAAAAGAAAGTTGGCCTCAAAAATACAGACAGAAATACCCCCAAATCATTAATCTTTTACACTATAGATTTAGCAATAATTACAAAAAACACATGTACAATAATCTTCAACAATATTCCATCAGCACGTTTTCAGAGTGGCACTTGTCATCATTATGTTTTTTTTAACATCTAAACGCTATATTCTTAATATTGAAATAAACACAACTTACGGTTTCCTTGCCGTTCAAAATCTTGGATTTGCTGATCCAGCCGCTCTTGGTGACTTACTCAAACTATTGCCATCAAGCAGTCTATACAAATCTGCTTCTGTGATGCAGCAAGAGTATGCAGCTACAGGCTTGAAAAAGCGCGCGGCTCAGAGGATCCGCACCAAACTGCCATCCATGTCTTGCAAACTCAAAATGTGCTCTGCCCTGACACACCCAAGAACCTCTCTTGTACTGGCAATCACTGCCCAACCAACCCTGACATCTTACATTCCACTCATTGATTCAGAACCCGAAGGAATCTACACACAAAGAACTATAACAAAGCTTAGTTAAGCTCACTCAATTAAATACAAAAAAGCAGTGCTTGCTATTGGAATGTGTAACACAAAAAAGGATTATATTGCAGGCGCTACTCCTGTATTGTCAAACAAATTATTTACATGTAGGCAAAGAAATGCATGGCCCTGTGTAATAAAAGGTGTCCAGTTAATGAATATACATAAAGTCAACAAGCACATTTGGAAATATTTAAAACACTCAATTTTTTAGGGGAATTCTGACAATTGTCTCCCCCCTTAAGAAAAAAACAAAACAAAATTTGGTGTTTTTTTTTTTTTTTTTTTTTTTTAAAGAATTACCCGTTTCGATCTGCAAGAAACAAAGTATTTTTCACTTTTTACCAACCAAGTTTTATTCTGAAAACAAATATATACATATACAATATTTACCTTTCTGTACTTCTTGTAGTTTCAGAAAAGAACTTTCAAAAGTCTATTAGTATTATCTGAAACAAACTCAAAAACCGTTAAAACATCTCACTGTCATATATATACAGGGAGAAGTTATTTTGATCTGGAATAAAACAATCGTCATTGTTAATACTCAACAGTTTAAGGCAAACTACGACTCAGATAATCTGCGCCGACATTTTCACTTCCCTTGATACACTCGATCTTAAACCTGTATGGTTGTAGAGACAAAGCCCAACGAAGGATGCGACTGTTGGTGACTTTGGCTCGCTGAAGGTAAACCAAAGGTTGATGGTCCGTCTCTAAAACAAATTCACGACCGTAGAGATATGTTTGAAATTTCTGAACAGCCCAAATAATGGCCAAACACTCACGTTCTATGGTTGAGTAGGAACGCTCTCGTGAAAGCAGTTTTCTACTGGCGTAGGCTACAGGAAAATCAGTATCATCTTCTCTCTGTAGGAGGACGGCTCCAATACCAATGTCAGAGGCATCGGTACGAAGCAAGAATGGTCGCTGACAATCAGGTAAGTGAAGTACTGGTGCTGTTGTCAATCTATCCTTGAGTGTCTGGAAGGCAAACTCCTGGCTCTGTTCCCACTGGATGTTGGTTGGCTCTTTCTTTTTCGTCTTGTCGGTTAAGGGCACAGCAATCGCCGCATAATTGGGAATAAACTTTCTGTAATACCCTGTCAATCCTAAGAATGACCGCAATTGCTTCTTGGTTTTGGGTCTTGGTGCATTCTTGATTTTGGTCAGCTTATCTGGCATTGGTTCTAGTTGACCTTGCCCCACAATGTGGCCTAGATACTGAAGCTTGTCGAAACCTACAAAACACTTGGTTGGACGAGCTGTTACACCACACTGTTCCAATCTTTCAAAAAGACCATCTAGAGTGTTGAGATGTTCAACCCAAGTTTTGGTGTGGACCAGAATATCGTCAATAAAATTGTTTACATTGCTCATACCTCTCAACATCATTCGCATCATTCTGCTGAAAGTCGCCGGAGCGTTGACGAGGCCAAATGGCATAGTGCAAAACTGATAAAGACCGTCTGGCGTGATAAATGCAGTTTTCTCTTTCGCTGCATCTTTAAGAGGAATCTGCCAGTATCCTTTGCTGAGGTCAATTTTGGTGAAATACTGATCGGTCGACAGGTTGGCAAAAATCTCTTCTGGGTCCGGCATTGGTTCAGCATCAAAGATGGTGATTCTGTTGATCTTCCTGAAATCTATACAAAACCTTTGAGTGCCATCTTTTTTCATTACCAGGACAATGGGCGAGGCATAGGGTGACTCGGACCTTTCTATAACTCTCATCTTCAACATGGATTCAATTTCATCTTTCACCGTATCTCTGAGTGCGTGAGGTAATGGGTACGGCCTCAATCGTACTGGATCTGATGTTGTCAACTTGATATCATGCTCAACTAGATTTGATCGACCCGGTAGATCAGTAATTACACGACTGTGCTTCTTCAGTAACTTTCTTACCTCATGAACTTGTTCAGAGCTTAAACCATCATGAATGTTGACGTCGCTTACAGACTCCTTCGCTGAAAGGGGAGGAATTTGCAGTGAATCGTTGTCAACCAGGACATCTGCAGGACCTACATCCGCAGGATCTTCCTCAATGACAGCTGTGCACACAGTATCAAATATTACTTCTGGCAAACCATGGCTAAGAAAACAAGAAGAAATCTGGTTAGTATTAGTGACAGGCTCAATATACTGCTTCAGAATATTAATGTGAAAGGTCTTTATTCTGTTGACAAGATCAATTTTGTAGTCACAACTACTCATTCGTCGAATGACAGTAAATGGACCTTTCCATTGCAGGAGTAGTTTGTTATTGTCGACTGGAAGCATGAGAAGAACTTTGTCGCCTTCCTTCAGTTGACGTGGTCGTGCCTTTCGGTTGTAGTATTTGCTGTACCTTTCAGTGGACTTCTTCAACTCCTCTTGTGCTAATTGACATGTGTCCTCGATTCTTGACCTCAAATCTACAACATATTGATAGGTTGTTTTCACCTCTGGGGTTTCAACCTCATCAGACCACAGTTCCTTAAGAATGGCCATGGGACCTCTGACTGTCCTACCATATAAAAGCTCAAATGGAGCAAACCCAAGACTTGCCTGTGGTGTTTCTCGATATGCAAACAAGAGTGGCCCAATATACCTATCCCAATCTTTCGGCTTCTCTGCACACAACCTTTTCAACATCTGCTTCAACGTGCCGTTGAATCTTTCCACAAGACCGTTGCATGCTGGGTGGTATGGTGTAGTCGTTAATTGCTTAACATTACCAGCACGTTGTCGTGAAAGTTGGTACCTTAATATTTCTACACAAAACCCCTGACATAGGGGGTTTTGTGTACAAACCTTACCAGCTGGATCAGACGGTTATTTACGACCCCCATGACAGCGGCCAAGCCGCAAGCCTTTGGGGTGACCTTTTCGGGCTTGGACTGCTGACCCCAGTCTTATAAGTGCATCATACTTATGGTATACAATTTCTATGTACATGTACAATTTACATGCGGCTGTAGAAACTATATGCAAGATTTTACTTTGTCAAGCTTCAGGCATTGAGACTTCTCCCACCCGTGAAGTATATAGTTCATACAAGCATAATGCATTGTTTGTGTATACACTTTTAATCATCAATCGATAAATGATGATTCGTGCAAACATAACAAACTGAGACAAGGTGAAACGTCAGTTTGAAATGTTCAAAAAACACATTTTGCTTTTTGAAAATCCTTATTAGAATTAATATAATATTATATAACTGTTTTTAGAGAGTAACACTTTTCTTGCTATCAGTTTGTAAACAAGTTTAGAAGCTATACGGCGCTCGTCTGTTTGTTGCCACTTCCTGACGAGGATACGCCGATGGTCATCTCGATCGATCCAACATGCAACAAACAAGCGATTTAAATTCAAATGAAAAGGCGGGTATATCTATTTATATAGGGATGCATGATTGTCACTTTTGAAACTGGACCTACGACTATCTCCGCTCCGCAACATCGTGACAAAATCGAGGTGTCAGAATACGCAAAACAAAATTATGCATTGTTTTTTTGCTTCGATTAATCCATACCATTTCGAACCGTTAATTATTGGCAAATGTTTAAGTGTCTCGGTACTTTTTGTGATGACTTTAGTGTACATGCATGGAATAATGCAAAATAAATTGACTAAACATTAATTATATAAGGTATACACATGTAATTCAAAATGAATAACAAACAAATGGTTACATATCGGATGCGTGTAGCTAAACCCATACAAACACTTTAATTTCAAAATGAAATCTGTCTATTAATTCAGGTCAAAAAATAGGGTAGGCCATAGTCAATCTTTTTTACAAAACAACAGGTGGCTCAACTCGTACGTAGTTGCTTCGTAATCGAAACAAAAACGAAACGTAATTTTTGTCTGGACTATAAAGGCGTAATCGTGTTCTCAAAAGTATTTAAACTAATACTTCATGTGTAGGTTAACTGAACTAGTTGGTGTCTAATACTTGTAATATGCGTCCCCTGACATAAATAGTTTTTTTTCCAAACTGTTGCAAAGCATTTGCGTCTCCAATATAAGCTTGGAGAAGTCCACCACTTTGTTTCTTCTGTTTGTTGAAATCATTTGTCTTAATCTTTTATATTTACATTTATTCAGTGGCAATAAATATGAAGACGGATACAAATAAGATTGAATATGAATGGTTTAATTGTCCCCAACATGCACATAATTAAGGCCAACATTAATAGCACTAATTAAGTTTTGCGGTGTAAATATAAGTATATTGACCGATAAAGATACAGTTGCCATGACTTCCATCCGCATTATTCCAGTATTTGTTTAGCTGTTTGCTCTTGTTCTGCCGTTTTGTCTTTACTTATTGTACATGTGCAATAATGAATGTCACGTGGTGTAAGTTCCCCCAATCAATAACAAGGATCTGTATGTCAGTTATATAATTTTTGATGATACAACGGACTCGACTCGGTCCCAACTTTAATCGTTTTAGTTTCCTTTGAAATCTCCCTAAGAACCTTATCATGTCACGTAAACAAACAAGATTTGTAGAAAAGAGATGCGAGTTTTAATTGCTTATTCATTGTATATAGAAGCACAGTATGTAGAGCCCAGCAGGACCAGGTAGAAAAAGGATGCGAGATTTGTACTTGGGATGCGAGTTTTAAGTGCATATACATTGTATACAGAGGCACGATAGAGCCCGGTATAGGACCAGGTAAAAAAGGGATGCGAGGTTTAAGTGCATGTACATGTACATGTATATTGTATATATAGAGGCACGGTAGAGCCCGGTATAGGACCAGGGGAAAAAAGGGATGCGAGATTTTTAGAAAAGGGATGCGAGTTTTAGGTGCATATACATTGTATATAGGCACGGTAGAGCCCGGTATAGGACCAGGGAAAAAAGGGATGCGAGATTTTTAGAAAAGGGATGCGAGTTTTAGGTGCATATACATTGTATATAGGCACGGTAGAGCCCGGTATAGGACCAGGAAAAAAAGGGATGCGAGATTTTTAGAAAAGGGATGCGAGTTTTAGGTGCACATACATTGTATATAGGCACGGTAGAGCCCGGTAGGACCTACCGAGATTTTTAGAAAAGGGATGCGAGTTTTAGGTGCATATACATTGTATAGGCACGGTAGAGCCCGGTAGGACTAGGTCAAAAAAGGGATGCAAGATTTTTAGAAAAGGGATGCGAGTTTTAGGTGCATATACATTGTATATAGGCACGGTAGAGCCCGGTATAGGACCAGGAAAAAAAGGGATGCGAGATTTTTAGAAAAGGGATGCGAGTTTAGGTGCATATACATTGTATATAGGCACGGTAGAGCCCGGTAGGACTAGGTCAAAAAAGGGATGCGAGATTTTTAGAAAAGGGATGCGAGTTTTAGGTGCACATACATTGTATATAGGCACGGTAGAGCCCGGTAGGACTAGGTCAAAAAAGGGATGCGAGATTTTTAGAAAAGGGATGCGAGTTTTAGGTGCACATACATTGTATATAGCCACGGTAGAGCCCGGTAGGACCAAGTCAAAAAAGGGATGCGAGATTTTTAGAAAAGGGATGCGAGTTTTAGGTGCACATACATTGTATATAGGCACGGTAGAGCCCGGTAGGACCTGGTCAAAAAAGGGATGCGAGATTTTTAGAAAAGGGATGCGAGTTTTAGGTGCTTATACATGTACATTGTATATAGGCACGGTAGAGCCCGGTAGGACTAGGTCAAAAAAGGGATGCGAGATTTTTAGAAAAGGGATGCGAGTTTTAGGTGCATATACATTGTATATAGGCACGGTAGAGCCTGGTAGGACTAGGTAAAAAAAAGGGATGCAAGATTTATAGAAAAAGGCTGAGAGTTTTTAGTGCATGTAGGCCTACATTGTATATATAGGCACGGTAGGGCCAGGCAGTAAAAAGAGATGCGAGATTTGTAGAAAATGGTTTTAGTGTTTATAAACAAATGTATGATTATTCATCTTACCTCATCTTATTAAAATTTAGTCCATTTATTATTCCATGCATGCACACACTATAGACCCACTAGTTTGTCCACCAATTAATAACAAGGATTTGTATGTCAGTTATATAATTGTTGATGATACAACGGACTCGACTTGATCCCAACTTCAATCGTTTTAGTTTCCTTTGAAATCTTCCTAAGAACTTTATCATGTCACGTTTTCGAGAAGTTTTCCTTTTTTTTATTTACAATTTCCTCACCATATAATGTGAGCAGACATACTTCACTGCAAATCGAGATTGGCCAGGGTTTGGAAACACTAGGATTGTGTAGCTGCTAAGTATTGACTTTTTCGTTATACATGTACCTTCACAAAAAAACATTGCCCCATATTATGAGAACGGGCCACAATATTGCGAAATTAATCTACTTATGCAATTGCATCTAAACACTATTTTACAGAACTGATCAATATAACCTTGTTCTATTTAATATTAGAAGTTGCACGTTAGCTTCCTGAGAACTTACTTTGGTTTCGGTATACAAAAAAATGCAAGTTTGTTCATTCATCACTGACGCCTTAATCTATTTAGCCTCTGCAGAGTTATGGCCCGTGTACTTAAAGAAATCGTATACGTTTGGTAATTGGAACCCAATGTTTGTTTCAATCCTATATAGTTATAGATATATACCATAAAACTAACCTGTACAATCTTCATTTCAGGTGGTAGCGATCGATTTTGAGATATTACCAAAAATCTAGAGCGGTTATGTCCACGCAGGAAGAATAATCTGCATTGGAATACACAATCTGAGAAACGTCAATGCACGGTAACGCTTCTCAGATTCACTTTGTTGGGGATAAAATGTGATATCTTTTTCAATAACCGACCGCGGTACTTCAAAGTGAAAAGTTTCTAAAAATACATTATACTATTCAAAGCTGCTGTATACTTCTTACCAAGTAAGTTTCTATTGCCATTAATGTTTGGAGTAATTACCAAACGTTTACGATCCCTTTAATGACTTTTCGTTATCAGCTATATTTCTCATTTTGACAAACTTAATTGGAGAATTAAGATTGATTTTCTTAATTTGAGTATGCAAATGTATTATACAAAAGTTAAATTTAGTAATTGGACTTAGCTGGGGTCTTTGATAGTTTTTCGATCCATATTTTATTGTAATATTATTTCTCTGGTATTACCACTTCTTGGTTCATATTATTAGATTATTGCTTTAAGTATAAAATCCTATAGTTCAGTCATTATTTTGTTCTGTGCCAAAGTCCATAGTGTGTGTGCATGTACATGTGGTTGTACCTGTACAGTTCACTATGCTAGCTATAGTAAGGTTGACCTGGCCTTTTCTCCAGTGGGTTGACCATGAAGTTGACCTTCCACTGACCCGGCCGCTGTTGAAGGACTGAAATTCCCTGATCGCACATAAAACTGCCAGTGTGTAAACCACAAGCCCCAATATGAAGAATAAGTTAAGACAGGATTAAGGTACCAACTTTTACGAGAGTGTGTTGGTAATGAATGGAGAGTAGTCTGCTGACTTCTTTCATGATGCCCGATGTAAACTGTGCTCCCTGGTCGGTTAAGATCTCCCGAGGAACACCAACACATGAAAACACCTCGACAAGCGCCTCTGCGACCCTGTGAGTCTCGATGCTCTTCAGCGGAATAGCTTCAGGATATCTTGTGGCGTAATCTACCATGGTGAGTACGTATCTATTGCCTCTATCTGTAACTGGTGCAATGGGACCTACAATGTCAACTGCAATGCGATGAAATGGTTCATCAATCAATGGCATACGACCCAGTGGAACCTTGGTGACCCTTCCCTTCGGAATGGTTCGCTGACAGATGTCACAAGAACGACAATAACGTTGCACGTCTGATTGAACACCAGGCCAGAAAAAATTTGATAGCACTTTGTCTGCCGTCTTCTTTGACCCTTGATGACCACCAAGAATTGATTCATGTGCCAATTTCATGACAAACAATCTCTGGGGTTGAGGAATGACTAGCTGAGTTAAAACATCACCGTTATCTACTCTAGGACTGCAAAACTGGCGATAGATCAAACCTTTCTTTAAAAGGAAATGAGAGGAACTGTCGCCTTTTCCAATCTTGCTTTCTCCTGAGTTTGCAAGCTCTCTCACTCTGTGAAGTGTTGGATCAGTCTTCTGGGCTTGGCGGAGTTCATCTGCCGTTACTTCCGGCAAGGGACTTGACACCTTGAGCGCTGGAAGTGGTTTCTCTTCAGCTGCTCTTTGTGATCTCGTCTGTACAGCCTGAACATGGAAGAAAGCACCCGACTGTGTTGCTTGGTTGACGCTGTCACCATCACATGTCCAGTTTGGATCTGGATTACCTGGATCACGGGCTTGAGGAATGTTACCGATAATCACATCATAAATCGGATCTACCATACACACTGCTTCAACAGAACCAACAAAATATGGTGAGTTAATGTTGACATGAGCAACTGGTAACTGGCGAACTGTGTTGTCAACAAAAACACAATACTTGCTTTTACCCGTCAGTTGATCATTTGATACGAGACTTCTACGAATGAGAACACCTGAACAGCCTGTGTCCCTTAAGACTGAAACTAGTTGTATATCAGATCCAACTTGCCCTTTGGTAACCGGCATGCCTCTGACAAATTTTGCCTTACAGGCTGCACTCATGATAGGTAAGTTGTGCCCACACTGTAGAGTGACATAGCCCTGATGTGAACAACAATCTGCTACATTCAGAAATGCTACATGTACCTGTTCATTTACTGGGGATGAGGCGACACGACCACACTTCTCACACTCGGACTGGTGGAATACAGGAGGGGATGATACAGGTTGTCTCAGATTCCCTGTATTACTTAGCTGTTGCACCATTGGAGCTCTGTCTTGGGCAATCAGTCCTGCTACCTTGGTTGGGGTTCTATTACTATTTGGATTACTCCAGCAATTCCTAGCTATATGACCAGATTTTCCACAATGAAAACAAGTAGTCATTTTAGGTTTAGTATAATTAAATGAACTTGGTCTCTGATTGGTCGATGAGTTAAATGGTTTCTTATCAAACCGTTTATCTGGTACCATCGGTCTATTGGTTCTATTAGGTCGCTGCTTGTAATCTCTCGTTCTGTCCACTCTGTGAAAAGGATTTGTTGGATTAGTGAGTTGTCCAAACGCACCTCCTCTGGCTTCTACAAACTTCTCTGCTAATTCAGCCATGGCGTGGATATCCTTTGGGCATCTTTCCTTTACAAACAAAGACAATTCAAGATTACATGCATTAATAAATTGCTCCCTGAGAAGGAGATCTTTAATGCCTTCGTAGTCCTTGGTTACCTTTGCCAAATCGGTCCATCTGCAAAAATAATTATCAAGTCTCACAGCAAATTGCTTGGGAATCTCAAACTTATCTGGTTGTGATGTACGGAACTTGGTGCGAAAGCCTTCCTCTGTAAGAGGAAATCTTTTTAGCAATGCATTTTTTAGTTCATCATAACTTGACGCATCAGTTATTGCTAGTCTTGTATACACTTCAAGAGATTTACCCTTTAACAGGGCACATAAGTTGATGGCCCAGTTTTTTGGGTCCCACCCTTGAGCAGTGGCATACCTTTCAAACCTGTGGAGGTAAGCATCAATGTCATCCTTATCGTCATCAAATGGGGGTAACTTGGGAGTTAAGCTCCTTGCACTGGTCTTTACTGCAGGTTGTTGAGTCTGATCCTCTGTCGTGGTTGCTTCTTTCTTCAAGGTAAGAATCTTTAGCTCCAGTACCTTGGCTTCATTTTCCTGTTTCAAAAAATTAAACTTTGCCGCCCTGAATTCACGTTCAACATCTAACTGTTCTTTTCGCTCATGCCTCAACCTTTCTTGCTCTTCTCTAACAAAAACTCTCAACTCTTCACCAGCCAAACCCATCTCCACACCTATATTGACTAACCGTTCCATTTCCATGGCTACGCAAAACCGTTCGCTTACGGCAGTCGTAGCAGTAATAGGCAATTGGTTAGAGCTAAACCAAGAGGACTTGGATCCGCAAACCAAGATCTGAAATAAAGAAAACCGAAACAGCAATAACAACAACGTTACATGTATCTGTCTTCTTGAAAACATTAATACTTCCGTTTGTAATCATTACGGTTTTCAAAGTGTCTCCATCTTTCCAATTTAGTTTCAATTCCCGGACAAGCCCCCAAAATGTCACAGCTACCCCTTTAATTCAAGGGCTGCGACTGGAAAGATACGAGATTAGAAAGAAAACACCATATAATCACAAGGACAGGATACGTTCTATTATATAATTATAATTTAATTTACAAGTCCACTTCTACTTTCACAATTTACAATTATTCTTATTGAAGTCATAAAAAGATTATTAATTCATCTAATTATATTTTTATACCAGCTTGTACAGTAATTTAAATGTGGTGCGTTGGGATGGAAAACCGTGAAGGATTACCTCAATAGTATAAACACAGTAATACCAGTATCTAAATAAATCTTAGAAAAATATGTTTATGTATACATTCAAATCACGTTTAAGGTTTTTTCCACAAAGTTACACAAAATTACACTAACGTGGGACGTTTTTTTCTCAAAAGACTTAAAACATCACCGACAACTTTAAATCCAAACTTTTAGTCACATTCGATTTATGATGCACAAAGCTCTCACAAATCAATTAAATTCTAAACAGTAATTCTCAATGAAAGTTCAATATAATCACAACAAAGAAAAGAAACGATAGTTCTTTGAACTTTGGTGGTCTCTTGTCGCCTTGAAGCCACTATGCCTTGCTGCTTGCTGCTTGCCAACCGTACACTCCATAGTGTTGCATGCAGAGGTAGTGACGGCCTCACAGATATATATGTCATCGCTTACGGGACTCGGGACAATTGGCGTTAAACTCCCGACTCATCAACAACTCGACGGCTCAATTATCAGGCTGTAACGCCAGAGCCAAGGGCCATCTAATATATTAAAAGAAAGTTGGCCTCAAAAATACAGACAGAAATACCCCCAAATCATTAATCTTTTACACTATAGATTTAGCAATAATTACAAAAAACACATGTACAATAATCTTCAACAATATTCCATCAGCACGTTTTCAGAGTGGCACTTGTCATCATTATGTTTTTTTTAACATCTAAACGCTATATTCTTAATATTGAAATAAACACAACTTACGGTTTCCTTGCCGTTCAAAATCTTGGATTTGCTGATCCAGCCGCTCTTGGTGACTTACTCAAACTATTGCCATCAAGCAGTCTATACAAATCTGCTTCTGTGATGCAGCAAGAGTATGCAGCTACAGGCTTGAAAAAGCGCGCGGCTCAGAGGATCCGCACCAAACTGCCATCCATGTCTTGCAAACTCAAAATGTGCTCTGCCCTGACACACCCAAGAACCTCTCTTGTACTGGCAATCACTGCCCAACCAACCCTGACATCTTACATTCCACTCATTGATTCAGAACCCGAAGGAATCTACACACAAAGAACTATAACAAAGCTTAGTTAAGCTCACTCAATTAAATACAAAAAAGCAGTGCTTGCTATTGGAATGTGTAACACAAAAAAGGATTATATTGCAGGCGCTACTCCTGTATTGTCAAACAAATTATTTACATGTAGGCAAAGAAATGCATGGCCCTGTGTAATAAAAGGTGTCCAGTTAATGAATATACATAAAGTCAACAAGCACATTTGGAAATATTTAAAACACTCAATTTTTTAGGGGAATTCTGACACCAAGATTAACTCTTTATTTTGTATTTGCGTTACTGAATATTTGAAGAAATACATGTACTTAGCGTGCCTTTGATGCTTACAGTGTGTGTTTTAATATCCCATGCATAGAGCAAATCGATCTCATCAGTCCTGGTTGAGCTTGTAACCAAGGTATTAACCAATCTATTGGTTATTCATAACCAATAATATTGGTTATCCTCCAACCAGTTATATTGGTTGAGCTTGCAACCAAGGTACCAACCAATATATTGGTCATTCATAACCAATATGTTGGTTTTCCTTCAACCAGTCATATTGGTTGAGCTTGCAACCAAGGTATCTACCAATCTATTGGTTATTCATGATGTAGGAAATGTACCTACAGCAACTGGCCAATCAGAAGTGAGAAAATTTGTTTTGACAATAGTCGATGTTAATGGTATTTAGTCCGAAATGCACTTTTTTGACCATAATATGTAATTATTCAAACGATTCCATGATTGAATTTAGATGTTTGTGCAAACATAGTGAAAAATTGACATTACATTCATCCGTATTCAACTTTTGACATTATTCATGAAAAAAATAGCTGTGACTTCGTCGTTGACAAAAAAAGTACAAAACTACAAAACTAACAACGGCTGAGTGTGTAGTAAGAGTTCAGTAGCTAATATCTAATAGGAATAGCTTATTATTGTATGTATGCGTAATTGCAATGTGTAATAAGTTAATTCCATTGGTATTATTTTATGACGTAATTTGTCCACTTTATGTAATTGGTTGCGTGGGTACATTTGAATTAAATATTGTATTGGTTGGTATTATGCAAATTGTTTGGTTTGTGTTAACCAATATACATATGCAGCCATACTAAATGTATTGGTGATTGCTATAACCAATACAAATTGGTTGGATTCCATTGTGGATTGGTTAAATTAACCAACATTGCATTGGTTGGTGTTATAACCAATATGAATTGACTAGGTAACCAATATCAGATTGGTTATTTTAACCAATATTTTGGTTATCCACATATCTACCAACTGGATTGGTTGAAATCGACAAATATTGGTTATTTTTAACCAATCTGTTTTTAGAGTGTGTTGTATGTCTTTGTACCAGATATGATACGATTTATGTGTCACTTTTTGTAACATATAGGCTGAGTCATCTTGTGGTGGCCATCTTTTAAAATGGTAGCCATCTTGAATTACCAAATGGTTGACAATTTTAGCATAATAATGGATGCAAATGGAGATTAAATGCCCATTTTGGTCCTTGTATTACTGTTTGATCCTTGGTAACACCACTACTAGCCATTCAGTGGCGACCATTTTGGAAAATGGCGGCCATCTTGAATGTTCAAGTGCCTAATATACTGTTTTGGATATGCCAAACAACCGGGAGACCAAACAGATGTTAAATGCCAAGTTTTGTGCTTGTATTACCATTCTATCTATCCGTACATCAAAATTTCAGTGATATTTGGCCTTCATTGGCGGCCATCTTCAAATATGGCGGCCATCTTGGATTTTAATTTGGCTAACGGTTTTTTTGTGTAAAGTGACCCAAACCGAGCATGTGTGCTAATTTTGGTGCTTGTATCACTAAATGCAATATTATTGTAGTAATCTGCTGGACTATACGACCCCTTTAATGTTTTACTGGTTTATATTTCTGACAGAAAAAAGTGTTCCCCGTTATAATGAAAACTCATTAGTATTTCAACAAAAGCACATTTCATACAAATAATCACTGAATTGTTACGGCTTTTTATTTATGCGTATAGTTTATAACCCGGCACAATTTCACAACGGTTCTGTTAGATGGTTTTTATTACCATGGATCGAAACCAAATCGTACATATTGAAGTGATCAAGTATCAACAAGCATACAGACAAATGCCAGCGCCAGTAGAGCCGCGACTGTATATCAACTTGTCTGGCGAAAGAGTATTTTATTGAACAAACAACGAAAATTAACGTTTTGTTAGAAAAACGACCAAAGTGAGAGAGCAAAGGTCACGAACACTTTAGGGTGCAACCACTTTAGACTATTATCTCAAGCAACCCAGTATCCTTTAATTTGTGTATATATCACAATTGACAAAATGTGTGTATGTCACATTTCAAGAGACTGTGCACGCAGAACTTGCGTCCTGTAAAAAGACTAACCCAGCCCAGCACTGCAAGCAAGAAATAACATTAATAAGAATTGCGGTAATATGAAGTTCTTTTTCTTCCTCCATACTTACGTCAGAAAATGTATTTCTTTTCTAATTCGTCTTCATCATTAAAAAGGTAAATTACACGATGTAATGAAACACAAAAACACGTGTTATTCATGGTGTACAGCTGGTTTGGTCGTGAGTAAACCTTGCTGTAATTTATTTTTCATTTCTCAATTGTTTAATCTATTTACAATTCATTACAATTCAGAGGTAAGATTATATTAAGTTAAATTCCAACGACTTGTTTTCTTAATAACATAGGGTCTTCGATTCGGGGTCTAGCGCCTACGGTGGCCACGAAAAACCCCGCGTGGGGGAAATGTGGGTGCATCCAGGACGACCGGCAAGGGTTGCACTCCCTCTGGACCGAATCAAAGAACCCAAACTGATGCTTGGGAATTGGGGATTGGGCGGGACTAGTGTCCAACAAGGTTGACGGCTTGACCGAGAGTGAGCTTATAAGTTGTTGTTGTTGTTGTTGTTTGGATGGCACCTTTGGCATTCGTTGTGCCCTGTGTGCCAGGTCTACATAGAAATCATCACTTGGCGTTGATCATGTGCGTTGATCTAAATAGCTGGTCACGCCGTACTGAAGAGGTCGTCAAATCATGCAAAAGTAGGGGTTACCAAAAAGGATGGAACTGGACAATAGAGCATTGTCCTGAATGGTACAATGTAAAAACAGATGTCATGCGAATACGAAAAGAAATATCACTTTCTTTTCGGTACGATAACCCGACTTTTCCCTTATCCTACCCTAAAACAAATAGGATTTAGCAAACTTAAACCAACTAATTCAAGTAATAAGAAACCACATACAATAATTGTGGGTCACACTTTGGGAACCAAAGTCCGTTTTGCCAGCATTACTAAGCATGTACCGGTTTTTTTTAATTGTGATAATTATACACACGATTTGTCAATTGTGATATAATTATACACAATTAAAGAAGGATACTGGGTTGATCTGAAGATAAATACCTGTAAAAGCCTGTCAAGTTAAGGTTGCCATTTACCTTGATGTTTCCATCTCCATCTGTCAACGTACTCATAGGTAGATGATGGCTGCATCTGATATGCCACCTTGTACTTCTTTAAATAGTTTGGGCCGACTCCTTGTGTGATGACACCTGACAACAATGTACTCTGAACGAGGTCCACCTCGATCCAGGAATCAGTGAAGCTATGTACAAAGAGTGAAGGGAGAATAGGAACCATTATATTGGATACGCGTACAAGATACGTATGCGGCTCGAGAAATAAATCACCTGATCCGACTACCCATCATCGGTATAATAAGTTACAAGTGTGCCGGTAATATATTATATACCCAGCACGCTATGAGACTGAGGTCCTCCCCCCTTAGTCCCATAATACCTATACACTCTCTAAACTATATTGTTACCTAACGCGGACTGATGAAATTATAAAACTATACAGTGATTAAATAGGCCACTCTTCTGAGCTGCATTATGTATCCCAAACGGGTATTTATTTGAAAGTTCCATTCTGACATTTACGCAAGTTCAGTTGCTTAAATGAATTTTAAAATGGATTTGTTGTTTTCAATTAAACAAGTCATGGTGGCAATTAGATTATTAAACCATTCGGGAGCATTTGTGGCATTGTAATAATGGAATAGTAATGTGGAATTGTAGTAAAGGCGTGGTATTTCCCTTTGATACCTACCTAGATGGATACCAATAGAATCTATAGTTGTTGAGGCGTGCCTGGCTGGCAGAGAAATCGTCGTATGCAATACTGGACGCCGTGATGCGATCATCTTGGATTGTCCTATCCTCCATTCCGAGAGGCTGCGGACTTAAACACTCTGTTGGTAACAAACGGGCAGAGCTTGTTTCTTCGTTTGAAGTACTGGACGCCGTGATGCGATCATCTTGGATTGTCCCATCCTCCATTCCGAGAGGCTGCGTACTTGAAAACTCTGTTTGTAACAAGCCAGAAAACCAACTAAAGTGTTACTGATATTGATACTGAAAGATACTGATATGGTTCGAAATTGTGAGGTGATCATAAACTTGTCGGGTAGAAAACAGAATCCTGGCGGCACGTTTCATCTTACAAACCTTCGAGTGAGTGAGTGAGTTTTTAGGGTTTAACGCCGTACCAGCATCAATGGTCATATTCACGGCGGGGACAAATTTCATTCAACAATTTTTTATTTCATTCAACAATTAATGTGAAGAAGTTACAGTTTTGGAGGTGGGAGAAAAACCCAAGAAGAATATCCTGGGGAAAAACCCACGGAGTCAGGCAGGGACTGAAAACCCAATCCACATATTGGCCCAGGCCGGATTCGAACCCGGGTCATAGTGGTGGAAGGCGAGGAAAAAACCGCTACACCAACCCGACTCCCCACAAACCTTCGAAAACCAAAACCCTCAAATTGGACTCTAATTGGTATTTCTAAACTTGAAGAAATTTTAGAAAATGAGACCGTGCACCAACGTCTATTTTTAAAGAAGGGGTTTATTCTCGATTCAATATAACTCTTTGACCGAGCTTATATTGTTTTTCTCAGATATTTTAAAACATTTTTTTATTCAAATTTACCAACTCTCTCATTCAATTTCGTTCGAGAAAACAAAATCACACGCTTTTATCAAACCAAATTTAGTAATTTACGTTTCAATTTCCAATTTTGGTCACCCTAATTAAACAATGTTTCGGAAATATTGGTCATTACAGATCAAATTTGTCTAAGCTGTTGCCGAAAGGCAGCATTCAGAGATCGAACTTGTCTGGTATCAATCAATTTAAAACTCATTATTATATGTTAAATAAATTAGTACATGCATGTTGTGTACTTGAGTGAAGCACACGTCTGACTAATTTCTTTTTTTCTCTGACGAAATTGAATGCGAGAGTTTGTGAATCTGAATGAAAAATGTTTTTAAAATATCCGGGAAAACCTGAACACTTGTGTATGTCGCACAGTCGGTATGGGAGATCGCACGGCGACTTACCGGTTGGGGTAGGTTCACTCTTTTCCCGGCAACGCTTCCGTATCTGTCGCATGACTTGCTTCATCCATTGATCTGGATTATCAGGATCAGGTTCCGGCGGGGGACCGAAGTAACACGTCCTCTGCTCACTTGACACACCAACTAAGAACCCTTTAGATTTAATGAAACATAAACGAAGCCTTAGAACAATGGTTTGGTTAAGGATGGTTTGCATGAGATTATTGTTTTCTTTTTTCTTTCCGCGCATTATATTTACAGGGTGGTTCAAATAAAGTTAACCCAACTTTAAGGTGGTTATTTACCCACCTGACAACCTATTGTCTTAATGAGTAGGGTGTTTCGAAAAAAATATTAAAAATGCTAGGTCTAGTTTGGATCTCAATATGTACAATATATGTACAAAACTGGCTTGTCCACAGAAGCTTCAATGTAAGTAAGCATTGCAATTAAGTTCATTCTCGACACTGGTTCACCTGTTTTAATTATGCCGGTATCCTTGTTCGATGGCTCTCAAGCCCTCTCAAGCCATCTCAAGCCATCTACAATCAGACTCGCAACCTATACCTGCATGAACCCATTACACTTCTTGGCTGCGTGGCCACCACGGTTTGCTACGCGGGTTCCTCATCACACAGTGCGTCTGGTGATTTCTACATAGTCGACAAGGGTGACACAATACTTGGACCAGACCTCTTCCGGTCACTCGAACCATGCTCGAACACACTCCTTCCTAAATGTTCTTCATCTGTCTATACAGATCATGCTGCACAATCGCCAAACTCCCATCAGCAGCCCTGTGCACCACGTATACGGATATACATCAGCTATGCAAGCTGTTTCAGCCCCAGGTCGGTATAGCCCATGGTTTTGTATACATCGCATAAAGGCAAATTAGATGCTACTCCAGTTCAGCAGAGACTGCGCCGATTACCATTCGCGGTACGCAACAAAGTCAAGGCTGAGTTTGTGCGCTTGGAGGCAGCAGGTATTATTGAACGTATCGATGCAAGTGAGTGGGTTTCCCTAAAAAATTGTTTATACAAGAAATCTGGAGACATTCGCTTGTGCATAGACTTACGTATAGTCAACCGAGCCATTGTCATTGATCGCTTTCCAATTCCCGACATCCAGGAGCTATTCGCTGAATTACACCATGCCAAGGTTTTCAGCACATTGGACTCAAACTCTGCATACCACCAGTTGTTGGCGGACGAGTCTCGTGACTTGATTGCTTTCATAACGCATGAAGGATGCTTTCGGTTCAAACGCGTCTGCTTCGGACTGGCGTATGCCCCATCAGCTTTCCAAAAGCTCATGACATCGCTACTTCAGGGACTGCCAAGGGTACAGTGCTACTTGGATGATGTGGTCGGTTATGGCTGCAGCCAGGCCGAACACGACCGAAACCTTCGCACTGCACTCAAACGCATTCAGGACTCGGGAATGACACTTAATGCAGGCAAGTGTCAATTCAACCTTACATCCCAACGCTTCATGAGACACATTGTGCCTACAGATGGCTTACAACCAGACCCAGGCCACGTGGACGCAATAAAGAACGCAAGGGTGCAGGATCCGTCTGGACAGATAGTGTTCAACGTAGCGTCGACGCAGTTAAGGAGCTCATCGCTCAAAGCGTCACAGTTAATCGACCCCAATATGCATGTTGTCGTGGCAACTGACGCTCCAGCTAGCGTACGGTATTGGTGCTGTATTACTACACGTTAAGGACAACCACGAGTTACCTATTGCCTCTCTCTCTCTCCTGCAGAGCGTACCTACTCGGTGGGTAAGAAAGAAGCCCTAGCCTATGTGTGGGCTTGTGAGAAGTGGTTTCAATACCTATGGGGTTGGCACTTCGTACTTTGGACTGATCACCAGTCGCTTACAACGCTATTTTCGACTTGGGGATCAGGTCGCCAATCCATAAATATTGCACGTTGGGCAACACGCCTGATGCGGTTCAATTACACAGTGAAATATCGCGCTGAAAGTCTGTTCAACCTCGGAAAACTGCAGACAGTGACCAAGGTGAATTAGACTATAAGACATAAGACATAAGACATAAGAACATTTTATTAGTCTTCAGATGAAGAAATTACACTGCTCGCAAAGGATCAATTAACATCTTACAAATATGGAACACACAAACAACACACGTAAAGGGGAAAACCTATACGATCTGTCACCCTCTGTCTAACCATCCAGATATTTTAAAAGGGTATACAAAGAGTTATACATGTACATGTAAAAAAGGCAAACATCAAAATTCATCTTTTAAAAACTTCATTGTAAAACTTAATTCCCATTGGAACAAAGGAGTGAAGATGGCGATTAGTGCGAGCAGCCGGTAGTCGCATTCTTCCACTTCTAGGAATAATGTGGCCAGCAAGTTCGGCGCATAGTGGATGGCTTTCGTCGTCCAAAATACGACCAAACATACCAGTCACTCGCTCCCGGTACAGAGAGTCCACCGACTGCAAGCACAAACCCCTCATCCTCTCTACTTTTCTCACTAGTCTATCAATCCGAACTTTATCTTTTTTCAAAGCATTCCCACCCCATCCTGTCAAACAATAACTCCATACCCCACAGATCACTGATAAATAGAATGTAACAAGAATTTCCTTTCTGACCTTAAAAACATTTATTTTACGGAGACAATACATGCGCAAGTTAAGCTTTTTCATCACGTAATCCAAGTGGTCACTCCAGTCAAGTTTATCATCAAACATAACACCGAGATATTTATATGTATGAACCCTTTCAACAAGGCGGTTATCAATCACAGTATTACTAGGCTCGATCTTGTTTATACGAAAATCAATAACAAGTTATTTAGTCTATAGTCATATACCTCATCTTCGCCGATAACTGTGCCCTGAACGCCAGGTCAAAGGAAGAGATGCAGCATGATGCCGACTGCTTCTCCTGTGACAAATTCGTTTTGTTTTACAATCAGCACCAAGAAGACTGACATTATGCATCAACCATCACCTGGCAAGCCATACCAAGAACCCCACATCACAGTGCAAAGGCAGAATATAAAGGGTGTCGAGAACTTCACATATCCCGCGTAGCTAATGTTGACACTGAGATTGGCAACAAAATTGGCAGACTTCACCAGAACGCCTGGTAGCACAGAGGATAAAGGTGAAGGTGTACCGTGCGATGGTCCTCACTAGTACCCTACTTACACCAGTGAGACCTGGTCCATATACGCCAGACATGCCAAGCAGCTCAACCACCTCCGTCGTATATCCTCCACATCTGATGGCAGGACAAGATCTCGGACACTGAGGACCTACGGCGCGCTGGCATGCCAAGTATTCAAACCCTCCTGTAGAAGACACAGGTCGATTGTTGCGTAAAAAATGCATAATTAGATAGCAGTGAAACGTCATAACTGCTAGACCTGACCCAAGTCGGACTTACTAGTGAGGTGGATTAAGGAAAAAATCGTTACACGGTGGACAAAAGCACCATTTTTTCACCAAAGTATCAGTTTGACCCATAGATTTCAAAAAAGTCATGCTCCAAAAAATCTGAGAATTGTTAACCTTGAATTACGTCATTATGACGTCATAACCTCTTGTTATGTAATAAAGCAAATGCAAATGCCATGGTGGGATTTCTACATGCCAAAATTATGTTTCTGAGGTCAAGGAATTCAATGAGGGTGGTATTAGTTTGTAAAAAATTAATATCCTTTATGGTGACTACATGTATATTGATGTAAATATGACGTCATCATCGTCAATACTACACAAATAACACAACATTTGAAAAAAACAGATTTTATTGCCGTTTTTTCACCAAAATGCTATTTTTTTTGTGTTCAAAATGGTAACAGTATAATTACCGTGGCACTGATCTACAAGATACCATGATGTCATTATGATATAATAAACAATAACTATCAACCAAAACAATAACACATTAACACAATGATTCTGACCGGATATAGGTTATGACAGGATATTTATTATATTGAATAGCGCATATAACAGTTGGTTTGTGTAGACGAGGGATTATGTTACCATTTATTTAACTGCATCTTACAGTTACAGTTAATAGTGTTTTTTTTACAGTTTATTACCATTAACCACCTACTTAAAGGGGCAGGATCGTGTTTATTGGGAAGCAGCGTAATCATACATGTCACTCAAGTTTTTTAAATTTTTAGAGCGATTCTCGGTCACCTGGGAAGGACATTAACGTGAAGGACGTGTAATACTGGGTTTTGTGGAATTTTCTTTCTTTTTCTGTGAGGCTATTAGGTTTTTAAATTCTAATGGAGTGCTTTTGCAAGAAGGTATAGCACAGAGAAACCGGTTTATGCAGGCATACCTCAAGGAATGATCAGTTAATCTTTTTTTTATTTTTTTATCAATTCCAGAGTTAGCTGCAGTGAATCAGAACTCATTTTATGTGGGGAGGAGAGGGTGTTTATGGGAGTTTTCACAAGTCAGAACTTTTTCTCATCGTTTTCGTTATTTTTTTGAAGATGCTGAAGCAGTTCTGCTGCGTAAGGTATCATTGGATTTTAGGTAGTGGCTGGTCTACAGAGATAAATCTGCATAATTTATTGTGTGCTGGTATGCCAGCAGTGGGGTTGCGTAACTATCCCGCCCAGAGCGTAATTCCTAATTTAATTTTTTTTTCAGTGATATACGCTTCATGGGAGGTCAGTTCAGGCCACTTTTTTCAGCGAGATTGCAGTCTGTAGGAATGGTGGGGGGGGGGGGGGGGGGGGGGGGGGGGGGGGGGGGGGGTGTTTCGTGTACAAGTTTCAACAGAACCCCTCCGTGCTTTTCGTTATTTTTTTGAGACGCGGAAGAGGTTCTGCTGACAAGTATCATATGGATTGTATTTGTGACTGTTCTGCCGAAGATAAATCTGTAATTGTACGTTAACTAGTGGGTATGCTAGAAAGTGGCTGTTTGACTGGTCTCTCCAGAGCGTGATTTTTAACTCTTTTTTTCTTTTTTTTCCGTAAGACACGCATCTGGGGGTCAGTTTTAGCCACCTTATCCCTGCTAGATGACTGTCCGTGGTTGGAGTTCGTGGACGGGAAAATACATCAACGTCTGCAGGCCAATTGGGTTAGACATTCCCTAAAAGCGGGAGTTTCAAACCCTGTCTCTGGTTTTGGCGACGCGATGACTGGTTTGTGTATTGCCACAGCGGTCCCTTTGTTTTTAGTTCACACAGTGATTGATTTTTAACGGTGATAATATGCCGTCCCCTCTTTTTTCTCCTTTTTGGAAGGGGAGCAGGGCATATTTTCTGTGCTATATCATGCACGTCATCAGCCACCTTCTTATAGTTCATTTTACTTTCCTTGTTTTTATTTGTGTGTCGGTTTATTATGACGCGTGGCAAGTACAAGGGGGGGGGGGGGGGGTTGACTTATTTATTTTGTTTTAGTCTTGAGATCCATTTCTTTGATGATGATGATGATGATGATGATGATGATGATGATGATCATGCATTTGTAAATGCGCCATCTATCTAGTTGCCTATTCCGAGGCGCTGCCAGGAACACCGGGGCGAACCCCTTCTCTTAGCGAAGAGTGTTACTGGGTTCTTTTACGTGCATTACACAACGCACGGGACCTACAGCTTTACGTCCCATCCGAAGGACGAAGCAATAGTGGTTTAATTGCCTTGCTTAAGGACACACGTGTCGACACCGGGACTCGAACCCACACTCTGCGGAACAGAAAACCGAGTTCTTAACCGCCCGGCCACGACACTCCATTGTTTTGTTCTTTCAATAGTTCCAATATAATTTGCAGATTCTCCTCATCAAGATTTTGTTCCTCTTGGTTGGATTGTGGAGACGCTTTAGTCCTAGATCGAACAAGTTCATCTTTTATGTTTTTGTGCCGTTTGTATGCCAGGATGGGTTGGGTATCAAATAGCCTATTCAGATATTCGTTTTCGCTAATCAAGGGCCAGTGCTTGAGGATAGCCCGTTTCAGGGCTGGGTGCGCGACATGTGGGTAGTATGGTAGGACGAACACCAGTGGGATATTGTTTTTGTTTTTTCACGCTTAGGGTCCGCGGGAGTCTTTCCCCTTTGAGAAAGGAGAGCTAGGTCTTCGTTTGTGTATCCGCGCTGTCTGTGGTTTGGTCAACATTTTCGACACCAGTTGCCCAAGAAACAAGTTATATATGGCAATTGCATTGTCTGAAACTGAAACAAAACCATTTCAATCCAAAACCGAGTTATAATTACAAATGTTACAAACATTGGTCTGCTAGCCATCACAACCATGAGCTGAAATTGAAACATGTTAAAATATTTGAATACAAACCACTAATTTTCCCACGGTGATGATGATGTATTTTATACCATCATATGCTAATATAGACAAATTTAATACAAAAATGATGAAACTGTTTGTTTCAGCGCAACACAAACGTTGCCATGCGATTCCTTGGCCTTTGATACATATAATTCGCTACTAAAATCACTTGCCTCGGCATTATACAACTAAAAACATGCCGTTTTATGGAAATGGCGGCCATTTTGAATATATTACGTCATAATTAGGTCAAGGTCATTGTAATTTTTTTGGAGCATGGGATTTTATTAATCTACATACCCATAGGAGTCTTTAAAAAAAAATTGGTGCTTTTGTCCACCGTGTCACGATCTTCGTGTTTTTTGTCCTTAATCCACCTCACTATACCATGGAGTTAAGACTACCAATTTGCTTTCGTCAATCCGGCCGAATAATTATGTGCATGCTTTGTTGGCCTTATCTGGTTGTCGTTCCGCATCAAAGTGATGTCATATCATCATATCAGTGCAGTAAATCCGACTTGACGGATCGCTCAATCAAACCCCCCGCGGTGAAATGTAGTTATTCATATTTACATATGCATCACATGATTTGCGCGATGTATGCAAAATAAGTCCGCCAATCGGAGTACGGACTAGTCTTGTTTGCAAGACGATCTTCGCGATGCGGGGCGCCCTCTAACGTACGCCGTAGACCACGCGCGAATAACCTTCGCTAAGACCGTCTTGTTTATCTGCTCTAATCGCTCGGAAAATTCCGAGCAGAATTGTTTTGCATTTGCATGCGCCTGTGACGTTGCGTAAAAAATCGCGTGACGTAACTTGCATAATCGCTGACTCACTGGTATAGTTTCTGTACGTCGCAGCGACGTGTGGACATAGTATAAAATAGACCATGTGAGCGCGTCGCGTGCGTTGTTGTTATAGCGTTGTTTAGTGAAAAAATGTCAGACCAAGTGGACGAAGCAATCGATGTTACAGCAAAGATGCCCCTGGGCCCGGCTTCGCCGAAGCCATTGTACCGCCTGTTCGCGACAATGGCTTCGTTAGGTAACAATAGTCTTGGGAGTGTATAAGTATTAGGGACTAAGGTGGGTGCGTGGGGGGTGGGGGTGGGGGTGGGGTGGAGTGGAGTCGCTCGGCCCCATTAGTATCTTGGTGGGTTTAGCTGCGGGTCAACGATTTGTTTGTTTACATACAGTACATGTACAGTATATTACTTTAGACGCAGTATATTACTTGAGACGCAATATTATTAAATGTGTTGAATGTGTTTAATAGGTGGGGGGGGGGGGGGGGGGGTAGAATGTGTTGAATGGGGGGGGGGGGGGGGGGGGGGGGGTTAGAATGTGTTGAATATAGGTGGGGGTTTTGAATGTGTTAAATAAGTGCCTGGGGTTAATGCAAATAGGTGGGGTTGTTGAATGTGTTGAACAGGTAGGGGTGTGTGAACTTCTTAAAAGGCCCCAGCGCGTTTGGGAGGAGGAAGCAAGAGCAGTCTCAGAATAACTTATTTATAATTACCTAAACTTAATTATAACTTAAGAATGGTAAATCCCGGGCATTCCATGCTTAATTAAGAATGACCTAATTGGCGCTACTGTTTGTCGTTAAATAGAATGTTGAGCACAAGAGTGAAACTGCCACTAAAGGATAATTATTATAATGCAAGATACACGACTTAATTAACGAATATTTTCGTGCATATTCTGTGCTTATAAGAGCAAGTTAAATGTAAATAACTCCCGTTTCCGCTAAGAAATTATTGTATATTTGTTTGATTGTGGTTAATATGGTGTTCCACAACGACATATCGCTGTCGCCCTTAAAGGTAGGATACACCATTTGCAGTCTTTGGAATTCCATACTAAACACATTTTCAGGGGCGACGGCGACGCTGCATTAGCGTCGACGTCGACGTCACCGTCGCCCCTTCAGAGGCGACGGCGATCTGTCGTCTTTTGAACACCATAACAGATGGATGCTGACGACAGAAATTAACTCATCAAAGTGTACTTCAACATGGGCATGCTGTACACAGATATTGTCCAAATATTGGCAATAGAGCATGGCGTTATTGTGTCCTTACGGCATATGTAACGGATTATGATGGAAGTTGGTCAAGTCCGAAGAAACCAATTATAGCAATATTGTAGATATTGTTTAATGTCTCTTTAGATGCGTACTTTAGATGCTCTGTAAAAAAATGCTACACAAAAATATATCACAGACTTTATATCCCCACAAATTTGAATCTGAGAAGCGTTACTGCAGTGACGTTTCTCAGAGTGTGTATTCCAATGCAGATTATTCTTCCTGCGCGGACATAACCGCTCCAGATTTTCGGCAATATCTCAAAAGGGCTACCATCTTTTGAAATGAAATGTTTACAGGTTAGTTTTATGGTATATATCTATAACTATATAGGATTAAAACAAACAATGGGTTCCAATTACCAAACGTATACGATCCCTTTAAAGTTAGGCTGTCTTTAATAATTTCAAGTTAAAACACTCTTGCACAAAACATGTATTTAAATATAAAGTGAGTTGCCACAGTTTAGATTTTAAAATGATTCAGAATATACACAAAGACTAGGACGAGAGTTCCATAATTTGGGCCTTTGTATTGAGTTTAAAGGTAGGATACACCATTTGCAGATATCGAAAAAATGTACTACCGAATTATTAAGAAATATCTTACTCATCTGAAAGTAAATAATGATTCTAGGCATTCAGCAAAATGATTGCGCTAGATATCCTTTAATTATTCTGAAAAATATAATTTGATAAAGAAAAAATGGCGATCGCCGGACGGCGATCAAGAAAAAAACACAAATAACATAATAATAAATGCTCGACGCCGGTTGAAAACAAACGCTGTTTTTCGTGCTTTTCTCGGCATTCATGATTGTAAAACTTCGGACAGGTTAGTTAAACGATATTTACTATAAAATACAACCCCAAAATTCACCCATTCATTCAAGCAATTACCAATGGTGTATCCTACCTTTAATTATGTAATTGTTCACAGCGAAATAGTAAACAGTTTTGTTTGTTTCGTGCATCAAAATAGATGATTTAAATGAATGACATAGCATAGTGTGAATTTGTAACTTAGACAAGATTATTATTATTTTGTTTACAGGAATCACACACAGTTGTTGTATTTTGCTTTCTACTTCAATACATGAAAAGCACAAGACGCCTTCTTTCTTCATTGCAACAACGTGTCAAAAGTTCAGAACTTTACGATCTTGCGACAACATTTTTTTTTCTTTTTCTAAAGATGACCAGGTTATTTAAAGTAATCACACAAATGGCATAGAACAGACTCATGGGAGTCTTAAAGTGAGAAACGTATTTTTGAGTCCCCTTTTTACGGGAAACCTATATTTGTTACATTGCGATATTTTTAGGGTGTTCATTATTCCTACCATCATTTCAAGGAATTTGCTAAATATCAAAAAAAGGATTTGAAACATAAAAAAAGTGATTTATTCATGAAGGGCCTAATTTGTTGCATGTCACAAGTTGGCCCCCTAATTTATGGAATGGCCCATATAGATCTAAACAAAGGGCACAACGTATATAGGCAAAAACAAAACAGGAACGAAAATGTGTGCATATGGAAAATGTTTGCCAGCCGATTAAATCGAATATTGATCAACCTCTTCTGTCTTTTTGACAAATTTAAATAAACTGTTTGAATTCCAAAATTATTGTTAAAATAAAATCGAACGACTCGTTGTTGGTGTTCAAATGCTAATGTATAAGTAAATATTCGATTTAAAATGAGTTCGAGTGGGCCCCGTGCTCAATTGAATGGTTTTCTTTTATTAAATTGTTCGTGAAAACTTATAGGGCTCACAAATCTAGAAAGTGCAATAATAAATGATATATTAAACCTTACCTGCCATTGTTGACAGCATCAGAATCAAAGCTGCTGCTCCGTCCATACTTCAAGATTCAGATGAATTCTGGGCACCAATTCGCTAAGATGTCTTTATCAACGACTCGCATGAGCACTTAAAGTATAGAAAATAATACTACGCACGTATACAACTCGACAACATTCGAAAAGCGCCTCAACTTAAAACTAAATCGAAGCTTTGTCCGAGTGATGCAAAGATCGAGAATTACGTTTTTGTATTTGATTATCAGTGACTTTACCGATCAAGGTTTTCAAGGCTGTTTAAAAAAAATCATTTCAACTCACTAACTCTCACGTTTAATTTCGTCTGAGAATAAAAATATATACGCTTTTAACAAACCAATGTAGTCATTTTCTATTCAATTTGATGTGGTCGCTCAATTTAAACAATGTTTAGGGAATATTCGTCATTTGTCTCAGCTGTTGCCAATGGCAGCAAGTGAATTAGTTCGGTGTGTGATTGAGTCAGAACCATTAGGACTAAATATACCGTAACACTAAATATATCTTAGCTCGACACCGTATCTGATAGACAAAATGATCAACGCTGCCTTCGTGTTTATCGTATATCACCAAGTACTCAAACGTACGTAGTTTGCCACGTCAGCTATAAGAAACCAGTAGTGCTCAAGGTCTGATAAGGTAATTCTGCCCATTTGTAATGGCTTTCGACCATTCAGGAGGCCGCATTTGTCCCCACGTTACCCTCATTTGCAGAACATGAGGAACGGGAATCTACTATTTACCGCAGGGGTGTTACGAGTGTAAGGGGCTCGCGCAAATGCAAAAGAGAATATTAAAATAATAATAATAAAAGAGCGTACCATTTTGTATGTATGTTTTGTTTTCTTTAAATTATTCTACAATATATTGATGAATATTGTTATCTTGTAGATGTAGTTAACTTGACCAACACAAAAATCCTTATAAATTCTTAATTCCTATTGGCTTTATGACGTAGGATCTACTTTTCATATTTTGTTCACTCCACACCTCCTCATAACGGCTTTTGGGGTCTCCTCCAACCAACCTAGATGCGGCATTGTCTTCAAACACAAAACGAGGCTCATATTCATCCAACATAAATCATCACTCAATTTCTTTCTCCATTTTGGATTCCAAATCATCTTTCTCGACATAATAATTGTCTTGATCCTGCGTAGATTCAGTTTCTTCGTTTTTTATTTAACGAATATTCAAATTTTCGCTTTTTAAAATAGGGTTCGGAGTTAACCACTTCAGAATTTTCAAGATCATCTCGGGGTAGTCAGTTGGAGTCGAGTCGAATATTTGTTGTTAAATGGTGAGAAATCCTGCCCAATATTGAATCAGAGTTTACAAGGTAAAGCCGATGATTTTGCTCACCTCTGTTCAAAAACAAGAAATGAAGTGGGGAACTATTACGAAGTGCAGCTTTTTAGACTATACTGAGAGTATGGTAAACTGTAAGGAAAAGACAACACACAAAAAATACAAATAATTATAGAAGATAACCTTGTTGCTGTATTGACATCATTTCTCTCTGACACACAGTTCTTTTATTAGGGTTTGTACGTTTGATTTTGTTCCCTATTATTTTGTTTTGCAACTAATATCGCTGTCCTTGATGTAACGTAAACACTTTCACATTATTACACAATTTCAAATTGCGGCTAAGTTTGGAGAACGAATGATCTCGTCTTATTGTTTTTCAATGAAACCTGAAACAAGTTAATAATTTAAGCTGTAAATTATAAGTACATTTTTCTCTCATTGAAATGATAAAAAGAGGTGCACCTTTGTGTCATTGCCTTTAATACAACTAGTATTTCTATTATTTAGGTGCTATTTTTTAAAAAGGTGTCTCCCAAAGTAGTTAGACATACATATATATTTGCAGGCTTCTTTTTTTTGTTTTGTGTGTGTGACTATTCAATGAAACCAACGCATATCTTGATGAACACACATAGGTCAGTTCTCCCAATTTTGTTTTGGATCTAGTAGAACTGTATTGTACCTCTTGTACTCAACTGAACAACACGTTTTGCAAAACAAAACTTCCAGCACATCAAATACAAACTCGTGTACATTTTACCATCGATCGCTATATACCGCTTAAATTTCAACAAACGTCCACACAAGACACGCCACAAACTCATCGTCTGTGGGTTAACAGGTTCAGTATATAAGTTGTCACAGTACTGTTTTGTCTCGTGTGGTACAGATTACGTCAAGAACGACGCTTACGCAGCGTCGCCGTCGACGTCGCACTCGCCGTCGCAGTCGCCCCTGAATCTGTTTTTGTGTACACCATTCCTTCACTTTTAAAACATGTATTAACATTTTGCTGGTTAAACAAGTTTGTTAAAATGTTAACCAACCATGTGTAAATTTGTCCAATATTTTACCTAACGTTGGGCAAATGGTTTTACAATTGTTTTAACCAATATTGTGTTTTTCACCTGGTAACAAACAATTGGTAAAAAATAGTACATCTACCCAATGTTGGTTAAATGTGGTTAAACAACAACTAACAACATGTTAATACATGTTTTGAGAGTGTTGGGCTAAGGGCGACGTCGACGGCGTCGGCGGGGGCGACGGCGACGCTGCATTATTAACAAATTCGCTTCGCAGTGACCTTCGCGTTAAGTATGAACCGGCCTTTTGGCAGCTATTAATAGCGGTGGGCGCGCACACTGCGTGAAAAGAATAGCCCTACGCGACGTGGACAATTAAAATCAACTGCGTTTGTCTAGTTGGAATAGACTACAAAGCTAACTGCTGGCATAAATTAGAAAGCAATATTGACAGAGACCCCCCACCCTTCCCCCTTCTTTCCTTTGTGGCGCTCATTAGTAGGAACTTCCAGGCTCAATAATATTTTACCTAGTCTAAAAGAATATATGGTGACATGCTGACTCCGCAGAGAATTTGTTTTGATTTGTTAACGAGAACGACTCACGCGCCTATTATATTCACGATTTCTTGCCATTCAGAAGTACAGGGGCGCGTCTATAATGGTTCAGATTGTCCGCCCCATGCAGCACATTATGACGTAGTGTCTGCACCTCTGCACATCGCTTTATTGCGTGTTGTTTGCACTGGTATACTACCTTGACGCGGCCAACTACATTATGCATACGTATGTTGTACGGCGCCCGACCATTGCGAGTACACGTATTGCATTTCTGTGTAGAATATCAACTCGACGCGCCATAAACTATCGTTTATTGTTTTATTTTCTGAGAAGAATAGAAAATCTGTGAGCTGGTATACGGCATCATACGGTATGATTTTGGGCCCACTTTCACATGTGCAGTACACATTATGCCGTACACAAAAGGGTTCACTTGCATTACTTGCGCGTGCAGGGCCGCTATCGATCGGGCTTCGCGTACTGATGGTGCAGACACTACGGTTCCACTACACTAAATACGGCGCTCATTGCAACCAACACAAAAATTGAAAGAAAGAGCGCCGCCTGGTGACGCTCATGAGTAGAGTGGCCATATTTTTTTGACTGGAAATCAAAGATTAAGACTCCTAGAACAATTTTCTTTTCAAATTTATGGGGGTTGACCGAATGAATTTTTTGTTTATACTCCCCTCCACACAAACCACCCCTAAACTGGTGGCCCAGCTCTGGGCCCAGGTATCAATGTAGCCCCCCGCCTCTATGCCAAATAGACCCACGTATTGGTATTTTTTTGTGAACGGAATCCCCCGAGTTGGAAGCCACGGGTTACCAATTCTTGATTTCCACAAATATTTATACAATCAGTCCAATGTATAGGCCCCAGGGACCTCTTATTCAAAATTACCGGAGGATCACAAAATATTAATGAGCTCGCGCGCAGTGATTTTCACTGATTTAGTCACATGCACCCCTACGTCACAATATCCTGGATGTACCAATAAACCAGAACAAAATGGCGGCTCGCATGACGGTGAGCGCAGTGCGAGAAAATCTCTGTTTTATATTGTGACACCGGAAAGTCGGAGTGATGGAGGCTCTGATGATGGAGATACAAGTTTTGGCGGAGGTTCTGAAGGAGGAAGTTCTTGTCTTATGTGAACAGGATAAAAGACAATTCCAGCATCTTCGTCCGTGTTGTCACTTGAACTGCTGTCTTCATAGATGATCTTTTTGTCTGCTTGGATTTTCTCAGGGGTTGTCTTTATTTTGACTTCAGGTGAAGCTGGTTCTCCGTCTGCTATCACTACTGGGAGGAACATGCAAGGTGTGAGGAGGTTCCTATGTACTGTTCTTTCTCTACTAGAAGTAGAGGAACGGACAGTGTACACGGGGATACCTTCATGTTTCGAAACAATGATGTAGGGATGCATTTCCCATCTGTTCGCCAACTTGTGCGTTCCTATGATATGCTTTTTTTGCACCAAGACACGGTCACCAGGTTGCAGGGGGGCATCATGGGTCTTGTGGTCGTAGTTGCGCTTTTGTTTTGCTTTCGCCTGACTTGCTAGCTTGCTGGCTGTCTTGTAGGACGATGTTAAGTGTTGTTTGAGGTTCTGTACATAGTCGTTATACTCGGGAGGTGTGTCGTCATTTGTGTTGTTGATTCCAAACATGAGATCGACCGGGAGGTTGGGGTGACGCCCAAACATCAAAAAGAACGGAGGAAAACCTGTGGTGTCGTGGCAGGTAGCGTTGTAAGCGTGGCACATCGCTCCTACGTATTGCTTCCAATTTTTCTTTTGACTGTCGTCGAGTGTTCCCAACATGTTCAACAAGGTATGGTTAAACCTTTCGGTTTGCCCGTTACCCTGAGGATGATAGGGCGTCGTCCTACTTTTCTGAATTCCACAAACTTTACAAAGTTCTTGGATGACTCGACTTTCAAAGTTACGACCTTGATCTGAGTGTATGCGGGCTGGAAATCCATAATGAAGGATGAAGCTTTCCCATAGTACCCGTGCTACCGTTTCTGCCTTCTGATCTAGAGTAGGAAACGCTTGGGCATACTTGGTGAAGTGGTCCGTTATGACCAAGATATTTTCATGACCACCTTTACTCCGTTCAAGCTTCAAGTAGTCGATGCACACGAGTTGCAGTGGCTCGTTTGTTTGAATTGAGACCAACGGAGCACGGACCCTTCCTGTTGCAGTTTTTCTTAGACAGCATCGTTGGCAAGTCTTACACCACCTTGCAACATCTTGAGCCATTCTAGGCCAAAAGAATCTCCGTCGGACCATGTCTAAAGTTCGGTCGTAGCCAAGGTGTCCGATGTCATCGTGTAGACCCGTCATGGCAGTATCTCGATAGAACGTAGGCAGGACCAACTGGTGTGTAGATGTACCATCCGTTGTCTTGCGGAGACGGTAGAGGACATGGTCTCTTAACTCCAGCTTTTCCCACTGTCTGAAGTATATGAGACATTCTGGAGAGCTATCTCTTCTGATTTGGTCGTCAGGTCTCTGGCCTTTCTCGAGAAGCTGGATGACTAGGGAGATACTGGGGTCATCGCGTTGAGTCAGAGCCAGTTGATGTTTGGACAAACCCGGAAGATCATTTTTACCGACCTTGAGCTTCACAGAAGTAGGGAGCCTTGCTTGCTGTCTGGTTGTGACGTTACATTGTCCCGTTTGGGCTTCTATGAAAGGATATGAATTGGAAGGGTGACCACCACAGATCGCCTGAACAACATCGGGGGGAATTGCCAGTGCTCCCTGATCCAAGGTGGGTGAAGGGTCTGACAATTTCGGCTGTGGTTGCCTAGACAAGGCGTCTGCTGCAGAATTGTTTCTCCCAGGCTTGTATTTGATGGTGAAATTAAATTGTGAAAGGGCAGCAGCCCATCGTTGTCCGGTGGCGTCAAGCTTTGCTGTGCTCTGGATGTAGAGGAGTGGGTTGTTATCTGTCCAAACGGTAAATGTGTTGCCTAAAAGGTAATCCCGCAGTTTGTCGGTAACAGCCCACTTTAATGCGAGAAACTCGAGCTTATGCGCTGGATAACGGGTCTCTGATGGACTTAGTCCCCTGCTGGCGTAGGCTACGACTCGTTCTTGACCATCTTGAATTTGACTTAGCACCGCTCCAAGTCCGGTTCCTGACGCGTCAGTTTGTAGAATGAATGGTTGAGTGTAGTCAGCAAATGCAAGGATTGGTGCAGATGTCATCAGGTGTTTCAGGACTTCAAACGCATGCTGGCATTCGTCTGACCAAATGAAAGGAGGAACCGATACAGACTTCCTGTTCTTGCCATTTTTCCTCCGTCTTGGGTTTCCAGCAGTGAGCTTGTAGAGAGGTGCAACGATGTTTGAGTATCCCTTGATATATCGTCGATAATACCCCGTGAAACCTAGGAACCGAAGTAATTCTTTGTGGTTGCGAGGTGTTTCCCAGTCCCTAACTTTAGCAACTTTATCAGGATCTGTAGATATGCCTGCTGCCGACACAATGTGGCCAAGGTATGTCGCTTCTTTTCGGATGAGATGGCACTTGGAAGGCTTTAGCTTCAATCCATGCCGACGGAGGCAGGCAAATACCTTCTCTAATCGCTGCAGGTGTTGTTTAAATGTTGATGAAAAAACGATGACGTCGTCAAGGTAAAGTAGTACAGAAGAATAGTTCTGGTCCTCTAGACAGGTCTGCATTAATCGCTGGAACGTTGCCGGTGCGTTTTGAAGGCCGAAAGGCATTCGATTGCACTCGTAGAGACCCATAGGGGAAGTAAATGTAGTTTTGGCCTTGTCTTGCTCCTCTACCTCAACTTGCCAATAGCCTGATGTTAGGTCGAGGGTGGAGAAGAATTTGGCATTACCCAGGGCATCTAAAGCTTCCTCAATCCGCGGAAGAGGGTACGCATCGCGGATGGTCCTGCTATTGAGTTGGCGGTAATCTATACAAATTCGTAAGGTACCGTCTTTTTTGTGGACGATAACCAATGGTGAGGCGTAAGGGCTGTTGCTACGGCGAATAACCTCAGCCTGTTCCATCTTCTGAAGTTGTTCTTTGACCGCTTGGTACTGGCGAGGAGGTATTCTCCGATAAGGAAGCCGGAACGGATGGTTATCCATGAGAGGTATCGAATGCTTCACAGTAACGGTTCGTCCGAAGTCGAGAGAGTCGACAGAAAAGATATCTGTGAACTCTAGAAGGAGATTATGAAGTTGCTCCCTCTGCACCTCATCTTCAAGTGCAGAATCAGGCAGGTCGAGAGACGATATGATGTCGGCTAGTTGCTTAGTTGTTCCGATGTTCCTCACATGAGCACGCGGGCAGCCATCATTAGGATGAAGTGAAGTAGACAGTGTTTCCGCCATCTTGGTGGTTTGTTTTGTCTCATCTACCCGTAGAACCGAGTATACTTGGGCTAGCTGACAGTTTTTAGAGATTACAACAGGTCTGGCTGAAATGTTGCATATCCTTACTGGTACTCGGCGGTTCGGTCCTACGTCGGCAAGCAGATGTCCAATTCTTAAGCAGGATGCACTATTTGGTAGACCTTCGATTACGGCAGTGTAAGGACGACCTGTTGGGTTGGGCGGCGCTTCGCAGATAATATCGACTTCTGTGCCTGGTTGTATCTTTCTAGGGTAGCGTCCCACGTACTTTGCATAACCCATTCTGCCGTGTTGGTCCCCAAAATCAGTGATGGATGTATTGACGTATGCAGTGTACCATGCTGTGTTTTCCTCTTTTAGGTGTTGCATAAAGTAGTTACCTCTTTCAATCTGCTGATCTCGTCTCGAAGCCCGGATGACATTCGTTCCTATTAAAACTGGTACTTGCTGACGGTAGCTATCGGTACGAACAACAAAAACTGGTACATCATCGTACGTGATGCCTAGGACCGTGAGAGAAATGCGAAGAATCCCCAAGTACGAAACTTTTTGGCCGCCGGCACCTTCTATGTAAACATCACCCGAGGACAATTTGATATCTTTGAGCTTGGGATGTTTCCTCCACATATCTTCAGTAACAGAGGTTACCTGGGATCCAGAGTCGATCAATGCTCGATAACTCTGTCCATTAACCTCTACAATGTCTTCATTGTGTGGGCCGATCAACTGCTGGTGGTCTAGCCTCACATTATCACAATGAATCGTTGAACATTGTTGGCCTGTTGTAGATTTGGGCGGAGTTCGGCCTATTGGGCGTGATTTGGGGCCAACGACGGTTTGCCCTGGTTCCGGGGGCCCTGGAAGTTTAACGGAATGTTTCTGCAACCTCGAGCTATATGACCCTCTTGGCCACATCGGAAACAGATGAAAACTTTTTGCTGGCTCGCATCTGAAGGAGATTGTTGCTGATACTGTTGCTGTTGCTGTTTGGGATACTGCTCAGTGGGACTCTGCTGCGGTCGGTACTGCTGCTGCTGCGGTCGGTACTGTTGCTGCTGCGGTCGGTACTGTTGCTGCTGCGGTCGGTACTGTCGCTGCTGCTGTAATTGTTGGTACGGGTTTGGTGCTGGTGTCGTGATGTGCTCCACAGTCTGGGCCAATTCTTGAACTTTCAAGATCAGACTCTGAAGAATGTCATCAGTGGGACTCTGCCCTTGATTTGTTGGTAGATCGCTAGTGGACGCCGCCTGCTGTTTAAGAGCGGATGTCACTTTATGCTGTTTCAGCTGTGATTGAGTGTGGGATGTAGGTTGTAGTGGAACATACTGTGGCTGCGACTGGGCCTTCGCTTCTGTTCTGGGGTGTGATAGGGTTTCAGTCCTGCGTTCTCGTTCAATCTGTCTAACTTCCATTTGCAGCTGACGAAATAACATCTCCCTAGGTTTCATTGGGGCCAGGCGGTTGGTTATCTTTTCATCTTTGACGCCACGCATAAATTGCTGTGTGAGCATTCCGTTTCTGCTGGGAAGGGGGTGGCAGTTGTTCATCTGCTCCTCCACTGTCCGAAGTGTTGCTTCAAGTTCTACAGCGTAAATACCAGGTGACTCATTTGGTTGTCTCAAACGCTCGTAGAAATTGGCGAGTGGGTCCCCTCTCATGGCTATGTCTCCGAACTGTGCCTTTAGCTCAGCAAAGGCGCTGCTTGGAGTTTGTTCGTCAGGAGACAGATTAAGCACGAGTTTCCTGGCTGCTCCTCCGAGGTTCCTGACAATGGTCGAAAATTTCATCTCTGATGGCATGGCTGTGTTTTCAATTAGGTAAGTCATGTCCCTCACCCAGTCCTCAATACACACCGTTGAACCTTCTCGGCCGGTATATATGGGTACACTTTTAATCTGATGAGATGGCATCAGCTGCAGAGGGGTTGAAGGAGAACGAGATTGTTGATTTCTCCGTTGAGGTGTATATCCTGTGTAGTCCGGCGGCCTGGAGCTTTCGGCACGGGTACCAGGCTCATATCGGGTTGTGTCACTGTACGTAGCTCTCGACTGTCGTCGGTTGGGTGCTTGAGGCCGGGGAAAGCTTTGATCAATTCGTCTCTCCAAAGTCTGCAGGTCTGCGATTAGTTGCTCTTCTGTCTCTGTGTGGTGTTGTCCGTGGATCGGCAATTCATCGTGGGTTTCTGAAGCTGTTGTGGGATGGCGAGGTGAGGTTGTGGAATGGGTTGTTGATGGGGTTCCTGAGTATCGGACTGTTCTAGGGGTGGCGGGGTATAAGTACTCTTCTTGAGACCGTTTTCTAGAAGTAGTCATGATGTCTGGTAATGAAGTACTAAGTAGTAGCCCTCTAACACTATAAAAGCAAGAGCGTCAATGGTACTAGGCATCAAATTATTACAGTTTAGGAACAAAATACAAGATCAAGAATATTGCAAGAACGAAAACGATATACGAAAAACAATAACGATTATTCAAATCTTCCTGTCAAAGATCAATCAACAAAACAATTTCTACCCATTCACATAAAATATCGTTCAACTTGCGCTGTGTGTGGATCAGTCAACGAGTGAATTTGCGATTACAAAGGAACAGCTAATTCGAGAAGAACCATTACCAAATTGTAAAATGGTATAAATACAGTATTTATCAAATCTGCAAATGAAAATATCAAATCTGATAGCTATACTGACTTAAATGTCAAACCAAATTAAATTGGACACCACAATAAGATGCAAAATGAAAGCAAACTTGGGAAAGTGAAAAAGAGCGTAAATCAGTGAAATCAGAACACTCAGTTTACCATGCAATAATACAAATCAAAACTCCAACACACGAGTTGCGTCTCGTACGGGCTTGGGGTTGGTTCTTACGGCATTTGGTTTGCTACGAGTAATACTTTTCTTCTTTCCTTAAACTCAAATCGACTATTTGTGTAAATTCCTAGTCATAAACAGACGCCTGTCAATACGCCTTCTAATGGGTGCGCTTAGCTGGAGTATGGGACCAAGACAAATAACTGTTCGTGTTATTGCTTGGGCTAACACACACAATACAACAATGAACTAGCAACCAGTTGGGACTTTTGTCCGCAGTAATTTGGTAAAATAACTCAAGCCTCTACCTTTTGCTAATCCGGATTCTTGTCTTGAAGTATGTTCACAGGTGTTCTTTGGTTGACCCTTGAGTTGGCATGTACTCGTAATGTACTTCTCGGCAGGTTCTGCAGTAACTGGCCGGGCTGATCAAGGCGAGTAAATGTACAGTTCAAGGTCTTCAACGTAAACTCAACTAACAAGAAAAAACGGTGCAGTTCTTGAATCTTCACTCAGTGATGATTGTAATGTGGTGATCAAGAAGCCTATATGTTCCGCAATTTCGAACTCTGTTTCAGAGAAAGAGAAACACCTGTCCAAGTTAAATGTAGACTTTCTTCGCTGTAGTCACTGGATGTGTGACCACTGGGGAAAGGACAGCTAGCTGGCTTGTTCGACGGGCCCACGGGTTCAACATCGATGGGTACTTCGAGCTGGTTCGATGTCCCGACACCGACTTGGCTGCAGGACTCGGGCTCGTCCAGTCGCAGTCAGCGGTTTGGCCGCTGGTACATCCAAAAGACGAATCCTGGCGAGGCCGGCTGGCTGTGGCGCTGTGGTCGTGATCAGGACAGGGGTAGCATGTTGGCTTGAATGGACAATATCAGCTTGTACGGCAAGCGGATCCGGCTTGAAGGGATTCGAAAGGCTGTTTTTGTTTTCCTCTACCCGGATCTTCCACCAAATGTGACACCGGAAAGTCGGAGTCGAAATAGGGACGAGGAAGAACAGCTTTCGTTTACCATTGGTTTATTCTGTAATAAATGTAGAGAAGAGAGCAGATATTGCAACGATGTTGATCCTCTAGCATTTCAAATGTGAATGTGAGTGTGTCAATAATCTTTAAGTAATTTACACAAATGAGACACAACTAGAACTTAACAAAATGCAATAATTATCAAAAGAGAAGTTAATCCAATCAGACAGTTATAGCATCAAAAACCATTATGAATAAACACGTTAGCAATATATTAATTCAAACGATGTGGCGTTCCCGCCAAAAGGTAAGTATCGGCCGCCATCTTGCTGCCACTCCTTGGACTCAATTAATTAATGAAAATACACTGTTACTATAAACCTTAGAGGATACTGCGAATCTGAGGATGTAATAATACTAATAAAACGAACTCTAGTTGATTAAGATAATGTGAATAAATGAAGTGATGTATTTACCTGTAATAAATGTAGAGAAGAGAGCAGATATTACAACGATGTTGATCCTCTAGCATTTCAAATGTGAATGTGAGTGTAAGGGCTTGTGAGGGCGCCAGTGAAACCAGTGAAGTCATGTAAGATTTACATAATAAAGGTACATTTATATAAATTTACATAATAAAGGTGAATGGCGGATGGATACAACAGGTACGGATACAGAGTTGCACCTAATGTACCATAATTAAGGAATACACTAAATTTAAAAGGGGGGGTATCTTTTTAACTGTCACAATATGATTACCGAAACCGATACAAATAAAATACAAACCAAGTCACAATAGCAATTGACATTCTTTAACATTAGGCCTATGCCATTATAAACTATGGGTGGAGTTTCCCTTTAAAGAATGTCAAATCTTTTAGATGTAGTTAACTTGACCAACACAAAAATCCTTATAAATTCTTAATTCCTATTGGCTTTATGACGTAGGATCTACTTTTCATATTTTGTTCACTCCACACCTCCTCATAACGGCTTTTGGGGTCTCCTCCAACCAACCTAGATGCGGCATTGTCTTCAAACACAAAACGAGGCTCATATTCATCCAACATAAATCATCACTCAAATTCTTTCTCCATTTTGGATTCCAAATCATCTTCCTCGACATAATTGTCTTGATCCTGCGTAGATTCAGTTTCTTCGTTTTTTATTTAACGAATATTTAAATTGTCGCTTTTTAAAATAGGGTTCGGAGTTAACCACTTCAGAATTTTCAAGATTATCTCGGGGTAGTCAGTTGGAGTCGAGTCGAATATTTTGTTTTAAATGGTGAGAAATCCTGCCCAATATTGAATCAGAGTTTACAAGGTAAAGCCGATGATGTTGCTCACCTCTGTTCAAAAACAAGAAATGAAGTGGGGAACTATTTCGAAGTGCAGCTTTTTAGACTATACTGAGAGTATGGTAAACTGTAAGAAAAAGAAAACACTAAAAAATACAAATAATTATAGAAGATAACCTTGTTGCTGTATTGGCATCATTTCTCTCTGAAACACAGTTCTTTGATTAGGGTTTGTACGTTTGATTTTGTTCCCTAATATTTTGTTTTGCAACTAATATCGCTGTCCTTGATGTAACGTAAACAATTTCACATTATTCCACAATTTCAAATTGCGGCTAAATTTGGAGAACGAATGATCTCGTTTTATTGTTTTTCAATGAAGCCTGAAACAAGTTAATAATTTAAGCTGTTAATTATGAGTACATTTTTCTCTCATCGAAATGATAAAAAGGGGTGCACCTTTGTGTCATTGCCTTTAATACAACTAGTATTTCCATTATTTAGGTGCATTTTTTTTTAAAGATGTCTCCCAAAGTAGTTAGACATGTATATTTGCAGGCTTCTTTTTTTGTTTTGTGTGTGTGACTCCTCAATGAAACCAACGCATATCTTGATGAACACACATAGGTCAGTTCTCCCAATTTTTTTTTGGATCTAGTAGAACTGTATTGTACCTCTTGTACTCAACTGAACAACAGGTTTTGCAAAACAAAACTTCCAGCACATCAAATACAAACTCGTGTACATTTTACCATCGATCGCTATATACCCCTTAAATTTCAACAAACGTCCACACAAGACACGCCGCAAATTCATTGTATGTGGTTTAACAGGTTCAGTATGTAAGTTGTCACAATACTGTTTTGTCTCGTGTGGTACAGATTATGGTGTTCAAAGGCCGACAGATCGCCGTCGCCTCTGAATACGTCGACGTCAAGAACGACGCTTATGCAGCGTCGCCGTCGACGTCGCACTCGCCGTCGCAGTCGCCACTGAATCTGTTTTTGTGTACACCATTCCTTCACTTTTAAAACATGTATTAACATTTTGCTGGTTAAACAAGTTTGTTAAAATGTTAGAACTGAAGGTTTTTTACCATGTACATGTACGATGCAGCCAAGCGTCAATACATTTACATCATGTTTCATTCAGACTCTTTTATTTGAGGCTAGGCGTATCCATAAATCCAGGAACAGCAGTTACTGTACAAACCCATTGATGTACATGTTGTACGCTAGTAGTGTGTACTGACTGTATGTTCACTTCAAATAACAGTTGACAGGACAATTTTTCTGAAATTTGGCCAAGGAGTGAGAAGAATGATGGTTTCGTTGGAGACAATTTAAGTAGTAAGACTCTAAGAGTAAAAGACTGTAACTTCTTGTAAGTGTTCCATGGAAAGCATTTCTTTCTCACTCCTATTTTTATAAAATATGTGTAATCTATCAACATCAGATTTAAGTTAATGCATTGTCATGCATGTGGTGGTGGTGGTTGCCAACCAAGCCATACTAAGAAATGTTCATGTAAGTCATGTCAAAGTGATGACCACGTATACGGAATTCTAGCCCCACTTGTGTGGCCAAGGCTAGCTGAATCCTTAGCCACACGTCCAGGCCATCTCTTCTTCAGCTAGTCAGTGAATTTGAGTCAACTCGTACCCTTGCAAAGTCATGCCAAGCCTAATAACATTATCAGGTCAAGCAACTCAACGGTTGACTCACGTAATAACGGCAACAATCTTGTGATTTGTTTGTATAATATGAATTAAGTACTCAGTCTTTTTCCATTTCTTTCAACACAGAAAACACAGCAGGATGAAACCCCGCTTTTTCGAGTGACTCAAGAGCCATCTGCATCAAGGAGTCTAGTCAGCCATCTGCCACTCAAAACGTGAGTTCCATAAAATGTGTATGATTGCTCGATTTAAGGTTCATTTGGGTAGAATGAATGTCGAATCCGATCAACTGGAAACAAGAATTTTTTTCATTGTTAAGGTTGAAGGTTGGAATTAGTAGTTGGGTACCCTTACAAATAATCTAGCTTTGTAAGAGTTCATTTGAAGTTTGTTGAAACCAATTTCCAAGGATTCAGCATTCCTTCCCACTATGCGCTTGAACCAATAATTAGTTAAAATTTTATTAACAATGCCAATTGGTTTTTTCTCACTTTCAACAGGCCAGTTACCTGGACTGAGGAAATGCACGTGATGTTGTGTAGGGAAGTGGATTACATAAATCCTTTTCAGTATAAAGAGCGAACAAAGGAAAGGGGGAAATGCTGGGAAGAGGTGGCGGCCAATCTACGCAAGCATGGATTTGATGTTACTAAAAGAAGTGTAAGGGACAAGTTCAAGGCCTTGAGAGACCAGATAGTAAAACGGAATAACAAAGAAGTGAGGGAAAGCGGTATTGCCCCGGAGCCTAGCGACATTAACAAGGAGCTAAACCAGCTTGTAGAGGACCTGGTGGAATTGGAAAGTGAAAAACAGTTCGAGACAACAGACCAACAGAAGGAGGAGAAAAAGAAACTGGATGGAGTAGAAATGAGGAAACGTGCAATGGAGTCATTCAGTGAGACAGACAAAAGGTAATTTGTAAACAATTTTAAGTTTCATGTTTTTCGTTAAATTCTATTTCAAGTCTTTACAGTGGCTATAAAATGAATGGGTACAAGTTATACAAGAACTGTGGCCTCAACATATTCAAAATTAGAATGATTTGCTGTCTGAAGTTTATCTGACGTTAGAAAGTTTTACCCTCATGAAAAATAGGTGGTCAGTTGATTAAAATTAGTGTAGTATATCACCCGAAGCTAATACTAGTTTGGTTTTACATGTATGTTTCAGGTTGAAGTCTGAGAAAGAAGAGAAACAAAAGAAAAAGAGAAACACAGGAAGTGACGCTAGTCAGTTCTTGCTGAAAAAAATGGAAATGGATAGAGAAATTAAAGAGCAGGAGTTGGAGCTGAAAAGGGAGGAGGCCCAGAAAAGGCAACGATATGAAGAAAGAAGACTAGAGAGAGAAGAAAGAAAGGAGGAAAGAAGGAGACAAGATGAAGAAAGAAGACAGGAGAGGGAAGAAAGAGAGGAAGAGAGAAGGGGGCGGGATGAAGAAATGAAGCGAGCACGGGAAGAAAGGGAGGAGGCGAGAAGAAGAAAGGATGAGGCAGATAGAGAGAGAAGGATGGAGCTTTTGCAGCAGCAGCTGATGCAACAGAACCAGATGATTATGGTGCTGCTGAAGAACCACAATGAGCAGTAAAGCCAATGGACACATTTTTGTCAGTGTTGCTACTTAAAAGTTTATTCATTCCGAAAACGTTTGTTGCTGGTTTTTCAAGTTTATATTTAGCAGTTGTCTTCTTTTATGGAGGTTTTGTTGGAAAAACAAAAAAACAAACTTCATACTTATTCTGCAGTTTTCCAGTTTGGGAAAAGTTTTCTGCTTCCCAAGTTCCTTTCATAAAGAAAATATGCCAACTTAATGATTTTCAATAATGGTGTAGTTGTTATCTTAACCATACTCCCTGGACTCCAGTAGGTGCTCTTGGATTTAGTACTGAGAAACTGCAATTCAAAACTGCACATGCAAAAAAACTCACATTGACTCATAAACCTTTGCCTGTTCTGGGAGTGCCCCTTTTTAATTTTACCCACAAGAATGTTTGGGAGTGTTACATACTGTTGTTCTTTTTCAAGCAGACATGCAGTTGACTTTTATATAGAATTTTTCATTTACTTTAAATTTCTGTTTACTTTGAAGAGGGACTCTAAGGTCAAATTCAGTTCTGTGATGCACTCATTTTCCAATATACATGTAGTCCTTAAAAGAATGTGAAAAAAATACCAGTCTCTACCTCAATTTAAAGTGGTGTTAAATGTCATTTTATTTGATACCCTTTCAGAGCGATATTTGAAACATGACATTGTTTTCTTTCGATAAATGAGTCTGTAACCTTTCAAACAGGAATTGTTCTTTCGTCAAAAAGTCACAACTGATTTGATTGAATGATATGGAGATTCAGGAATGAAATACAAATACACAGGCCCATTTATTTAAAATGTGACGTCATTGTCGTCTTTAAATGTTGAAACAAATTTCGCACTGGAAGGGTATCAAATAAAATGAAATTTTACACCCCCCTAATTTTTTTTCACACTTTAATAAGGAATCTATCTATTGGAAAATGAGTGCACCACATAAATGAATTTGATCTTAGAGCCCCTCTTGAAATTTCTGTATTGCCGTTCCAAAAATATCATATATGTACATGTAAGCCAATCCTTGCCCTTTATTTACAAGACGCCTCAGGCTTATTGATTGGTCGATTGATCGATTGATGTATTTCTTTATTTATCAAAGGACATTTTAACACAAACAAAATTAAAATCACAGGACATTCTTAAAAGTCATACACAATAAAATTAATTAAAATCAGATTAATTGTTTTCTTTTACTTCTTTGTATCCTTTGGGAAAGGTGCTTTATAAATACGGTTATTATATTATTATTATTATTATAATATATTATTAATTTATTTGGAAAAATACCAAGTTATGTGAAATAAATAGTCTGACAGATAAATTTATTTTATTTCTTGTATTTACTTATTATTTCCTTAACCTTTTAGGTGTGTAATCTGAGGGACTTTGTCAGAGGGCATTCCAAGATTAGGCCAAAAGGGGCAACAGAAACTATTGGCTGTTCTTAAATATTGGAATTTCCCCTTGAATGGAATCCCTCATAGATTATAGCCTGCGGGCAATTTTATAGAGCTGCTGAAGCACAAAATGTGCTTAAGTACAACAAAATCCTTGCCTAGTAAAATAAGATTACCAGCCAATACTCCACTCGCTTGTTATGCTAAGAAAACAGCAGCTACCAGTCACAAGCAATGCACACTGCTTGTAGTTTTGGCCAGTAACATGGGTATCATAAGCAAAATTTTGTGCTTAAGCAACTCTTTGAAATTGGCCCCTGTTTGCCAGGATCACTTGCCTTGGAGTGGATCAAAAATTAATCATAGGTTAAGACTAAAAGCGTACGAATCTTGATTAACCATTTCTTTGAGTAATATACTGAACAAAAATAATAAATATAATTACATTGCCTGGTAATACAAACTTTCCCTTAACTTAGCCTTGAAAATATTCGTCCAAGCTGGGTGGGTCTTGCCCAAAGTAACGTGAACACACATTGCCATAAAGGCACGTATGAGCATTTGTTAGCAGCCCTGAAACAATATACATTTTGCCACATGCTGATAAACAGACTTTTTGATTCTTCTTGAAGTCGACAAACTTGAAGAAGTTGATTATGTCACCAAAAAGCCACTCGACACTGATTCTTACACTGCTCATTGACTTGTTGTAAGCCTCCTGATCTGCAGTCACATCGTTCCCTTTGAAGGGACCCTGGAGATGGGCCCGTAATGGATAAGCTGCATCTCCATAAATGCACATTACACTGCCCTCTGGATCATATGATCTAAGTTCTAATTCAGGCAATAGCCCTGACTCCCGCAACAAAAAGGAGTCATGCCTCCTTCCTTCTAAGGGCCCAAACAAACTTGCAATTATCCCATTTGCAGCAGTGACGGATTGATACTTTAGAGCATGAATACGTTTGTGTCCGTTGTACATGACCCGTTGGTTTGTATTAGGACGGCATATTGGGCGCACTGTTCCATCTACAAAACCCCAGCAGTTCCTAAGTGCCGCTCCCTTCTCATGTACCGCTGTGGCATACCTCAGGAGGTGTGCAGGTGACAGCCATGGTTTATTTAGACTCTCAAAGAGGTGATGGAAGTTTGAGTACAACAAATTCATCATATGATTTGTGACCAAACACAACTGTGGCACGTCTCGAGAACCCTGTGAAGCCCAGGAAAGACCTAAGCTCAGTTACTGTCGTTGGTTGTGGCCAATCCTGAACCACGGATATCTTGTCAGGGTCTGGTTTCACTCCTTCACCCGCTGCTACCAAATGCCCCAAGTACTTAACTTGAGTCTGGAAGAAAGAACACTTTGCTGGCTTGATCTTCAACCCATACTGCTGCAGACGAGAGAACACCCGCTCTAGCCGCTCAAGGTGTTCATCAAAGGTCGATGAGAATATTATGATGTCGTCTAGGTAGATCAGGATGCTTTGCAGGGCTTGATCGCCCAGGCAACGTTGCATGAGGCGTTGAAATGTTGCTGGGCTGTTGCAAAGCCCGAATGGCATTCTTGTGTATTCATACAACCCGAACGGCGTCACGAATGCTGTCTTTTCTTGATCCTCCTCCTCCATGGCCAACTGGTAGTATTCCGACGTCAAGTCAAGAACGCTGAAGTACTTCGCTCACCCAAGGGCTTGGAGTGATTCATCGATCCGGGGCAAGGGGAAGGAGTTCTTGGTAGTAACTGAGTTTAGCCTCCTGTAATCAATACACAGACGTATAGTTTGGTCCTTTTTTCTAACAACAACTATCGGCGATGCCCAGGGGCTAACACTTTCACGAACAATCCCAGCATTTACAAGTTCATGTATGTGCTGGCGAACTTCCTGATACTGTGATGGCGGAAGTGACCTGTATCGTTGCCGGATCGGGGCCGCGTCACCCGTCTCTATGGTGTGCTTCACGGTGTCACAGTAACCAAGGTCTCGGTCATGTCTTGAGAAGATGCCTTCATATTGCCTCAACATCCCCTTGAACTTCGCTTGTTGATCTGCTGTTAACTCGATCCCTGGCTCAAAATCGCCCGTCTGTAGACCAGTGGGGTCCGGGGTCATCGATGAAGAGCAAAAGGCCGTTTGGATGACAGAAGGGTCGGGGTGATTCTGATTGGCAGCATCCGAGTTGATTAACTCTGCAAGATACAAGGTTCCTATGCAGGTATGACTTGGGACGATGGCGTCACACTCACTGTCATTTGTCAAAGCCACCAAAAACATGCCGTTTGATACTGAAACCAAACACCGCCCAATTTGCAGTGAAGAAGTTAGGTTGGACCCCTCGTCTGGTTCCAGGATTGCCTCATACGTCATGCCATCAGGCCCCAGTTGAGCAGTTGCCCAAAATGTGACAGTCTCGCCCTAAGGGAAAACTGCAGCTCCTCCCTTTGGTAGATATGCACGACTTATTCCATCCCTGGCCGAAAACTTGACTCTCTTCCCTGTTGCTGCTAAGGCTCTCTCCCATGTTGGCCCTTGTCTCTCGGTGCGAAGCTGCTCTAAGTATCCCTGATCGTAGTCTCGAACCAGAAGGCTCCAACACTCCCCCAAAACATTCATTCCTAAAATGCATGGAGGGCCAACAGGCTTCGCTACCCCGTCATTCTCCTTAATAACAAGTATGAGTCGGTCAGGTATGTTGGTGCCGAGTGCGGTCACGTCTGCCTCAAAACAGCCAATATATGGTATGTCTGCCCCATTTGCTGAAAGCAGTCGGAAGTACTCTGGAATCGCCTTTATCTCAAACCCGCGTGGTTTCAGGAACTGGTAGTAGTACAGCTCAGACACAGTGGAGACCATTGACCCTGTATCGAGCACTGGACTGGATGCAAGCAATTACGTGTACCGAGCAGAACATTGACGCAGTAACAATTTGAAACAGCCGTATTAAAAAATCGCTGATCTACTGAGCCATCCCATGCCCCTCCAGCTGTCTGGCTCCCGACAACTGAGGGCGCCTGTTTTCCGGACGGGGGTAGCACCGGGTGGCGGTCGGCGGATGTAGGGTTGACGGGGAATCTGGCAATTTCGGGCAAAGTGCCCTGGCTCTCCACAGTTGTAGTACCGGGGTACCTGCACGGGGGACTGGTGCTCTGGTGGGAATGGACCGTTCCAGGAATTCTGTGCGGGACCAAGGGGAAGCTGTGGGGAAGCTGACTTGAGGGCGAGGGCCTCAACTGACATGTAAGGTCCCAATTTTTTTCACGCACCCGTCCTATAGACGGTCCTGCTGTTCGGATTCTAGTTTCTACGCTCGAATCATTCTACCCATATCTGAACTCAAAATGTGGAATCTGGAGTCCGAACAAAGCAGCGATGCAAATAGTTTACAATGTAAACCTATTGATCTACTTCTATAAGACAGTGCAGTATTTGAAAAAAAATAACTTTTGTAGTCGGCAGGATTCGAACCTGCGCGGAAAGACCCCAACATATTTCTAGTCAGTCGCCTTAACCTCTACTCCTATAAGACAGTGCAGTATTTGACAAAATACATTTCGTAGTCGGCAATGTCGGTCGCCTTAACCACACGGCCACGACTACTGTATTCTGCAATGTACACCTATTTGATGTAATCCCTCGGGGCATTTTAGCATTTGACAATACAATTTCGTAGACGGCAGGATTCCAACCTGGGCGAGTAGACCCCAACAGATTTCAAGTCTGTCGCCTTAACCACTCGACAACGACTACTGTGTGTTATAATTTATACCTATAGTCCAGGCAAAATACATAATTTTGTTTTGTTGACCTCAAACAAATTGCAACAAATTGTTTTTCACCACAGTGCACTTCTATAAGGTCCCTAGAATCTCATACTAAAAATCTACAAAAATCAGTTATCCTATTAAAACCTTATGGAAAATCATATGAACAATGCTAAAATTGTGACATTTAGCCCAGCAAACAAAAACTGGGAAAAAACGACGTGTCCCTAAATTGGGCTAACAACTAGGTGAAGGGTTGCCTAAGGTGAGAGACTTGAACAAGTTCAAGGAAACCTCCCAAATTAAAGATTGTTGTTGCTAACAATAATCCTATCTACGTTAAAATGTATTTTGGGGATTTCCTTGAACTTTTTCAAGTCTTCCATGTTAGGCAACCCTTTAACTACTTTTTAACCCAATTTATAGACACACCATTTTTCTCCAGTTTTAGTTTGCTGGGCTAAATATCACAATGTTATTATTGTTCATATTATTTTTTTTATAAGGTTTTAATATGATAACTGTGCCAGTAAGCAACTTGGTGAATTTGAAGCTCACCAATAGTGACTACTTTATGATATCTGGAGACAGTGTAATGTGCGCACATTTATAGGGTCACGAAGTTGTAATTTTGGATAATTACTATGTTCTCATAATTATTCAGTCACTTATATGCTTTAGCAAATGTTATTGAAGTAAGGATATGTAAGTAGAATCACCAAAATTAACTTTTCAAAAAATAAAAATAAAATATATACCCAAATATGGAAATAAACATATTACACGGCAGGGATTAACGATTTATGCAAATTAGACATATTTCCACCACTTGGATTTGTGTAGATTTTTAGTATGAGATTCTATGGACCTTATAGAAGTGCACTGTGGTGAAAAACAATTTGTTGCAATTTGTTTAAGGTCAAAACTTATTTGTCCTGGACTACTAGTTGATCTACTCCCTCAAGACAGTGCAGTATTTGACAAAATACATTTCGTAGTCGGCAGGATTCGAACCTGCGCGGGCAAACCCCAACAGATTTCTGGTCTGTCGCCTTAACCGTTCGGCCACGACAACTGTATTTTGCAATTTTAAGTGGTTGATCTACTCCTATAAGACAGTGCAGTATTTGAAAAAAATAACTTTTGTAGTCGGCAGGATTCAAACCTGCGCGGGGAGACCCCAACAGATTTCTAGTCAGTCGCCTTAACCGCTCGGCCACGACTACCGTGTTTTACAATGTAAACCTATTGATTTATTTCTATAAGACATTTTTTTATTTTATTTTTTAAATTATTTCTAGTTTATTTTGCCCGAGATGGTGTCTACAGCAATTTGGCAGAAAATTATTAAATATGTTTAACCGACTTTAAAGTTGGAAAGATGACCAATAGAAGCGCGATAGCAATAAAAATAGGCTATTATGGAAATTATTTACATAATGCGAAGGGATTAAGGCTGCATAACAACATCATAAGCCTAAAGACGGTGGTACTGAAAAAGAGCCTGTATTGATAGTACTGCAGGTCCGATTAGGTTACAACTTGGTCTATACCTACACCGGGCCGGGATGTGTTACAGATGTCACCAGCAAACACAAGTATTTTTTTCTTTCATTGATAAATGTTCTCAATAACAACTGCTGTTCACTTGGAAATCTCTTTAATAGAAAAATATCTTTATTTTAAGGAGAATACAACTTTCTGAAAAAAATATAAGACGATTATGAATATTGGAAAAAATAACTTTCATTAAATGAAAGTGCGCTAATAAAAGGCTTTTTTTCTTATAAAACAAGACATAAAACGCTCAATAATTTATCTAAACAAATTACCTGCTTTTATATGTCATTTTTGTTAGATTTGTACCAGGCCATTGCCCGTGCATAGAATTACAAGGACAAACGCATTATGAATCTAGTTCTGGAAAATAACATATATTATTAGTTTGGCAAAATTTGATTTCAAACAGGCTTGAAATATATGGTATAAATTTGTACAAATTTGTACACAAATCACAGAAAATGGCAATACAAAAGAAATAGACGTTCAAATCTAAGACACATTCGAATATGCGGTTCGGTAAGCCCCTAAAGAGGTTTGAAGCTCTGAACTCTCGTAATGATAAAAATCGGGCATGCAAGTACTTTTTGTAAAGAATATAATTTCCTTGTGTTTTATTTACTTTCAAGTTGCATTCTTGTGAAAATGGTTCCGTCACAATATCTTTGAATTCCTTGGTTTTTTTTGCATCCGTACACTTTTATGAATTGTCGAACCTCTTTATATTATTTCCTCGGTTTTGTTCTTTAAAAAAATAAGCCACGAGGGGAATGGTTATCATGTTAGGTTATAGATTAGGTTATTAATTAAATGTAGGAGTAGAAGTAACTATCTCTATTTCCACCGTCGTCATCGCTCAGTTCAATCTGTAATTAACAAGAACAAACCTTTTTTGTATTCTCCCATTTGAAATTGATTGTCTTTCTTAACATTTTAATCAATTGAATGGGTGTATAATCTGCAGCCCTTTACTGGTTTTCTTGTACTTTTGGCTTTTCGTATCCAAGTACCGTATTGCTTTGCGTGGCAAAACAGGACCTCATACAATACGATAACTTTTTGAGAAAGTGCTGGCTCTCAAAAGAGCCCGCGGTGAGAGTAAGATCTCGTTGTTTCGAACAGTGTGCTCTTTTCGTCTTCAGGAGATTGTTGTATTTGCTGTCTTAAACGGACCGTGTACAAGAAAGTGTTAATTCAATAAATACATACCCAAACAGACACATCATGCTGCCGGTCGACTTTGGCTCTTGGAAGTGGTATGTGCTGCCATTAGAACGGGATTTGCGGCTGTCTGTGACTGTCACACCAGGGGTCCGACTTTCCCCTCAGTGGAACATAGGAAATGTCTCCTAATAAGTTTGACAGTAGGAATTCACTCATGGAAGACCAGATATACAAAATTACAAGAAATGTATTATGTTAACACGAACCTATTTCATTATATTTATTAAGAAAATAAAAAAAACCTACTATAATTTATACAAATTACATCAATGGATTTAATTGGTTATACTCCTGTAAACCTTTACTATGGTTAACGGGCTGAATTCCACAGCCGTAAGTATATACCCAAAACAGTCACTGTTCTGACCTACTTGGGGACCAATTTAATAATTCACACTTGTGACGATGGTGGCCACTCCGAAGTGCAGGGCACCAACAAGACCGTCGTCCGGCCGGTAGATGGTTCCACTAAGGCGGTGAAACTCCAGGCTTGGGAATTTCCTTGGTTTGTCCACAAAGGACTCAGTTAGGCCCTCGAAAGACTCAGGTAGACGTCTGTCTTGAGTCTTGAGCAGGGACTCGTTCACAAAGAACGTGGTTCACTCAGAACCCGGTTCACTCAGAACCCACTGATTTTCTAATTCCCACACGGGAAAGCCCTTCAGAAGAAAAGTCAAATAATTTCCACCAAAAACCAATTCAATGAAAGTTGAATCAGATTAAGTTATTTTTTTACAACTGCATGTTGGTACCGTTTTAAATATTTTTCTATAAAGAAATCCCTTATAATTTTCTTGTGTAGAATAAGACATTAAAATACAGCAAATATCACTAATAATTAAAATAAACTTACAGTTTGGCAAACTGGCTCTGGCTTGAGGGCCACGCCCCATGTACAGTACACATATACATGTAGCTGCACAGCGCTTTACCTTACATACGTACTGTGGACATTCCTTTGTCTTCGTGTAGTTAACAAACTTTGACTAAATACTCATTTTTCTCGCTTCCCCAAAACAAATTTACCCTCAAATTTGGATTATGGGCCTCTCAGCTGTCCCTTCGATCTTTTCTATATATAACCCTAACCCGTTTTTCCTCTAGCGCTCTTTTTCGGAAACTGAAAAACGGATTGTGGACGTGTACATGTACGTGTGTGCAAGTCCACAAACCGTAACCTCTTCCCGCATCGTGTGGACCTATATTGTTCGGAGGTCCACAGTGCGTATGCAAGACTAACTCACGCAGTCGTGAACCACATAACGACCGAGGATCGATATTGTGTTTTCCTTTGTTCCTTTACTATACCCAATCCCCATTGCTTTGCCATTGCACCGTCGATCGAGGACAGAATTCGGACAAGCAAACCGTCGATCGAGGATCCTTTGTTCCCTTTGTTCTCTTTTGTGTTTCGATCCTCGATCGTAATGCAAGACAAGAACACACACACACACACACACATCTTGATAAAGACCTTCAATCGTGGACGGGGCATTGTCCGACCGTCTTCCCTCTTTTGTTTATACTCTAACGTTTTCGGATGATCGCCATAGGATTTGTACACGAGAAAATATCGTGGACGTTTTGTCAATCGTGGACCCATTGTTTGACTCCCAATTCTTTTGTCCGACGACCACGATTGCCGGTCAATACAAACGCACAGGTTGACTGTACCCATGCACACACCACACAGACTGAGATGGTAGTGCCTATATCAGCCCACATACTGGGTGTTTCTTAGAACCAAAGTCCACTCGGGCATTTATTTAATTTACATATCTTGGCATGTACCAAAGTTCATTCAGGCATTTATTTAGTTTACATATATTGGCATTGTCCTAATGTTCGCATTGTTTCTTAAAATACTGGTAGCCCACTGCATTGTATTTAGGAGTGTTAAATCCAACCAAAGAAAACAAAAACTGCAATCTTTAATTAAATTACTACTAGACTCGGGGGGACCCATAATATATATACAAACAGTGTAACCTGATTTATAAATATTATCACATCTTGTGACAATAACCCCCATCTAAAGATGATACATATGAATCTTGACCATCACCTTTATAAATCAGTTACTTAAACCATGCAAAGCCCTTACAAGTATATAATTACAATGTACACCGGCTGAGAAAATCTGGGCCAACATTTTGTGAGCCTCTGATCGACCTTATAACAAATATGTACGGCTGTAAGCTAAGGGCCCACCGCATGACTCGACTATTATTGACCTTGGCCATGGTCATATATGACAAGGGGTGATGGTCTGTCTCTAGGATGAACTCTGTACCATACAAATAGGTGTGAAACTTTGATATCGCCCAGACGAGAGCAAGACATTCTGTTTCGATGACGGAAAACGCACGTTCGCGCGGTAGCAATTTTCGGCTCGCAAAGCAAACTGGATGATTTGTGCCTTCGCGTTCTTGCATGAGCACTGCTCCAATTCCTACATCCGATGCATCTGTTGCAAGAAGGAACGACTTTTCCGCATCAGGGAGAATCAAAATCGGTTCCGACTCTAGTCGCGACTTTAGAGTCTTAAATGCTTGTTCTTGCGCTGGCTGCCATTTCACAAGGTTCGGTGCGCCCTTTTTAGTCAAATCAGTAAGGGGTGCCGCAATTGCCGCAAAATTGGGCACAAACTTCCGGTAGTATCTGATCAAACCTACAAAGGATCTTACCTCCTTCTCAGTTACTGGTCTGGCGGCATTGATGATTTGCTCAATCTTACCTGGTCTGGGTTGCAGTGTTCCTCTGCCCACGATATGACCTAAAAATTCAAGGGACTCAAATGCAATAAAGCATTTAGAAGGTCGTGCTGTAAGACCCGCACTCTTCAGTCTATGAAGAACCTCCTTCAGTGATGCTACATGCTCTTCCCACGTCTCTGTGAAGATTAAAATATCATCAATGTAGTTAATTACATTATCCAATCCACTTAACAATTTGCGCATCATCCTGGAGAAGACGGCAGGTGCATTCACCATCCCGAAGGGTAGCACTTTGAAGTGATACAGGCCTTCTGCTGTCACAAACGCTGTCTTCTCTTGATCTGCATCTGCAATTGGGATCTGCCAATAACCTTTTGACAAATCAAGTTTGGAAAAATACTTGTCTTTGCAAAGCCGAACCATCAAGTTCTCTGCGTTTGGGATAGGTTCTGGATCAAAAATGGTAATCTGGTTGAGCTTTCTGAAATCAATGCAAAAACGGTTAGTACCATCTGGTTTTCTCACCAAAACAATAGGAGATGCATATGGAGACTCAGAACGTTCAATCACTCCTAGACTCACCATAGCCTCAATCTCATTTTTGATAACTTCTCGAGTCGCATGAGGAGTAGGGTATGGTTTTGTTCTGATAGGAACATCTGTTGTGAGATGGATTGTGTGTTGAATGAAGTTGGTCTTACCAGGTACATCAGTGAGAACATTGTCGAATTCCTGCAAGATTTCATTTACATCCTTGTACTGGTCGTCTTTCAGAGTATCCCCTATCATGACATCTTTTCTACTCTCCTTGGCATCGACTGGAGGAAGGATAACTTCAACAAGATCATTCGATTCCTCAATATCCTAAAACCTACTCCAGCCGTATCCACTGCACCTCGGTCAACATACAACTTCAGTAGATTCGCATGATATGTCTTTTGCTTATCTGCCACCAGTATCACGTAGTCGTGTTTTGCCACCTGTTTTACTACTAGATATGGACCTGCCCATTTCATTAGCAACTTGTTGTAGTCAGTTGGTCTCAAGATAAGTACTTTGTCCCCTACTTTAAACTTCCTGTCGCTGGCCTTAGCGTTGTAATATTTCCTGTGCCGCTTTGATGCTTTTGCTAACTCGTCTCGCGCCAGCTCACAGGTAGACTGTAGTCTATCCCGCAGGTCAACTACATACTGGTACGTAGTTTTGACGTCTTCGTCTACCTCTTCTTCCGATCAAATATCCTGAAGGATGGAGAGGGGTCCCTTGACTGATCTTCCGTACATCAACCCGAACGGAGAAAATCCCAAACTTTCTTGCGGAGCCTCTCGATAGGCAAACAACAAAGCTGGAAGGAAACGGTCCCAATCCTTGGGTCTTTCTGAACACATACGTCGCAGCATTTTTTTCAAGGTCGCATTAAAACGCTCAACTAACCCGTTGCAAATGGGATGATAGGGAGTTGTTGTGAGCTGCTTGATTGTTAGCAGTCTCCCCACTTCTCGCATGACCTCGGACGTAAATTGGGTCCCCATATCCGTTAGTACCTCCTGAGGAATCCCTAACCGTGAATACACCTCCAACAACGCCTCAGCAACCCTCTCAGACTCTATCCGAGGAAGAGCCACTGCCTCAGGATATCGTGTTGCGTAATCCACTACCACCAAAATGTATCGGTTTCCTCGTTCGGTTATAGGGTGTATGGGTCCAACCAGATCGACGGCTATACGCTTAAAAGGCGTATCAATGAGGGGCATCTCTCCCAGTGACACCTTCCGAACTCTTCCTTTTGACACCGTCCGCTGGCAGATATCGCAGGACCTGCAGTATCTCTGCACATCACCCGACACTCCTGGCCAATAAAAAACTCAAGCATAATTTGTCAGACATCTTTTTTACACCTAGATGACCAGCTAGTGGGGAGTCGTAAGCAAGCTTTAAGACCTTATCCCTATATTTCTGAGGGACTATTAGCTGCTTTATTACTCTACCTCTATCCACTTTGGGAGACTGATACTCTATGTACAACAAACCTTTGTACAAAACATATTTCGACGCATTCGCCTTACCCGTCAAACGAGGTGGGCCTTGGTCGTCGACATACTTCCACAGCTTTGTCAGAGTAGAATCTCGTTGTTGCGCCAACAAAATATCTTCTCTGCAAATCGTCTCCCAATTTGTCTCCACCACTATTAGAGGCTTGAAAGGTTTCTCTCGCTTGACCTTCATCGCGCGAGTTTCCACGGCTCCAACTGGTTTATCTTCTGCCAAAGACTCTGTTGTCTCCCGCATTACTTTCGAGATTGCCGGAGGTTGCCATGACTCATCGGGGCTCTGTGGATCTTTGGCTCCTATGATATTACAAATAATCAAGTCATATAAAGGATTCTCCATACATAACGCCTCAACCTGACCAACAAAAAATGGAGTATTTACATTTATCTGGGCAACTGGTGCTCGTCGAACTGTTCCGTCTAAGAGAATGCATGGTTGAATTCGACCTGTCAGACTCTTATCATCGATATATCTTTACGGACAACTACGGTACTACAACCCGTATCTCTAAGAACCGTTACCGGCAACTCACCCACTACACCCTTCCTTATTGGCATCGACGGCTCAATAGTACAAGCAGCACTAATAACGGGGAAGGCCTTTTCCGCTGTCTGAGGGGTCTCACTCTTCTTTACATCACGGGGGGAGGGGTGTCTGGACCTCACATTCAGGCAGGCGGCTCCATTTTGGGCTGGTTCCTTGTCCTTGAATTCTACCTGTAGTCCTGCAACTTTGTAAGACTTGCTAGACTGTGGGGAATTATTTGAATTGGTCTTGCAAAACTGTGCAATATGACCAGGCTTACCACACTTGTAGCATTTACGGTTTGCAGGTGGATAACCTGTTGAAGCACTGTTTGGTTTGCGGTTGGTTTTAACTAAATAAGGATTTGGACGGTTGATCTTTTGTCTTACCTGATCTGGCTTTTTCCTTGACCACTCGTGTGCCTCCATGTACTGGTCAGCAATCTCTGTTAGATTTTTTAAGTCCTTCGGCTTGCGCTCCTTCAGAAAGAGAGCGAGATCTTTATCGACAACTTCCACAATCTGTTCAGACACAAATAAATCTAGGACAGAATTATAACACTTGTCAATGTTCCCTAACTCAATCCAACGTTCCACGTATCCCTTCAACCGATCTGCAAACTGAGCATACCGCTCACCAGCTTCCCTTGAAGATGTCCTGAACTTTAGCCGAAATCCCTCGTCTGTCAACCTAAATCTATTCAAAAGTGCCTTTTTAATTTCCGAAAAATCTTTGGCCTTGTCTGCTGACAATCTTGAATATACCTCCAACGCCTTACCTTTGAGAAGGGCACTAAGAGCCATACCCCATTCACCTTCCGGCCACTCATTTAATTCTGCAAATTGTTCAAACCTTCTGAGGTAAAAGTCATCGGTTTGTTCATTAAACACTGGTAACTTTGGAATCCTTGCACTATGGGAGGACTTAAATGTACTCTGTGCATTTGAGGGGGAAGGATCATGTTCCTGTTCTATACGCAATTCATACGCCTTCATTTCCTGCTCATGTTCTCTTACCTTCTGGTTTTCTTCTCGCTGTATTCGGCGGTCCTCTCTCTCCAAATGTTCACGGTTCTTCTGATCTTGACTTGCCTCCCGTTCCCTGGCAAACTAAACCAAATCCATACCTTCAAGGCCGATCTCCTGTCCAAGTTTCATAAACTTTTTAAACTCCATCTCTGTCTGAATCAGGCTAACAGTAAGTACCAAAATACACAATGGAGGTAAGTATACAGATGTCCACCTGGGACATCTGTATACAATCTACTCACTCACGTGATCCTGGAACAATTGTCCTAATGGTTGAAAATCAACAATGTTGCGCAATGACACTTTGTAGGGAATGCAATGGAGGTGGGATCTATATATTTCTCCTGGAGACAGACCCTATAGTTAACCCCAAAAAAGAATCTCTAATCTCCACATATTGTACTTGGCATTCTACATACAATTACATTACCACGGTGATTCCTACACTGCCTGTAAATCAAGAGAAACTTCCCATTTTTAAAAATTGAACGAGTCGCGTTCCCGGACAAGCCCCCATTTGTCACACCAGGGGTCCGACTTTCCCCTCAGTGGAACATAGGAAATGTCTCCTAATAAGTTTGACATTAGGAATTCACTCATGGAAGACCAGATATACAAAATTACAAGAAATGTATTATGTTAACACGAACCTATTTCATTATATTTATTAAGAAAAAAAAAAAAAATTACATCAATGGATTTAATTGGTTATACTCCTGTAAACCTTTACTATGGTTAACGGGCTGAATTCCACAGCCGTTAGTATATACCCAAAACAGTCACTGTTCTGACCTACTTGGGGACCAATTTAACAATTCACACTTGTGACGATGGTGGCCACTCCGAAGTGCAGGGCACCAACAAGACCGTCGTCCGGCCGGTAGATGGTTCCACTAAGGCGGTGAAACTCCAGGCTTGGGAATTTCCTTGGTTTGTCCACAAAGGACTCAGTTAGGCCCTCGAAAGACTCAGGTAGACGTCTGTCTTGAGTCTTGAGCAGGGACTCGTTCACAAAGAACGTGGTTCACTCAGAACCCAGTACACTCAGAACCCACTGATTTTCTAATTCCCACATGGGAAAGCCCTGCTGAAGAAAAGTCAAATAATTTCCACCAAAAACCAATTCAATGAAAGTTGAATCAGATTAAGTAATTTTTTTATAACTGTATGTTGGTACCGTTTTAAATATTTTTCTATAAAGAAATCCCTTATAATTTTCTTGTGTAGAATAAGACATTAAAATACAGCAAATATCACTAATAATTAAAATAAACTTACAGTTTGGCAAACTGGCTCTGGCTTGAGGGCCACGCCCCATGTACAGTACACATATACATGTAGCTGCACATGTACATGTACATGTACAAGTCCACACAGGTTGACTATACCCATGCACACACCACACAGGCTGAGATGGTAGTGCCTATATCAGCCCACATACTGGGTGTTTCTTAGAACCAAAGTTCACTCGGGCATTTATTTAATTTACATATCTTGGCATGTACCAAAGTTCATTCAGGCATTTATTTAGTTTACATATATTGGCATTGTCCTAATGTTCGCATTGTTTCTTAAAATACTGGTAGCCCACTGCATTGTATTTAGGAGTGTTAAATCCAACCAAAGAAAACAAAAACTGCAATCTTTAATTAAATTACTATTAGACTCGGGGGGACCCATAATATATATACAAACAGTGTAACCTGATTTATAAATATTATCACATCTTGTGACAGTGACTCTCCGTACCCTATACACAGAGAGTAACATGCAGCTGTCATTGTTCGTGCATATAGTGGTAAGAGAGTGTAATGATTATCAACATGAACAATTCATTTGAGTCCCAATTGACTTTTTTCTCCTTACGTAGCCCGAATGAATATTTAACATTGTTGAAATTGTTACAAATATGGCAAGTTACAAATGCCTTTTGCTGCTTTGTGAGGTTTTGAGAGGAACAGTATGCTCTGCCCGTAAGGAAACCTAGCGACTCTGTGGAAGTTCTGGTAACCAATATCAAAGTGTACATCATAGTGTAATAAGCCGGTCTTTTGAATTTCGGTAACCGGCCTGAGAAATTGTAAGCCATACCTCAAGAGCACATTAGCCACAGTGCTCGTGAGACATTCTAGAACAATTTGCGGTACCAAGTGCCGATTGTCCTATAATTATGGCTGTTGTAGGTATTGTCGTAGAATTAATATTGTGGTAAAACAGGAGCTGTTAATTGGACATGGTCACGATAGTTGTTTTAAAATGTACCTGAACCTGAAGACGTCTGCAACAGAAAGCAGGAGATCGTGTGTTCGAGTCCTACCTGAGTCTGGTTTTTTTTCCTCGAGGATACAGTGTAAATATCAGTCGGTGAAGGGAAAACATATAATGTTGTACCTGAACTTCTTCTGTTGCCCGTTCCATCAACTCGACGATCTGGATCATCTCACGCTCTCTTTCATGTGAGAGGTTGTCGAAGAACGACCCTGTTGAGCTCTGCGTCTCCTCCTCGCTCAAGGCCCGGTTGACCTCCTCCCCATTGATGAACAACGTGGTCTGGTGGCGCTCGGCGTACATTTCCGGACCGTTCGGTGAATCCACTTTCCCGTTCTCCTTGTCTGAATTCTTGTCGCCCTTTTGGGGCCGTCTCGAGGCAAAACAATTCAACTCTATTTTGATTTGCACACAACTTACATTGTTTTGGTTTGAGACGGCCGCGCTGCGGCAGAACGTCGCGGTGGCAGTCGCCAGTAACAGGACCAGGCAGCCGAAGATGATCGCAAAAATGACAAACGGTGACAAACCTTATTAAGTAAAAGAAGGACAAACCCGAATATGACAGATATAATAGTTCAGCAACAAATGTTTGGCTTGATACCAGAGGTGTTTTGGTGATTTGTGTAGAATTATTAGGTCTTTCAAATGACAAAAAATCGACAAATTGTTTCATTATGTGGTGCATTGTCTAATGTAAACTTTGAAATATACAAGTGCTAATAAACACAAAATACCACTTTAAAATTTATTTTTTATGAATTCGGTTTATTGTTCGTTTTTTATTTAAATGTTCTTCTTTTAAGTTGGTTTTATTTTCTGAAATATTTTGTTTTTATAAAAAACATAAATCTCCAAAATATCTTGAACTTAATTGTCTTGTGTGGTGGAATATTCTCCTATTTATTTAAATAAAAAAACTTTCGTACACACTTGGATTTTCGTTTTGACCTTTCTATAGTCTTTTTGTTTGTCTGTATAAATGCTGTTTGGTTAAAGTGATAGACCAATCCACATGTGTTTTACCATTACCGTTAATATTTTCACAGGTAGGACCGCTGATACTTTCTGGACAACTGTTGGAAAGAAAAAAACATGTCTCAATTAATCGTGGCTGGCACAATGCGAACTTATCAACAAGGCTAATGTGAATGCGTATACCACAAACAAAAACGCATTAAAGCTTATGCCCTGATAACTTATCAATCTTTGTAGAATTTGGTGGAATTTGACCTGAAGTAATGTTTGTTCTTCAAATAAAACGCCACAGGTCGTCCCACAGGTCGTCCCACAGCCCCCCCCCCCCCCCCCCCCCAAGTATTTGGCAAACACTTGTGTAGCATTAGATTGTAGATATAAGTCCACAAGTCACTATAGTGCCACTCATTCATATTGTTTGTACTTTTTCATTGAGAACAGTTATTAGGATACCTCCAAATGGGCACTTAGGGAGACAATCACATAGAGATGTACACAAACTTAAAACAGTCCTAACTTGTTTACCCTAACCCTTTTCTCTAAGATCTTCGAGATTTATGCTATTTATACCAAAATCTGTCGTTCTAAGACAAAACTAACTCCCAAATATTGTTTTGTAGGGTAGCTAGACACTTCGGGAGACACTGAAATGTCTCCCTAAGTGCTACTGTCTCCTTATTACCGAAAAACTTACGCTAATTTGTCACAAGTATAGCTTATCCGTTACAAAGAATTATCAACAACAGAACATGTAGTGACAGATCCCGGATAGCCATTTAGCAATTGGCTACTATCCACGCAATACTTTTGGACTTACTGATTGTTTCAGATAAATCATGCTCGATAGATAAATTAACGTTTATAGCTGCCCCTACAAAACTTGACACCAACCTGCATCTGTAGACGTATTGTGGATAGTCGCCTATTGCTTCGCACGTTCCACCGTTCAAACATAAACCGGATGGGCACTGGGTTGTAGACACTGAAAGCAAAACAACAAATGACAATACAATATCGCAGCGCAAGACAGGCGAACCAGGTGTTGCTCATTAATAGGCTCAGAACACTGTGCGCATCGCTATTAGTTCAGTTCAGTTATATTGTGCACACGAGATATAACCATTGCAGGGAGAAATCACAACGGAACGTGGATATTTCATACCCGAGATCGAGAATGCTTTCTTGTCCAGAGTGAGAGACGAATTGTTTCCCAACGAGTCAGTCCGCAAAACCTCTTTTATGAGCTCGGGCGAGATGGTCTCGTTTGTCCTGTAAGTGGCCGCCGTCTTGACGATGATGCTGCCTTTCCCCAGCCCGACGCCCACAACGTTCTCAACCGACGATGTGGCCTTGTTATTTTTTAGGGACTGAAGTATCTGTGACACAGTTCGGGATAAGCACAAATAAAATAGTAAAGTAGTGTACATGTATATAGTATAGTCATAAGTCAACCATGTTTCAGTCTGGAGTTATTACTACAGTCCTTACACAGAGTAACAAGTCACAGACAGAAACAACGACAAATAAATGCTTTTGTGATTTGACTTGAGATAACTTGTGATGAATTTGCGAGATCTTGTGATTGTTTGAGTACGGAAAGAAAGTTGCTAAAGAGAGAATTACAAGAACGAGGATGAACGTTGTCAATTGAACAAGATAATGCGTCATTATAGTGAATTGCTTGACCTGAAATAAAAAATGGCGGTTCAAGAAGTATAAAGTTTATATAACACAGTTATAAGTTGTATCTTTCATAACAGTATACATGTACACATGCAATCATCGGAGACCCTAACCCAAAAGCCTTTTGTCTTCTTTTGTTGGTCCTTTTTTTTCGAAAGACCTTCCATATTGTTTTGTACACAAATTGGCAACCAGAAACGTTTGGCAATATCGAGCCCTACTTGCCTATTATTGTTTGACCTCCCATATTTCAATAAAAACAACCACAAACACAAATTCTTAGTTTTGAACGAGTATTTTACTTACAATTGGTATCACTTGGTTGAATAGTTCTTGAGAAGCCTGTGAGTGAATGTCTCTATATTCAAGCTTGTAATCCGCCTCTTGTCCGTTTATTGCTGTCAAGCGCAGCTCGGTAGTGAAACTCTTCTTGGCTAAAAAGCGAAGGGAAGTTTAAGTGTCGACGAAGGGGCATTTGTTTTTGGAATTGCCACATAGCCAAGTAAAATGTATGATTTGTTTTTGTATGAAATGTGGACACAGATAACAACAGACTTAAACAAACTCCGCCAGGCCCCGCTAACCAGGTAACAGTCGTATTCACACGTATTTCGCTATGTCAAAGGTGATCTTTTTGTCTGCCGATCATCAACAAAAGTGGAATGGGAACTTACGCCTGCAGACTCCGTCCTCGTCTCGCGCGTATCCATCCGCTGTACGGCATAAACACTCGTAGCCATTAGGTTTCTCTGGATTTGGTGAACAGTATTCGCTTTTTTTGTCGCATTGATGTTCGCCTGTGACACATGGGTTCTTCTCCGGAACAACTGTCAAACAAACACATAACATTTTAACATGAAAGCGTGTATTTTGCCTGTAAGCTATTTTTGTTGTAACCAATCGCGTCTATAGTACAAGCCGAAGGAAAACCTGGAATTAGAAACAATTGTCATGGTTTACTCTGGGCATTCCCGACGTTGGTAAAGAGACATTCATCATGCTCAAAAATACTGGACCACATTGCTTCACTGTAGTGTAACCGTATCCAATATGGTCCTTTTCAGTCGATTGTGTGCACATATGTACCCGTAAGTAGTGTTATCAAACTCGTGTGTTCTTAGTACTCGTAATAGGACCGAAAACGGTTGCATACCTTCACAACTTTTTCCTGAGTACCCGGGAAGACAGACGCACTCGCAGTACTTTGTGTCGAGCACTCCTTCGTTTTTACAAGTCAGTTGACAAGCTACAGACACAATTGATAGAGGTAATAAAGGAAAGATGCAACATAAAAAAAACACATTAATCACAATATTTGTCCCGACGGTTTATTTTCAAAGCGATCCTTGTTTTTGTTTCGCCGATCAAAAAACGGGACCGTATCGTAAGTCCGACGCCTCATAAGTCTGACGCCTCGTTAGTCATAAGTTCGACACCGGCAAAAAAAGTAAATGTAATTGTCGGATTTATGAGGCTTCGGACCTATGAGGCGTCGGACCATTGAGGCGTCAGACTTACGGGTGGACCCCGAAAAACCTTGCAAGTTCTTAAATCAAATTTGTTCTTTATAGAAACATGCATGGCTCATCAGACCATATTACTATAACATGGGATACAAGCTAAATCGCGAATCACTGTCATGTAGGGTACCCATTTACAAAAGAGTGGCATTTACGGGATAGAGTGGATTCAAAAGAAGTTATTCTTTGATATCTAGTGACAAATGTTTCCAGGAAACCAACTCTGTGAGACATTTAATAAACTAGGTAAATAATGACTCATGATAGAAGTGAATTAATTGAATAAAAGAGGAGATAAAAATGCGAGGAATATACTAACCAGGTGTAGTGGTCGGCATTGTTTCTGGTGTGGCGGCCGCTTCAGCAGTCGTTGGGGCTGGCGTGGCGGCCGCTTCAGCAGTCGTTGGGGCTGGTGTGGCGGCTGCTTCAGCAGTCGTTAGGGCTGGTGTGGCGGCCGCTTTAGCAGTCGTTGTTTCTGGTGTGGCGGCCGCTTCAGCAGTCGTTGGGGCTGGCGTGGTGGCCGCTTCAGCAGTCGTTGGGGCTGGTGTGGCGGCCGCTTTAGCAGTCGTTGGGGCTGGTGTGGCGGCCGCTTCAGCAGTCGTTGGGGCTGGCGTGGCGGCCGCTTCAGCAGTCGTTGGGGCTGGTGTGGCGGCCGCTTCAGCAGTCGTTGGGGCTGGCGTGGCGGCCGCTTCAGCAGTCGTTGGGGCTGGCGTGGCGGCCGCTTCAGCAGTCGTTGGGGCTGGTGTGGCGGCCGCTTCAGCAGTCAATGTTGCAGCAGCTGTAACTGTTGAAAGGAATTAATAAAAACAAACTTGATTTGTATAAATGTTAAGTCAGCTTATATTTAGCGTGGTATATGTAGGCTACCGCGTCTGTGTTTGTATATTTCTGTTCGTGTGCTTTTAAGACAGGAAAATACTGGTACGTCACAATTTTCCAGGTATTGACCTATTTTAGGAAGAAAAAGTTTGGTTTAAGAAGATTCACATAACAATACTCTATCGCAAGCGGGCCCTAGTGCCATCCTACTCAGACAGACATACATTGGACAACTCGCACATGTAAACTGAAAGACGCAACTGAAATTATACTATAGAAAATGTAACATTTTTTGTAATAATCAAAAATGTAATAACTACAAAATAAAGAATGTAATACGATAGTTGGGTCCAAGACATAAGTTCCGTGACCATTCTCTGGCTAGGATGGTTTGACGATGGATTTGACTTCTATGGACCATTTATAAAGAAATTAGCCTCCCGGTCCCTCTCAAAAATACCGGAATTTTTCGCTAGAGGGCCAAATCCAAGATGGCCGCCGGCGCCATCTTGGAAAATTAACGTTTGAACCAGAGCACCTAATATCATGTCTGAAAACACTTTTGGGGGTAAGTGGACCTCGAGGATTCCGATTCCGACATCGGTTTGACAATATGACATCAACTTGACCTAGAAATCTAAGATGGCCGCCGGCGCCATCTTGAAAAATTTAATTTTGAACCAGAGCACCTACAACCATGTCTGTAAGTCGACCACAAGGATTCCGATTCAGACATCGATTTGATACTGTGAAATCATTTTGACCCAGAAATTAAAGATGGCCGCCATACGATAGAGAAAAAAACATATTTTTTGAAAGGGAACACCTAGAAACATGAATACACACATTTTGTTTGGTTAAATCATTGCGCTGATGCAATTTGTGAAGGTCCTGGTCAGCCGGATATAATGGTTCTAGGAGTGAGCTCCTAATGGTATAAGGGCCATATCGGCTGGATTTGTATGTGGGTACAAACGTATTTAGCACAATGAAGGTCTGATTTATTTTAACAACGCACACTTTCTTTTCAGTTTGTGTCTTCGCTGAATACACCAATCACCGTCACTACATAATCGTAGTGTTGGCACCAGATTAGTTTTTCTTTGTACAGTTTTGTATCACAAACATGATACGTCTTTCTGTTATTGTTCCACTGATGCTGTGGTTTGAGTAGCTGTGTTGTTAATTGAGAAATATCAGTTACATTATCCCTGGTAATATTGGGTAAATGGGGTAATATCGGGTGACCTCAATGTACATGCTGACCCTAAGTGGGCGTGATAAACCTTAGTGAAACAATGTTGTCACTTTTTCTACATGAACGTTATGTTTTGCGTAATAGCGATACGTTTAGGGTGTTTTCGTAGAGATAATTGTGTAATATTTATTTACTCAAAGTCTCAAAGAAACGAATTTGCCAAAAAGCCAACACAAATAAATTAACAACAAAATATCGGCAAACTGTGATCACAGACGGCGGTGATATTGGGCACATATATAGCGTTCACTACACGCTAAAATTGTAGGAGTGGCAGAAGAGTCATTGATGTTTATAATGTATACATTGTAGTATTGTTCCGGTAGTATCGTAATATTAGTATTAAATAATATAATTAACCAATTAATCAATATCGGGTAATATCGGGTAATATCGGGTGATAATAACAATGCAATGACAGAAATAACGGTTACACTCTCTCTGGTAATATTGGGTAAAGGGGGAAATATCGGGTGGTCATAACGCTGCAATGTCAGAAATAACGGTTACATTCTCCCTGGTAATATGGGGTAACATCGGGTGCTATAATAACTAGCGTTATTACTCGTTACAACCCGGGTAAAATATCGGGTAAAATGCCCAGTGGGTAGTGCGCCCCCCTTCCTGAATTACCACCCCCCACCAATCGGAAATGGTTGGGAGCTGGTAGATGGTAGGTGGTCGCTGTCGCCCTGTCCGCCACACGCGACCTGATCTCCCGACGCATCTACCTGCATCAGGGCCAGCTGAAGAGAGCGAAGAAGATGAGCACGATTGGGATAATGATGAGGAGGAGGGAGATGATGATGTACAGAGGAGGGGGGATTCATCTGAATCTGATGTCCGGAATCTAGTGAGCCAGAATTCTCTGACTCAGACTGATCACATCTCTCAATGTCATATTGATTAACCTGTTACGATGTTGAAACAATGTGTGGCATAAGACAAGAGCATAATTGGTGACTAATCCTAAATGGGTTTTAATTGCGTTGCACTGTGGTGTCGTTTGTCTTCTCTAAAAAATATTTAAAAAACGAACAAATTATTTTGTATTGACATGCTTTTTGTGGTTTCATTTGATAACTACATGTATTTAAGTTACAGCTAAACAAGGAGCTTATTTTAAAGAATAATTATAGTTCTCTTGTCATTCATTTGGCTGCAACAGATTTTATAGAGGTAGTTTGCTTTAATATTAAAGAGTAAAGCAGTACCAAAATAAACGGGTTTGTCATTAACAGTTTTTGACCGAATTTAATTATGAATTTACCACCCCGCCCCATAATCACAAATTGCCATTACTAAACCTAGCATGTTTATTAGGCATGGACTCATAAGTAAAATAGCTATAATTGTTCCTTCCTTATGTACTGTATGAATGACAAACCCCACATCTTCATTTACCGTTTAAAAGTTAGGTTGTTCGCTATCGTATGGCGGCCATCTTACATTTCTGGGTCAAAATGATTTCACAGCATCAAACCGCTGTCTGAATCGGAATCCTTGTGGTCGACTTACCCGAAAAAGTGTCTTCAGACATGGTTGTAGGTGCTCTGGTTCAAAAGTATTTTTTTCAAGATGGCGCCGGCGGTCATCTTGGATTTCTAGGTCAAGTTAATGTTATATTGTCAAACCGATGTAGGAATCGGAATCCTCGAGGTCCACTTACCCCAAAAAGTGTTTTCAGACATGATTCTAGGTGCTCTGGTTCAAAAGTTAATTTTCCCAAGACGGCGCCGGTGGCCATCTTGGATTTGGCCCTCTAGCGAAAAATGCCGGTATTTTTGGAAGGGAACGGGGGGCTAATTTCTTTATAAATGGTCCATAGAAGTCAAATCCATCGTCAAACCTTCCGAGCCAGAAAATGGTCACAGAACTTATGTTTTGGACCCAACTACGATAGAGATAACGAGTCTGCGCTATCGACTGGAAGTTGACCGCACGACATTAACCGGACCCTCATTTGGTTTAACCTTGGGTTAATTGAGCAGTGATCCCAATGCAAAAACCCTCATGGACGATGACCCTGAACATGATTTTGATTGCGAGAACCACCCCGTATTGCTGGATACAGGAACCCCCGGAAAAGTATGAATTAACATTCGAATATTTTAAAAACTCGACCCTCATTATTTGTCAATTTATTATTTCGTCAAGACATCAGCTTACAAATTGTTTTTCATGAGAAATACACATTTCAACAAATTATCACTTTGGTTCACTCAGTTTGATCGTGGAAAACACAATAGATATTACACAAACGCTTCAGCGTTTGAATCTACCGATTCGACAGTGTGCATGCAGCGCAGACGTGCTCATTCGATCCCACAAACGGACAGAAGAATGGAATATTGATGACCATAGTCCATGGGCGGCGATCCGAGAAGGGACGAGGGAGGGGACAGCTATCCGATTAATAGGTTACGTATGAAGTTTTTTTTTAGCATACCCATTATAATACCTGATTGGTACTTCGTACGTGGTTGATAACAATAACAAAGATTTAACAAACACAATAAGGGTGACGTCATTGCACAACTACGCATCAAAGTTGTTATTGGTCGTGCGCTTTTTCCTCCAAGTATATTTTCTCATGTCATGTTGGCTACGTAATAAATTATTGAGAGTAAGGGAATCCTCTCTGTTTAGCGTCTTTGTTTCCGAGTTCTTTTTCGTAAGTCGAATCCCGGAATGATGGCCGAACTTCGTCCATTACAATGTCACCAGGATTCAGTGTCAGATATGAGCTTTGAGTTTTGCATAACTTGTTTACACCTATTTACACCACAGTTGTAAAGGCACCTTCTAATGTACCTGTATAAGTTGTTATTGCAATGTAAGTAAGTAATTTGCATTCACCATTTTCCATGCTTAATGAAGAGATTGCCCTATAATTTAAACCTACAAACTGCTGTAAAAGTCAGTTTATGTTTAGGATCCGCCCTAGTAGTTATAGTGAGTTACAATGCGTCAAACGAATTTAACTCCTGTAAGGACTCGGCAAAAATGGCTTAAATGACTAAAGTGGCTCAAAAGTATAAAGGTAATCACCCCTCCCCTGGAATCACTGTACGTTACAAATAATAATGATGACACTAGCTAATCACTTATTGCGAACGGTGAAAAAGTACACCTCGGTCCAGGTTTTTGAAAATCCATTTTATAATAAAGCATCGTGCCTGCTTTTACATTAAAACTCATCAATTGTAAGGTAGATTACGAGACACATGTACTATGTGCGAATAAAACAATCTTAAGGATCAACTTAATATTAACCCTAACGATTTTATGTATTTATTTATTCCATTTCTTTACCCAGGGTGTGCCAAAACAGTTTAAAACTGGTTTTCATTGGGGCCCTGCGTACATCATCAAATGAAATAACAGTACATATTATAAATACAAGGATATTACAGGAATTCAAAACATTAATACTAATTCTGATTTACGAGATAGGCAAAAACCCACCCAAAAAAAAAAACGTTGGGGGGAAAAAATAAGAAGGGGAAATTCCTATCTCCACATTATAGTGGCAACCAAGTTCTAACTCCGTAGATAAGCGCAATTGGCATAATATCTAACAGATGACATGTCGGAGCTCCGATTTAAATGTGCTTAATGAGTCCAATGTTCGCAATTGTTCGGGCAGATTATTCCAAATATTTGCACCGCTCACAGCGAAACTTGTGGCGTAGCATTCTTTTTTGGCGAAAGGAACTTTCAGTGCCGTGTGGGTTGATTGCCTTGTTTCGCGAATTACTGTAAGTGGTTTGAAAATATTTGTCATGTACAAAGGAGTCATTTTGTTGATACTTTTGAAGACAAGAATAGCCTTTTTGGACTTGACTCTTTTTGAAAAAGGAGCCCAATTAGGACGAGCAAACATATCCTCTGAAGGGGTGAGGAAGGTACATTTAAGGATTATCCGCGCGGCTCTTTTGAGACGTGTGTTTAACATATTGTCGTGAGATATGTACCTTCCTCCCCACACGGTACAACAATACTCTAATGTTGGCATAACTAGACTTACAAATAGTGTGTGCAAGCTGTGTTGAGGAAAACAATCACGGATTCTGCTTAGTATACCTAATTTAGACACCACCTTTTTTCTTACGTATTCGACATGTGGGCCCCAACTTAATGCTTCATCGATAATTACACCCAAACATTTATAAGACTTCACATTTTCAATACGACTACCAGCAATGCATACAATTAAATTAACATTAGATATTTTTTGCCTAGTACCAATAAGCATGCATTTGGTTTTGGTGGCATTTAAAGCTAGCTTGTTTCTTCCGCACCAGTTGTGAAAACTAGTAAGAGCTGTATTTAAGCTACTTTCTATTATATTAATGTTGGAGGAGCTACACGTTAATGTGGAGTCATCTGCATACATAAATAAGTTGCAGTTTGGGGCAATACAAAATGGAAGATCAATAGTATAAACAATGAACAAAAGTGGACCTAGTATCGACCCCTGCGGAACACCAGTGTTTACGAACAGAACCTTTGATATGGTGCCGCCAATATTTACAGACTGACTACGTTCACTTAGGTACGACTTAAACCAATTAATTACAGAAGATGACATGTTCATCTTTTTTAGTTTCTTTAGTAAGATTTCATGATCAACACAATTAAATGCTTTACTGAGGTCTATAAACACACTGCCTGTAACTTGTCCATTCTCTATGGCCGCAAAACACTTGTTTGTTAAGTCATGTAGGGTGCTTTCAGTTGAGTGCAGGGGTCTAAATCCTGACTAGCAACTAGGAATCAGATTGTTTTCATCAAGGTATCTATATACCGATGAGTGCACCCATCTTTCTAAAATCTTAGAGATAATTGGCAGTATAGAAATAGGACGATAGTTACCTGTACTACATTTATCTCCTCCCTTGTGAATTGGTGTTACTAAAGCACGTTTCCAATCTTTAGGGTATCGCTCACATCTTATAGACAGGTTAAAAATATGAGTTAAAGATTTAATGATATAAGGTGAAGCAATTTTAATCATTCTAACACTAATTCCATCCGGACCTGTTGCTTTTCCAACCGACATGGATGATATTTGCTTTCGAACAAACTCTTCTGTAATGTTAGGTACTACGCAATCTTCATCAACAGAATCAAATATAGAGGCGTCAGTATTTTCATCTATTTCAAGTTCACGCAAAGGGTAATTTCCAGCAGTACGCTTGCCGATTGTTGAAAAGTGTTCATTTAATGTATCAGCAATGTCGGCGATATTGTCAATATTTTTCCCATTTGGGGAAGTAATCGATTTCGGTACAGTTTGTTGTTTCTTAGGGAGTACCTCCTTCAGAGTTTTCCACAACATAGAAGAGTTGCTTTTATTTATCTTCTATGGTGGATGTGTAGTATTTACTTTTTTTACTGCGGATTTTATCAGTTACATTGTTCCGCAGGTTTTTGTATGAATCCCAATGAATTTGTAAGCCTGTGTGCTTAGCAATTTTGTGTACACGATCGCGCTGCCGCATAAGTTAAAGAATTTCGCCATCGAGCCACGGTACTGAGGCACCCCGAATGCGTTTGGTTTTGACTGGCGCATGGAGGTTAATAATACTGGAGTACCATATAGACCATGCATTATCCACATCATAACAACCAAAAACATCTTGCCATGGTGCATTACGGAGATCGTCCGTAAATGCATCACTGTCTATATTTTTTAGACATCGAAAATTTATTGAACGACCTTTCATTTTTGGTGTTTTCCAACTGTGTAGCCCATAAACAAGATAATGATCACTGATTAGGACTGGTAAAACACCACAGTCCTTTATGAGCTCCGGGTTGGAACTAAAAATGAGATCAATGGTAGTTTTAGTAGATTCAGTGACACGTGTTGGGTCATGTATGAGTTGCGCCATTTGGAACAAACTAAAGCAAGAAATAATTGGATTTGATTGCATACTATTGTATTCCTCTGAAACATCACAATTAAAGTCCCCAGTTGTAATAATTTCTTTACATTCACATGAGGCCTTATTAAGGATATCACTGAGTTTTCCCATAAATTCGACAGAGCTTGAAGGAGGCCTATAAATAGAACTGATAAGCACAGGCTGCCTTTGTTTGCACTTAATTTCAACCTATATACACTCGACATCATATATTTCGAGATCTTCACGACAAGAGAACATTAGGGTATCTCGAATGTAAATTGCAACCCCGCCACCATGTCGGTTCCTGTCTTTTCTGACAATAGAATGATTTGGTAGAGTTATTTCGTCATCAGAGATTGAGGCGTCGCAAAAAGTTTCGTTTAGACAGATGATGTCGAATGGATTTTTAGACATTACAATCTTAAAATGGTCAAATTTGTTTATGAGGCTTCTTACATTAAGATGGGCGAATGAGAAACCCCCGGAACTTTGATTGCAGATAATACCATCTGTTATGTCTATTTTAGAACCTTGCCATGTGGGTTGAGCAGCTCCCTGACCATTTTCAGATGTTGGTTCCACTCCTGGCCTCGATAATGTGTCGGGGGTGCTCTGGTCTGGGATACTGGCTGCCGTCGTTGATTGAGGTTGATTTGGTGCCGTTTCTGATGGGGGTGCGGGTAATACTGGTTGGCCATTAGAAAACCCGTCGGAACATCACGGGTCGCTGTAGTCCGCTTCGTCAGGACATCAGAGTACAAACTCTGACCGAAAGGGGTTCTCTGATGTGGAATGCGACTATCAAAGGTCTTTGGTGGTCCTTTGATGTGTTGGATAATGTTCGTGGCAAGTAGGCGCACTCCTGTTGAGTCGAGATGCACACCGTCCGACACAAGGTGGTTTGAGTTTATGTTACCGTTGTCAATGAAGCCCCAGTTATTTCGCTTTGCTATAGACTTGAGCAGATTATTATAATCATCTACTCTCTTGCACTGTGGCACCGTTTGGTTTTTACGGTGTATGATCGAAGATATTGTCACTGATCTTGGTTGTAGTGACTCGCCGAGGGAGGTGATCTGAGCGGCAATAGTCTCCGGGTTGGCGGATGTGTTGTTGGTCCCAACATGGAGAATTACCTGAGATACGTCGTGCTTGGTCGACAGCTGTATGGCGTGGGGAGCAAGATCTTGGATTTTTGCTCCACGCATGGTGTGGCACATCACTTTTTTTTGCCTGCTTAATCTCCTGGGCTGAAGCCGTTTTATCATCGAGTCACCGATGAGAAGCACATCTACACAGTGGTGTTCCGTTGGTGTGGATGCTGATTGTTTTACTTTAGGTGCCGGTTTGTCCTTTGCAGTGGTCAGCTTCTTGTGCTTTTTTCCTGTATTGATTCTGCTGCTCGTCAAATTCTAAGGACATTTTAGTTTTTGAGGGATGGGGCAAATTGTTTGGGGTTGGGGTTGGACAGGATCCCTGCTCCTCGGTGTCAGGCTGGCCGTTTAGCTGCAAGTACGTGTCGATCACCAACTCGGCCTCGGTCCGGGAATCACCGGTGCTGGAGTCGGTGATGACGGGATCCTCTGTCGCCAATGCAGCGAAGCGGTTGCTTGTCGGTACCAGAACCGTTAGGCCGCCATCAAATGTACAGTGGCTCGCTGGACTGATATCCGCTGTACGGTGGCTCGCTGGACTGGCTAGACGTGTGGGCGTCCATGGGTGGTTCCGGCTCAGAGCACTCGGCGGGCGTTCTGAATCATCATGGGCTTCACGAGAAGAAGGGCACATCAGCATATCAATGGTAGAATGGAGAGCGTCACATTCCTTCTTCAGGTGGTCTATTGTTTTCCTTTGGGAACAAGAAGATCGAGAAATCTGGCCAGATAGTGTTGCAAATTGGTCTGAAAATTTCTGATCAAGTAATTTTATGTCATTTTGGACCTGTATGATGGCTTGATAAATGACCTGTGGGGTGGGTTCGGGGACTTGATCGGGGGTTGTGACACCTGTTAAGTCCCGATCTGTAGTATGCCTTGTTTGCTTGTAATTTACCTGACAAGCTGAACTAAGACAAGACATGGGAAAAGTGTTCCGATGACCAAAAATATACAGACATAGGTCCTTGATGTCATCGGATGCTGTTTGATTAGATCTACGGGATTTAAGTAAAAAAACGGTACTTAGCTTTTTTGAGGAGTCGCCCGTTTCGTCGCCATCTTGTACGTCTTCACGGTACTTCTCCATCGCAGCTTCAAAAATCACAATCCTCGCTTGTAACAATTCATCAATGGTAAAATCACTACTTAGCACTGACCGCAATGGCATAGGCGGCGACACTTGGAATTTAGACACGATATCCAGTATCTTAGTGTCGAGTTTTGATAGGAAACTCGGAGAGCTGACACAACACACGTCTTGTCCGTTGGCTGCCATTTGACAGGTTCGATCTCTATCCAGCCAAACTCAAACACAAGGGTTTGGTGGTGTCCAGCTGATTAGTGCACATTTTAATAACACAGGTTGTTGGGATTTGCAAGAACGGGGAAGGTTACCAGCAAATTACTTGTATTTTATGTACTTACCTAGTGCGACCATCACCACTAGTCGAGACCAAATTTTCGTACAAACCAACCGCATTTTGGTACAGTCGTAAATAGGTTTTGCTAGATTAATTTTTTTATAAAATATATATTCCTCCCCTGGAATAAGTGATTTCGTTCCGGCTGGTGCAGGTGTCGTGGAAGTTTACCCAGATGCTTTCAAAAAAGGACTTTGTTTTCTCTATAACGCTCAACAGAATGAAATGAAATAAACGTTCGTTTGATCTCCACGCTGAGTTATAATGAGTCTCTGACGCGGGTGCGGGCTGTTTCAATATCTGTATTCATTAGAATTCATGATTATAAAAGTTAATAGTTAACTAGATATTAGCTGGTGGTAACTTACCCACTCCGCGTGGGTAGTTTAACCGAGCCAAAGGTTCCCAGGAAGATTGACCAGGAAGATTTAACCGAGCCAGAAAATCCAGTGCGGACGCGAAGTCTCGGTTAAATCTTCCATCACCCATTATGTAAGAAAATAATATTGAGAGCTAGCGTTGGGAACAGACGATCCGGTCGTCAAGTCGCGGTCATAGGTCATGCAGGGCGCCCTCTTTATTGTTTTGGAGCCAGCTCGGTTAGTTTACCCATCGTCTCGGCAATTATACCCGCGTCAATTGAATCCAAGTGCGGACGGTGGGAAGATCAACCCATCGGAATGTTACCTGGCGTCATGATCAAATTACCCAAAATGTTTATCCAGTGCGAACACGGCTTAAGTGTTCCTCGTCGGTTGGACTTTTTCTTCCGCAGCCTTACGGTAACTTATCGCGACATCCCTTCGTGTAATTCTACCGTGCGTTCCCACTTGGGCTTTTATACCGCGACGTAACGTTTTATTCTCCGCGCATTTCCATTAGATTACATTTTGTCATTCTACCGAAAATTCATGATACGTTAACCAAAACAAGTGACGCGGCTTATGACGAAAGCAAAGGTTTGGATCTTTACCATTCTTAACAATTGTCACCGTAAAAGCACGCATGCGTGCCGCGTCTATTCTTGCTTTAGTTTCTGGTGTTAAAACCTGTTAAAACGACAGGACCCTTCTTTTCAGTAAACGACTTAATGTAATATTGTGATATATATATATATATTTTTTTTAATAAGCCCACTTCACACGACGTGGAACTTGGAGCGCAGCTTGGCATGCGCAAAGCACCATTTCCCCGTTAGGGTTAGAACCCAAGTACCACTGTACACGAATCGAACACCATTGCACTACATCGCCCTATACTCGTATACCCAGCACGATATGTGGCAGAGGGGTACCCCCTATTATCCCTATACTTTATACGCACTCAACACCATTGTAACCTAACCCATCCCCACTTGAAACCTAAAAGGAATTCCTGAGATTCCGGGAACACAATAGTCAACACAAAAGAGGAGGGGGTTTCTCTGCCACATATCGTGCTTCATGGTGGTGTGGTCCCGTTTTTATAGCTGAACTTTGATCATACCAAACATGCCCCACTGCTGTGGGGTTTTTCCAAGGAATTTGTAAAAAAAAAATGCGTGGCATTTGGTATAGGTCCTTAAATAATTTAGAATTAAACAAATATATTGACCCAAAGGCACGGCCTATCCGAGATCAAACAGGGTCTTAGAGAGTTGAGGCCATTTTTGTATAATCTATAAGCTCACGTACACGGGTCATGATAAAAACACTTTTGTAGTAGTGAATGGACATAATGCTAAGTGGTGTCTGATGCGTGTATAACAAGTTTGCACAGCCGTCCAAAGTGCATAACTGAATTGTGACGATTTCGTAACCGCCCAGTGTGTCCAGCGCTTCGTTTTGGACATGCTGTCCAACATCTAAATCTGTGTTCACGATAAGATTAGCAAATATGACTGGCCGAAATAGACGTGTAATGCAGGCTGGTGGTATATGACACTGTGTTACCCTTACCGCTTGGAGAAAACAACGGTTCTGTGAAGAACCTATTACCCCTAAAAAGACGAAGTTCAAAAGGCAGTATTATGGACGGTGTGTTCGGAGAATGTGGTATACTGCGAACCAAACCGCCACGTATGTTTTTACATCATTTCCCACTTTTGAACTTACGCCAAAACCGTTGGTAGTGGATTGAGAGCCGACCTTCGATATTGGTGTGTCGGGTTGGCATAGAGGCTCTTTCCTCGCCTTTTATCGCTGTGACCCGTGTTCGAATCTCGCCTGGGCCAATAATTAGGTGGATTGGGTTTTCAGTCTCTGCCTGATTCCATGGGTTTTCCCCCGAATATTCTTCTGGGGTTTTCCTTCCACCTCTAAAACTGCACTTTCGATGGGCTTTAGCAGAGCTCTGTAATGAACAGCCTAATGTACACATCAGTGTTGGATTTGCACGAAGTTGTAGTCACTTATAAACCATCTAACATTTTAAAGGGATCGTATACGTTTGGTGATTACTCCAAAAAATTATGGTAATAAAAACTTACTTTGGATAGTATAATGCATTTTTAGAAACTTCACTTTGAAGTACTGCGGTTATGGAAAACGATATCACTTTTTATCCCCAAAAAATTTGAATCTTAGAAGCGTTACTGCAATGACGTTTCTTAGATTGTGTATTCCAATGCAGATTATTCTTCCTGCGTGAACATAAACCGCTCCAAATTTTGGGCGAAATCTCAAAATCGCTACTACCTTTTGAAATGAAATTTGTACGGGTTAGTTTTATGGTATATATTTATAACTATATAGGATTGAAATAAACAGTGGGTTCCAATTACCAAACGTATACGATCCCTTTAAACGCATCATTGAACATAATTCCGCGCCAGATGTGTCAGCAAGATGTGTATTGTAGGCGAATAAAGCAATGGCTTATGATCATGGTTGTGTGTCGCACGTGAAATGTTACGCCCTGCCGGCCACACATTCCTAAATTCACCAACATTGTGTTGCTTGATTGTAGCCATGGACTCAGAGGGTAAACATTATGAGAAGTTGCCAGGGCTTCAACGTTGAGGTATCTGTACAATTGTTTGTTCCCGTGCACCCACTGGACCCGTTTTACCAAGTTTGTTGATCCCAGTGCCTAGTAACTGTTGACCCGAAACTTACCGCTGAATGGAAAATTATGAAGTTTGAAAAGGCTTGGCGGTTGAGAATCGATGACGGGTGATAACAGTGGCAGACTTTGATTAATGGCGGGATCCGAACTGTTTTGGACTTTTGAAGTCCATAGGAATATCGTAACAAATATGAAAATCGAATAGCCGTTTGAGATTTGAATACCAGTTTGGTGTTGCGCACATTGGCTGTCTTGTAATCTTGGTTTCGCGGTTTAAATGTAGGATACACCATTGGTTATTGCTTGGATTATCACGAATTGGTAGATTCGGCGGCTTGTTCTTTTTTTGTAAATACCGTTTAACTGACATGTTTTCCAATCGTTGATGCCGAAGAAAGCAGGAAAAACGGCGTTCGTTTTCAACCGGCGTTGGGCAGTAATTCTTATGGTGTTCTTGTGTTTTTTTCGCGATCGCCGTTCGAGATCTGCAAATGGTGTATCCTATACCTTTAACTTGTTTCTCGTATAACTTTGGATAAGAAAGTGGTGTATTTGACAGAAACATTTCGTAGTCGGCAGGATTCGAACCTGCGGCGGGAGACCCTAAACAGATTTTCTTCCTACGTTCCTACGTCAGAAAATTAATTTCTTTTCTATATCTTCCTCATGTAATACTATTAATATAATTCATAAACCGAAAGAAAAGGGAAAAGACAACAATGATTTGGTGAACTATTGGGATGGTAGAGCACTGGAACTCGCTCATTTATTTTGTATACATTGTATAGACAAACCCTGGAATCTGGGTACATTTTTAACACAACTGCGTGCGTTACCAGAGTTACAATCTCTTATAGTATATGGATATATTTATATCAGTTGGACACACAGGTCCTAATTGCCGATAGGTTTGGAAGGAATGATGGTCAAAAATCTATGCACAATACAATGCCAAAAAACAGGAAATTGTCTCGATATAGAAAGTGAATAAGGCAGGGCGATCGGTGCCACGGTCCTGCATTTCTGCAGGCACTCGGAGGCCACGAAAAACCTCTTATTTTTAAGAGGAAACGTGGTTGCATCCTAGGACACCGATCGAGGGTGCGCTCCCTGTTCCCCGTGGTTAGTTATTATTATTAATACCGTTAATACTATTAATTATGGGCTTAAGTCGGGCGGGAGGGAGGGCAAGCGAGGTTCGAATGCTTAGACCGAGAAGAAAGGCATTGAATGCAATGCCCGCTTTTATAAGCTAAGAGCATTGGGGCGTAACGAAAACGTTATGTAACGGCTCTATTGAGCCCACCTGTCGTTCGATACCGAAAAGAAATGGCATTTTCTTCCTACGTTCCTACGTCAGAAAATTAATTTCTTTTCTATATCTTCCTCATGTAATACTTTTAATAGAATTCATCAATCGAAAGAAAAGGGAAAAGAAAACAATGATTTGGTGAACTATTGGGATGGTAGAGCACTGGAACTCGCTCATGAGAAACGCCAAAGAAAGGGAACTTAGATTGGCCGTCAAATTGGGTGATGTTTTTTGTTTTTGTTTTTGACTAAACAGTCTTGTTCGATTGCCAAATAATTTTGGAACACAATTCAGTATTTCATTCGGTACTCAATCGACTGATAATGCAAAGCTAAAAATCAGCTTGACGTCTTACAAATTGCGTCAACAGAAAACAATGTTTCCTCTTGGGGCCAAATTCAGTATTTGCATGCACTAATCAAGTGATAATTGACTAAACAGACTCGTTTGATTGCCAAATAATTTTGGAACACAATTCAGGATGTCATTCGGTACTCAATCGACCGATAATGCAAAGCTACAAATCAGCTTGACGTCTTACAAATTGCGTCTCAACAGAAAACAATGTTTCCTCTTGGGGCCAAGTTCAGTAATTTGCATGCAACAATCAAGTGATACTCGACTTGACCATGGAGCAGTTGCTCCATGACTAAACAGACTTGTTTGATTGCCAAATAATTGTGGAACACAATTCAATGTCACTCGGTACTCAATCGACCGATAATGCAAAGCTACAAATCAGCCTGACCGTCTTACAAATTGCGTCTCGATGGAAAACAAAGTTTTCTCTTTGGGGCCAAGTTCAGTATTTGCATGCACTAATCAAGTGATACTCGATTTGCAATAATCGAGATCAAAGGTTAAGAATTCCGTTTAAATTTACAGGGTGTGCTAATACAATTAAATCTGGGGGTCAAATTGCCGTGTTGGGTGTGATTCATCTGGTGATAAATTTAGCCTATTGACTTACGAATTACATAATAACAAAACTATTTTGTCTTGGCGGTGGTTGACTTTTCGGCTTTGCGAAGATGTTTCTCGTCTTCAGAGTCTTCAGTCAGATTGTCGGCGACATGTTCCTTGAAGGTACAACAGCCGTGAGGGGATCTGTCGGGCAACTTGATGAGCTTTCGTTGTTTCTTTACCAGATCCAAAGCTTCAGTAAGGCTGTCCTTGGCAGAAGGGTCGTCGTCGTCCTCCATAGACCCAATGCAGATTCGGTGAAGTCTTTAACTTCTCATAGTGCTCAAATTGTCCGCGGTTGCCGTCGCTCTTGATCGAGAAGCGCCGAATTCTCCGACGGTTTCTGTTCCTTATTGGTTGGAGCTACCTGCTTCTTGGGATAATTGATTGCCGACAATATATTCCTATTGCTGGTCTGTTGGTCGTCGAACATCATGGACTTAATAGGAGTAGGCCCTAAAGTGTTATCGCAAAGGTACAGTAAATAGAAAGTACATTTGTACATGTATCGGCAAGACGTACGAATCCTATGTTTTTTTCTAAAGTGGTTTATTCATACGAATAATCCATACATTTACACATCACTTAAGTGAACATATATACAAGAATAAAAGAATACAACTTTTTAAGACACGAATAGAATCTCTTTAAATTAAAACGTTCACGAAAATCACCTTATCTGCTTTACTTAAACTGTACCCACCACCAAGTAAACTATTCAGAAAAACTGACTTTATGTAGAAAACTCTATACCAACCACCAAAAAAAAAAATCTTTCGCAAAAAAAACCTTATCTGCTTTACTTAAACTTTACCCACCACCCAGGAAACTAACTTAAACTTTACCCACCACCCAGAAAACTATTTGAACAAGATAACAGTTCAGTTCTTTCTCGTTTTCCCTTCTTTGATTGTCCACCTTACACAGAAAACTATTTGAACAAGATAACAGTTCAGTTCTTTCTCATTTTCCCTTCTTTGATTGTCCACCTTCTGTCGTACTCGTCCGGGGAGTGCCCCCGTTTACTACTCGCGGTACTGGTAATGCTGGCCGCGCTGGCGACGGAGACGACTGACGTGATGGACCCGGAGTCCGAACCCGAGTCCGACCCCGAGTCCGACCCCGAGTCCGACCCCGAGTCCGACTCCGACCCCGAGTCCGACCCCGAGTCCGACCCCGAGTCCGACCCCGAGTCCGACCCCGAGTCCGACCCCGAGTCCGACCCCGAGTCCGACCCCGAGTCCCCATCCGTGGCCTCAGATTTGCCGTGGAACACCTCAGCCGCTTCCTGGGTCAGTTGGTCCTCCAGCCCGTCGAAGGGGTTTTTGCCCACTCCAGCGTGCGCGAAATGGCAGCGGTGTGACGGTGGGGCGACTTGGCGGCGTGGAGGTTGGGCGACTTGGCGGCGTGGAGGTTGGGCGACTTGGCGGCGTGGAGGTTGGGTAGGAGTGTCAGATCGACCGGCTTTACCCTCGGCAGGCGGGGGGAAAGACATCGTTGCTAGTGGTGTCGCATTGGGGGTGTCTTGGTGCGGTTTTCTCACTTGGTTGGCGTAGGAGTTCTTGCACCCGCGCGACGTGTGTCCCTCCCCGCCGCACTGTCGACAGCGGAGCGGTCGATTGCACTCGGCGATGCGATGCCCGGGATCGCCGCAGTTAAAGCAGGCCATGGTGGGGCATTGGGCTGCCTTGTGTCTCGGTCCTCCGCACCGCCGGCACGTCTCCTGCTGACCAGGGTATTGGATGGCTAATTGAAAACCACCGATGCGTAGGTAGGATGGGATGTCCCGCTTCAGCTCCATTCTGGCGTGACGATGGCCGTTCTGCCACAGGGGGTGTAGCTGCCAGTACCCACGCCGGATGCCGTGGACGGTCCCATAGTTGGATAGCGCTGTGATGATGGCTCTGTCGTATAACTCGAAGGGGGCGTTCTTAATCTTGACAAAAACAACTTTCTTGTAGGCGGGGATAACTTCTACAGCTCGCTCGTTGATAATTAGGCCGTTGTTTGATAGCTTGTCACGCGCTTCTGTGGTTTTGGCTGTCACACACCATCGTAAATCCGAAAGCTGCTGGACGCATGCCACCCCTGTTTCACCCATGGTCTTGCCGATGACATCGCCTACCGTCGTGTAGCTGCAGTTCTCCTCTAGATGGAGGAACGCCGTCAGATCCCGCTTCAGGTCCATGTTGAAGTTGTTGAGTGTGGGGCTTTGGTCTTAAAACCCCACACCAGGTAAGTAGTCGCAACAGACACTATGGATGGTGAGCGAGGTTCGAATGCTTAGACCGAGAAGAAAGGCATTGAATGCAATGCCCGCTTTTATAAGCTAAGAGCATTGGGGCGTAACGAAAACGTTATGTAACGGCTCTATTGAGCCCACCTGTCGTTCGATACCGAAAAGAAATGGCATTTCTAGTGTGTCGCCTTAACCGATCGGCCACGACTACCGTATTTTACAATGTAAACCTATTGATCTACTCATATAAGACAGTGCAGTATCTGACAAAAACATTTCGTAGTCGGCAGGATACGAACCTGCGCTGGACACCTAAGCGGGAAGACCCCAGCAGATTTCTAGTCTGTCGCCTTAACCACTTGGTCACGACCACCGTATGTTGTAATTTCTACCTAGTTGATCTACTCATATAAGACAGTGCAGTATCTGACAAAAACATTTCGTAGTCGGCAGGATTCGAACCTGCGCAAATATACCCAACAGTTTTGTTGACTGTTCTCGAATTCTGGTTGATCTCCTCCCTCAGGGCATTTTACATTTGACAATACAATTTCGTAGACCGCAGGATTGAAACCTGCGCAGGGAGACCCCAACAGATTTCTAGTCTGTCGCCTTAACCGCTCGGCCACGACTACCGCATTTTACAATATAAACCTAGTTGGTCTACTCCCTCAATAAAGTGCAGTATCTGACAAAATCATTTCGTAGTCGGTAGGATTCGAACCTGCGCGGGAAGACCCCAACATATTTTTAGTCTGTCGCCTTAACCGCTCGGCCACGACTACCGTAATCTACAAGGTAAACCTATTGATCTACTCCCTCAAGACAGTGGTGTATTTGACAAAAAAACGTTTCGTAGTCGGCAGGATTCAAACCTGCGCGGGGAGACCCCAACAGATTTCAAGTCTGCCGCCTTAAACGCTCGGCCACGACTACTGTATGTTGTAATTTATACCTAGTTGGTCTACTCCTGTAAGACAGTGCAGTATCTGACAAAACATTTCGTAGTCGACAGGATTCGAACCTGCGCGGGGAGACCCCAATAGATTCTAGTCTGTCGCCTTAACAGCTCGGCCACGACTACTGTATGTTACAATGTAAACCTATTGATCTACTACTAAGGCAGTGCAGTATTTGACAAAAACATTTCGTAGTCGGCAGGATTCCAACCTGCGCGGGAAGACCCCAACAGCTTTCAAGTCTGTCGCCTTAACCGCTCTGCCACGACTACTCTATGTTGTGATTTATACCTAGTTGATCTACTCATATAATACAGTATATTATTTGACAAAAACGTTTCGTAGTCGGCAGAATTCGAACCTGCGCGGGAAGACCCCAACATATTTCAAGTCTGTCGCCTCAACCACTCGGCCACGACTACCGTATCCGTTGTCAGTTTTTGACAAAAACATTTCGTAGTAGGCAGTATTCGAACCTGCGCGGGGAGACCCCCATAGATTTCTAGTTTCTAGACAAGAGCAAGACCTTAACACACACCATCAGGCATGGTTAAAGAAATAAACAAATAACGGATAACAAACGTAAATTAAAGACGACTCGTGTGAGCTGCGATGTGTCGCGCTACCCACAGTTGATTACCGTATGTTGTCATTTATACCAAGTTGATCTACTCATATAAGACAGTGCAGTATCTGACAAAACATTTCGTAGTCGGCAGAATTTGAACCTGCGCGGGGAGACCCCAACAGATTTTTAGTCTGTCGCCTTAACCGCTCGGCCACGACTACCGCATGTTGTAATTTATACCTAGTGGATCTACTCATATAAGACATTGAAGTATCTGACAAAATCATTTCGTAGTCGGCAGGATTCGAATCTCCGCTGGGAGATCCCAATAGATTTCTAGTCTGTCGCCTTAACCGCTCGGCCACGACTACCGCATTTTACAATATAAACCTAGTTGGTCTACTCCCTCAATAAAGTGCAGTATCTGACAAAATCATTTCGTAGTCGGTAGGATTCGAACCTGCGCGGGAAGACCCCAACATATTTTTAGTCTGTCGCCTTAACCGCTCGGCCACGACTACCGTAATCTACAAGGTAAACCTATTGATCTACTCCCTCAAGACAGTGGTGTATTTGACGAAAACAGTTTCGTAGTCGTCAGGATTCGAACCTGCGCGGGCAGACCCCAACAGATTTCAAGTCTGTCGCCTTAACCACTCGGCCACGACTACCGTATGTTGTCATTTATACCAAGTTGATATACTCATATAAGACAGTGCAGTATCTGACAAAAACATTTCGTAGTCGGCAGAATTCGAACCAGCGCTGGGAGACCCCAAACAATTTCTAGTCTGTGGCCTTAACCGCTCGGCGACGACTACCGCATTTTACAATATAAACCTAGTTGATCTACTCCCTCAAGAAAGTGGTGTATTTGACAGAAACATTTCGTATTTCGTAGTCGGCAGGATTCGAACCTGCGCCGGGAGACCCCAAACAGATGTCTAGTGTGTCGCCTTAACCGATCGGCCACGACTACCGTATTTTACAATGTAAACCTATTGATCTACTCATATAAGACAGTGCAGTATCTGACAAAAACATTTCGTAGTCGGCAGGATACGAACCTGCGCTGAACACCTGAGCGGGAAGACCCCAGCAGATTTCTAGTCTGTCGCCTTAACCACTTGGTCACGACCACCGTATGTTGTAATTTCTACCTAGTTGATCTACTCATATAAGGCAGTGCAGTATCTGACATAAAGATTTCGTAGTCGGCAGGATTCGAACCTGCGCGGGGAGACCCCAGTAGATTAAAGTCTGTCGCCTTAACCACTAGGCCACGACTACCGTATTTTACAATGTAAACCTATTGATCTACTCATATAAGACAGTGCAGTATCTGACAAAAACATTTTGTAGTCGGCAGGATTCGAACCTGCGCAAATATACCCAACAGTTTTGTTGACTGTTCTCGAATTCTGGTTGATCTCCTCTCTCAGGGCATTTTACAGTTGACAATACAATTTCGTAGACCGCAGGATTGAAAGCTGCGCAGGGAGACCCCTACAGATTTCTAGTCTGTCGCCTTAACCGCTCGGCCACGACTACCGTATTTTACAATGTAAACCTATTGATATACTCCTATAAGACAGTGCAGTATTTGACAAAGACATTTCGTAGTCGGCAGGATTCGAACCTGCGCGGGATACCCCAACAGATTTCTAGTCTGTCGCCTTAACCGCTCGACCACGACTACCGCATTTTACAATATAAACCTAGTTGATCTACTCCCTCAAGACAGTGGTGTATTTGACAAAAAACGTTTCTTAGTCGGCAGGATTCCAACCTGCGCGGGGAGACCCCGACAGCTTTCAAGTCTGTCGCCTTAACCACTCGGCCACGACTACTGTATGTTGTGATTTATACCTAGTTGATCTACTCATATAATACAGTGTATTATTTGACAAAAAAGTTTTGTAGTCGGCAGAATTTAAACCTGCTCGGGAAGACCCCAACATATTTCAAGTCTGTCGCCTCAACCACTCGGCCACGACTACCGTACGTTGTCAGTATCTGACAAAAACATTTCGTAGTAGGCAGGATTCGAACCTGCGCGGGGAGACCCCAATTGATTTTTAGTCTGTCGCCTTAAACGCTCGGCCACGACTACCGTAATTTACAATGTAAACCTATTGATCTACTCCCTCAAGACAGTGGTGTATTTGACAAAAAAGTTTCGTACTCGGCAGGATTCGAACCTGCGCGGGGAGACCCCAACAGATTTCAAGTCTGTCGCCTTAACCACTCGGCCACGACTACCGTAATTTACAATGTAAACCTATTGATCTACTCCCTCAAGACAGTTGTGTATTTGACAAAAAACGTTTCGTAGTCGGCAGGATTCGAACCTGCGCGGGCAGACCTCAACAGATTTCAAGTCTGTCGCCTTAAACGCTCGGCCACGACTACTGTATGTTGTAATGTATACCTAGTTATGGTGGCCCTGAAGGGACACGCAGATCGTGAATATTGACGTCAAATTTGACGTCAATATTCACGACTTTCCCAAAAAGTCGCGAATATTGACGTCAAATTTGACGTCGATATTCGCGTCAAATGTCACGACTTTCCCCGGAAGTCGCGACGAAATTCACGACTTTCCTCAAAGTCGCGAATATTGACGTCAATATTGACGTCAATATTCACGACTTTCCCCAAAAGTCGCGAATATTGACGTCAAATTTGACGTCAATATTCGCGACTTGCCCCCAAAGTCGCAAATATTTTGACGCGAATTTTTTTCCACAAGCTAGGATTTGGCTAGTCTTGCTCCAAGACTGAGTTTTTCATTTGTCCGGGGCGCGCCGTCCGTCTATGCAGTCGTTCGTCGATCATCCATACTCAGAAAACGGGCTTATTGAGGGCGCCCTCGATTGTCACGAGAGATCAGTGGATTTGTTTCAAGTTCAGAAACAAATCTCGTGAACTGAACTTAAAGATAGCTTTAATTGCAGACATCAAAAAATATTTAAGGTAAAATTTGACATGGCACTGCTGAGCACTTGATTTGTAAAAGGATATCCCTTTACAGCATGTGTTCTGCACGCAGTTATACCTGTGTATTAGTTCTGCACTGACGTGACCAAAGTGATAAATGCTTACAAATCTCGTGAACTGAACTTAAAGGTATGATACACCATTCGCAGACATCAAAAATTTGAAGATAAATCATGATTCTAGGCATCCAGCAAAATGATCGCGCTAGATATCCTGTAATTATTCCGAAAAATATAATTTTATAAAAATAAATTCGCGATCGCCGGATCGCCCCGGAACAAGACTAGCCAAAAGCTTGCTGGAAAAAAATTCGCGTCAAAATATTTGCGACTTTGGGGGCAAGTCGCGAATATTGACGTCAAATTTGACGTCAATATTCGCGACTTTCTTGCCATCAACAGGCAATCGAAAAGCGACTGCACGTTTATCAGTAACGTCTGTTTCTCCATGGAGGAATAAATCTAGTTTATTCCTCCATGGTTTCTCCCAAATCTCACCACGGGACGAATATGAGTTTTTCTTTCGTCGTCGCGAACGATCCGGCACCCCGCCGCACCGACGCCGGCGCCACACACGCGCGGCGACGAGTCGCCCGACCAAAAGCGCCGCGCCTCTCCAACATTAGCCTCTGTCATGACCTTTCTAAAAGGTCAACGCGCGGAAAATTGTCAAAATGGCGGCGCTTACCAACAGCAACACGTGTGTCGTCGATGTCAGAACTTTATGGCTTACGACGGAGCTCTAAAGGCTGTGGTTATTTCGAAAGGATAAACCGTAGGCATAAGGCTAAACGTCATCCAAAACCGTAAAATTACGAAAGAAAAAGAAACAGCGACTGAAAAAATGGTCAGTTTGTGAAAGCGTGCTGCGCTATATACGTACGTGCGTAGCTAGCGGATGTCAGACAAGTCGACCGTTGAGACAACTCGACTCGGGACAAGTCGACCGTTGAGACAACTCGCCCGTTGAGACAACTCGCCCGTTGAGACAACTCGACCTTTGGGAGAGCTATAGCTGTACTTCGACGTTTACATTGTTTATAAACAGTTAATGTTGGGCCGACTTTCCTCATGCAATGTTGCCATACTTCTTTGTTGACAAACTGCAAATTCATTGTACCTTTACCATGTTGATGTTATTAATGCTTGCTATTTACCCTCTGTTAACAATTTAGGTGTAAGCTTAGTCCGAAAAAACCCAAAACGGTGGCGTCAAGAAATTGTGCACACAATCGACCGAGTGCTCAGTCCCTAATTGGTCGTGGCGCAATTGAATAATTTTTGGAAAATCCAAGTTTAATATTTACGAACTTCTTTTAATGTCAGGTTTCAGTCAATAAAAGGGTAAAATATTACTAGATTTCACAGGCGTCTGTACATTTAATGTGACAGTATTTAAAACTGGTTTTTAAATTAACATTGCAGGATCAGGAATTTTGAGGTTTAACGTCCATATAGTAATTATGTGAACCAAGTGCTTGTGTGTAAAGCCCCAAATTTATATTTGATGTCAAAAAATAATTAAAAATACAAAAATAATATTGCTTGTACGTGTATCAAGTTGTTTGTTTACTGTATGGCATTCAAATATGGCTTTCAAATAAAGCTTCAGTTCAGTGCCACTGAATTTTTTGTTTTGTTTAAATGTTAATTTGGCCTAACCGGTTTTCTAAGGAGCATAAATACACGGCGGGTCTTTTCAAGTGCAGGAAAGAAAATCTAGTTTTATGATTGGCCATTTTTTATTAAGTATTTCCCCGCAATTCATTAACTATCTGTTGTCTTTCCTCCATGGTATAGCTACTTACGTTAGTCTTACGCGCGAGCTCGGAAGCCATATTGACAAATTTCCGCAAAACGCCCTCTTCGGTTGATTTTCGTCATTTCATGACAGAGGCTAATGGCGCCAACCACGCGCCAAGATGGCGCGGCCCTATGTTCCAAGATGGCGGCGCGCGTATTGTTTTTCATAGGAGAGTTAGGGGTAACTAGCAGGATGCCGCGCTTCGCGCGGCACCTGCTAGCTGGGTGAAATCGTAACTTATACTTATAGATACACCTTGTTGACGTCTTAAAAACATAATGGATTGTATGACAAACAAATCGCGAAACTTGTAGAAGCGAAGCGGGTAGAGTGATGATGATGATGATCATGCATTTGTAAAGCGCCATCTATCTAGTTGCCTATTCCGAGGCGCTGCCAGGAACACCGGGGCGAACCCCTTCTCTTAGCGAAGAGTGTTACTGGGTTCCTTTACGTGCATTACACAACGCACGGGACCTACGTACAGCTTTACGTCCCATCCGAAGGACGAAGCAATAGTGGTTGAATTGCCTTGCTTAAGGACACACGTGTCGACACCGGGACTCGAACCCACGCTCTGCGGAACAGAAAACCGAGTTCTTAACCGCCCGGCCACGACACTCCACCACCAGCTAGTAGAAAGTATTTCGAGCGCACGAAATTATTTCGAGCTCACGAACAAATTTGTTTGGAGCGCACGAAGTCATTTCGTGGCTACGAAAACTTTTTGAGCTCACAAAATAAGTTATTTTGAGTGCACGATCAACAACTCAAATTATTTCGTAACGGTGCTTTCTATTCGTCATATGTCCCTTTAGGGGCTCCGTAGAATACCATCGACTCTGAATAAAAACAATATTTGTAAAAATACTTACCGACTTCCCAACTAATAATACTCAATAGGCAGTCCATCTTCGCTTGCATGCTGCCTGCGTCTCGTGATTTTTTAACAGGAATCGTACGGGAAACAATACGAACCACTTCGGGATTTCTGAGTTTACATCATCGTTAAAATCACGATTAAAAAACCCAACAGACCGGCCATCTGACAGTGCGCCCTCAACTGACGTAATGCAGTCACGTTTCTAAATTGCATATTCATATCCACCATCGCCATACAAAGTTGAAATTGAGGCAATAGCGATATGTTTCGGAGTGTTTTGAGACAGATAATGTTGTAATATTTAAGTATCGACAATGTGAAGCAAAGATATTTGCCCTAAAGGCAACACGAAAGGAATAAATCATTTTTTAACGTTCCAAGTCTGTGACTGCAATGTGGTCGACGCGCACGAAATTCGAAGCCGAAAACGAAGCTGGCGCTCAAACTCCGCAATAACCAAGGGAGTATAAAGCTAAAATAACACGTGACGGGGGCCGCCCAATGGCGAATAACAAACATGGCACCAACTCGGCCACCGCGCAAGCAAGGCGGATACAATTAATTGGCGAAGGCTTCGCGTAACGCATGTAGCCGCCGCTTAATCGCAAACAGCCAACAATTTGGGAACCGAGTTACGGTAGTACGATTTCGGGAAGGCTTCGGCCCGAACTCCGGGCAAGGACAATGCAAAAAAAACGCAATAGTTCACGCAAAAAGGCCCACAGACATCGACAGGCAATCGAAAAGCGATTACGCGTTTATAGTGAGGTGGATTAAGGAAAAAATCGTTACACGGTGGACAAAAGCACCATTTTTTCACCAAAGTATCAGTTTGACCCATAGATTTCAAAAAAGTCATGCTCCAAAAAATCTGAGAATTGTTAGCCTTGAATTACGTCATTATGACGTCATAACCTCTTGTTATGTAATAAAGCAAACGCAAATGCCATGGTGGGATTTCTACATGCCAAAATTATGTTTCTGAGGTCAAGGAATTCAATGAGGGTGGTATTAGTTTGTAAAAAATTAATATCCTTTATGGTGACTACATGTATATTGATGTAAATATGACGTCATCATCGTCAATACTACACAAATAACACAAAATTTGAAAAAAACAGATTTTATTGCCGTTTTTTCACCAAAATGCTATTTTTTGTGTGTTCAAAATGGTAACAGTATAATTACCGTGGCACTGATCTACAAGATACCATGATGTCATAATGATATAATAAACAATAACTATCAACCAAAACAATAACACATTAACACAATGAAACACAATGATTCTGACCGGATATAGGTTATGACAGGATATTTATTATATTGAATAGCGCATATAACAGTTGGTTTGTGTAGACGAGGGATTATAGTGTGTTACCATTTATTTAACTGCATCTTACAGTTACAGTTATTAGGTTTTTTTTCTTCAGTTTATTACTATTAACCACCTACTTAAAGGGGCAGGATCGTCGCTCAAAACATTGGCGTTCTCGGGAAACCTGTACCCAAGTCAATCAATGCTGGTCCATTTGTTTGACGTCACAACTGTTTAAGTCTAAAGCGTTTATACCCAGTGAACTGCAAAGATATGTACATGTTGTTTGGCAAGTTAGGACATACTTCCTTCAATTATTGTTAAACTCATAGTAATCCTGCCCCTTTAAAGTCCGTTTTGATTTTAAAGTTTGTTATTGTTCAATAATGAACAGTCTCAATTTCTGGTATTAAAACATTTTAGATTAATGTTTTGATGAAGCAAGCATCACATCTTCCAATTATTTTAGAGCTTTCGTAATTACTGTATCGTTTCAGATGACTGAATTAATTATCAATGCCCAAACTGATTATTTTTGACAGTTGCAACTGCAAAGGTCGGTGCAGGTGCAGATCTCGCACCTCCAAGTCAATTTTCTCGACCTTATTATCTACAAAGGCGAACGATTCATACATGAAGGGATATTGGATACTCGAGTCGCTACCAACAAAACTGATACATTTCAGTACCTAGCTCGAGATTCAGCACACCCTAAGTCGGTATTTGGCGGATTAATCAAGGGCGAAGTGACCAGATACAAACGTATATGTACCCATTCAAAAGACTTTGAGGAGAGGGTTGAATTCTTCAAAGACAAACTTCAAAAGCGCGGATACACAAACGAAGACCTAGCTCTCCTTTCTCAAAGGGGAAAGACTCCCGCGGACCCTAAGCGTGAAAAAACCAAAAACAATATCCCACTGGTGTTCGTCCTACCATACTACCCACATGTCGCGCACCCAGCCCTGAAACGGGCTATCCTCAAACACTGGCCCTTGATTAGCGAAAACGAATATCTGAATAGGCTATTTGATACCCAACCCATCCTGGCATACAAACGGCACAAAAACATAAAAGATGAACTTGTTCGATCTAGGACTAAAGCGTCTCCACAATCCAACCAAGAGGAACAAAATCTTGATGAGGAGAATCTGCAAATTCTATTGGAACTATTGAAAGAACAAAACAATGATCAAAGAAATGGATCTCAAGACTAAAACAAAATAAATAAGTCAACCCCCCCCCCCCCCATCAACCCCCCCCCCCCCCCCATCAACCCCCCCCCCCCCCCCCCCCCCCACCCCCCCCCCCCCCCTTGTCCTTGCCACGCGTCATAATCCTTCTTATTCCTCCATGTAATAAACCGACACACAAATAAAAACAAGGAAAGTAAAATGAACTATAAGAAGGTGGCTGATGACGTGCATGATATAGCACAGAAAATATGCCCTGCTCCTCTTCCAAAAAAGGAGAAAAAAGAGGGGACGGCATATTATCACCGGTAAAAATCAATCACTGTGTGAACTAAAATCAAAGGGACCACTGTGGCAATACACAAACCAGTCATCGCGTCGCCAAAACCAGAGACAGGGTTTGAAACTCCCGCTTTTAGGGAATGTCTAACCCAATTGGCCTGCAGACGTTTGATGTATTTGCCCGTCCACGAACTCCAACCACGGACTGTCTTCTAGCAGAGATAAGGTGGCTAAAACTGACCCCCAGATGCGTGTCTTACGGAAAAAAAAGGGAAAAAAGAGTTAAAAATCACGCTCTGGATAGACCAGTCAAACAGCCACTTTCTAGCATACCCACTAGTTAACGTACAATTACAGATTTATCTTCGGCAGAACAGTCACAAATACAATCCATATGATACTTGTCAGCAGAACCTCTTCCGCGTCTCAAAAAAATAACAAAAAGCACGGAGGGGTTCTGTTGAAACTTGTACACGAAACACCCCCCCCCCCCCCCCCCCTCCCCCCATTCCTACAGACTGCAATCTCGCAGAAAAAAAGTGGCCTGAACTGACCTCCCATGAAGCGTATATCACTGGAAAAAAAACTTAAATTAGGAATTACGCTCTGGGCGGGATAGTTACGCAACCACACTGCTGGCATACCAGCACACAATAAATCATGCAGATTTATCTCTGTAGACCAGCCACTACCTAAAATCCAATGATACCTTACGCAGCAGAACTGCTTCAGCATCTCCAAAAAAAATAACGAAAACGATGAGAAAAAGTTCTGACTTGTGACAACTCCCATAAAACACCCTCTCCTTCCCACATAGAATGAGTTCTGATTCACTGCAGATAACCCTGTAATTGATCCAAAAAAACACAAAAAGATTAACTGATCATTCCTTGAAGTATGCCTGCATAAACCGGTTTCTCTGTGCTATACCTTCTTGCAAAAGCACTCCATTAGAATTTAAAAACCTAATAGCCTCACAGAAAAAGAAAGAAAATTCCACAAAACCCAGTATTACACGTCCTTCACGTTAATGTCCTTCCCAGGTGACTGAGAATCGCTCTAAAAATTAAAAAACCTTGAGTGACATGTATGATTACGCTGCTTCCCAATAAACACAAAAACATGATGATGATGTATTTTATACCATCATATGCTAATATAGACAAATTTAATACAAAAATGATGAAACTGTTTGTTTCAGCGCAACACAAACGTTGCCATGCGATTCCTTGGCCTTTGATACATATAATTCGCTACTAAAATCACTTGCCTCGGCATTACATAACTAAAAACATGCCGTTTTAAGGAAATGGCGGCCATTTTAAATATATTACGTCATAATTAGGTCAAGGTCATTGCAATTTTTTTGGAGCATGGGATTTTATTAATCTACATACCCATAGGAGTCTTTAAAAAAGAATTGGTGCTTTTGTCCACCGTGTCACGATCTTCGTGTTTTTTGTCCTTAATCCACCTCACTATTATCGGTAACGTCCGTTTCTTTTAAATCTCACTTCGGACGAATACGATTTCTTTTTAAATCTTATTCCCCGGGGATTCCCCGTCGCGAACGATCCGGCACCCCGCCGCACCGACGCCGGCGGCACACACGCGCGGCGACGAGTCGCCCGACCAAAAGCCAACATGGCGCCAACCACGCGCCAAGATGGCGCGGCCCTGCGTTCCAAGATGGCGGCGCCCAGGGACAAGATGGCGAATTTAACATCTGTTATAGTATAGACTAGCAGGATGCCGCGCTTCGCGCGGCACCTGCTAGCTGGATGAAATCGTAACTTATAGATACACCTTGTTGACGTCTTAAAAACATAATGAATTGTATGACAAACAAATCGCGCAACTTAGCGAGTAGAGTACCAGCTAGAAATTATTTCGAGCTCACGAACAGATATTCTTGGAGCGCACGAAGTCATTTCGTGGCCACGACAACATTTCGAGCTCACGAAATAAGTTATTTTGAGTGCACGAAATAAAATACTCAAATTATTTCGTAACGGTGATTTTTATTCGTCATATGTCCCTTTAGGGGCTCCGTAGAATACCATCGACTCTGAATAACAAACAATCTTTGTAAAAATACTTCCCGACTTCCGAACTAATAATACTCAATAGGCAGTCCATCTTCGCTTGCATGCTGCCTGCGTCTCGTGATTTTTTAACAGGAATTGTACGGGAAACAATACGAACCACTTCGGGATTTCTGAGTTTACATCATCGTGAAAATCCTGATTAAAAAACCCAACAGGCCGGCCACCTGACAGTGCGCCCTCAACTGACGTAATGCAGTCACGTTTCTAAATTGCATATTCATATCCACCATCGCCATACAATTTCGCGACATTTTTGCACGATCAAAGTTGAAATTGAGGCAATAGCGATATGTTTCGGAGTGTTTTGAGACAGATAATGTTGTAATATTTAAGTATCGACAATGTGAAGCAACCAAATTTGCCCAAAAGGCAACACGAAAGGAATAAATCATTTTTTAACGTTCCAAGCCTGTGACTGCAATGTGGTCGACGCGCACGAAATTCGAAGCCGAAAATGAAGCTGGCGCTCAAACTCCGCAATAACCAAGGGAGTATAAAGCTCAAATAACACGGGACTGGCCGCCCAATCGCGAACAACAAACTCGGCACCAACTCGGCCACCGCGCAAGCAAGGCGGATACATCAATTTGCGAAGGCTTCGCGTAACGCATGTAGCCGCCGCTTAATCGCAAACAGCCAACAATTCGGCAGCCGAGTTACGGTAGTACGAATTCGGGAAGGCTTCGGCCCGAACTCCGGGCAAGGACAATGCAAAAATAACGCAATAGTTCACGCAAAAAGGCCCACAGACATCGACAGGCAATCGAAAAGCGATTACGCGTTTATCGGTAACGTCCGTTTCTTTTAAATCTCACTTTTAAATCTTATTCCCCGGGGGATTCCCCGTCGCGAACGATCCGGCACCCCGCCGCACCGACGCCGGCGGCACACACGCGCGGCGACGAGTCGCCCGACCAAAAGCCAACATGGCGCCAACCACGCGCCAAGAAGGTTCCACTCACTAAATACGGGGTTCATTGTAACCAACGCAAAAATAGAAAGAAAGAGCGCCGCCTCGTGACGCTCAGGAGTAGGGTGGCAATATTTTTTTGGCTGGAAATTAAAGATTAAGACTCCTAGAATAATTTTCTTTTCAAATTTAGGGGGGTTGACCGAATGAATTTTTTTTTATACTCCCCTTTCCACAAACCACCCCTAAAATGGTGGCCCAGCTCTGGGCCCAGGTCTAAATGTAGCCCCCCGCCTCTATGCAAAATAGACCCACGTATTGGTCTTTTTTGTGAACGCAATCCTCCGAGTTGGAAGTCACAGGTCACCAATTCTTGATTTCCACAGATATTTCTACAATCAGTCCAATGTATAGGCCCCAGGGACCTCTTATTCAAAATTACCGGAGGGATCACAAAATATTAATGAGCTCGCGCGCAGTGATTTCCAGAGATTTAGTGGTATGCACCCAGATGGCGCGGCCCTGCGTTCCAAGATGGCGGCGCCCAGGGACAAGATTGCGAATTTAACATCTTTTATAGTATATAAGACTAGCAGGATGCCGCGCTTCGCGCGGCACCTGCTAGCTGGGTGAAATCGTAACTTATAGATACACCTTGTTGACGTCTTAAAAACATAATGAATTGTATGACAAACAAATCGCGAAACTTAGCGAGTAGAGTACCAGCTAGAAAGTATTTCGAGCGCACGAAATTATTTCGAGCTCACGAACAGATATTCTTGGAGCGCACGAAGTCATTTCGTGGCCACGAAAACATTTCGAGCTCACGAAATAAGTTATTTTGAGTGCACGAAATAAAATACTCAAATTATTTCGTAACGGTGATTTGTATTCGTCATATGTCCCTTTAGGGGCTCCGTAGAATACCATTGACTCTGAATAAAAACAATCTTTGTAAAAATACTCCCGAATTCCGAACTAATAATACTCAATAGGCAGTTCATCTTCGCTTGCAGCTGCCTGCGTCTCGTGATTTTTAACAGGAATCGTACGGGAAACAATACAAACCACTTCGGGATTTCTGATTTACATCATCACGATTAAAAAAACTAACAGACCGGCCGTCTGACAGTGCGCCCTCAACTGACGTAATGCAGTCACGTTTCTAAATTGCATATTCATATCCACCATCGCCATACAGTTTCGCGACATTTTTGGGCGATCAAAGTTGAAATTGAGGCAATAGCGATATGTTTTGGAGTGTTTTGAGACAGATAATGTTGTAATATTTAAGTATCGACAATGTGAAGCAAAGAAATTTGCCCAAAAGGCAACACGAAAGGAATAAATCATTTTTTAACGTTCCAAGCCTGTGACTGCAATGTGGTCGACGCGCACGAAATTCGAAGCCGAAAACGAAGCTGGCGCTCAAACTCCGCAATAACCAAGGGAGTATAAAGCTCAAATAACACGTGACGTGGCCGCCCAATGGCGAATAACAAACTCGGCACCAACTCGGCCACCGCGCAAGCAAGGCGGATACAATTAATTTGCGAAGGCTTCGCGTAACGCATGTAGCCGCCGCTTAATCGCAAACAGCCAACAATTCGGCAACCGAGTTACGGCAGTACGATTTCGGGAAGGCTTCGGCCCGAACTCCGGGCAAGGACAATGCAAAAATAACGCAATAGTTCACGCAAAAAGGCCCACAGACATCGACAGGCAATCGAAAAGCGATTACGCGTTTATCGGTAACGTCCGTTTCTTTTAAATCTCACCACGGACGAATACGATTTTTTTTAAAATCTTATTCCCCGGGGGATTCCCCGGGGGATTCCCCGTCGCGAACGGTCCGGCACCCCGCCGCACCGACGCCGGTGCCTTGCCGGCTGAATTTTGCCAAGAAAATAACCTGAGGAGTTATTGAGGATATAAGACACTTGTCCCTGTTTAAATTACGATATTGCGATCACTTTGAAGGTTGGTTCTGCAGTCGTAAACATGCCCCCTCCCCACAGCGTTGGACCATGCTTGGACCATACAATGTGGGAATAACGCACAGACCAGCATGCCTGGGTTAATGCCGATTATGCGGCGATAAGAAACTGACCGAACACGCTGAAAACTGACGCTGAGTACCTGGCCGTACGTGCGAGCTCCGAGCAAAATGGGGCTCAGGCTGCCTGAAAAATGACGGATTTCCCATAACCTGTCGGCAAATTCACAAAAACAACGTGACCACGAAGAAGGGATTATAATGGCCTTTCGCTGCTCGGGTCTAAAATCTTCGAGGGATAATATTTTCGCTGCAAAATTCAAACAACACGACAGATCTTCGGACGACAGACGACGCTGAATATCTGCCATTTTGTCTTAAATGTCATGCTGCATCAAATTTGATGACGTCGGGATTCAACCGCGTTGTGATTGGACACTTCACATCTTAGCCCCGCCTATACTTATCTGTATTCGCATACGAGGTCATGCGCTGGAAATGTGGCGCAAAATATAGGAAAAACATAAGATTTCAAAAACCCAATGATCCAAGGCGAAAAAGTAGCCTCATTTGATTTGCATAAATAGTGGCCGTATGAGGTCGCTGTTCGCGCTGTATTTTTGCACGGGGCGCAAGCTAGCAGCATATGCGGGGCGCGCGCACAGTGTATTTCTGGACGGATAACGACGGACGGATAACGACGAACTCGCCTTGACCAAGGCTACACACTATCTCGATAGGTCTCTTTACAACGCCACCATTCTACGAACTGAACAAAACCCCCGGCCGGCCGCGCACAAGTAGCGAAATGCGCTACGGTGATTGGTCGCTGGGCACTGCTGTATATTCATGCACCGGATGTATGCATTAAACATCAACTTATATTATTTATAGAACGGCTAGACTTGAATATGAGCCGGCATATACCATGTTCCGTTACAATATAACGAGATTCAGTATGTTTTTGGCAGAATTCTGTTCACTCGAACTTAAGGGTATGATTTTAAGGATTTTTATTGTCGTGTGTTTAGTTTCTACGCCCTGGCTGGACTAACAAATATTGCCAAAAATGATCACTACACATCGATAAAGGAAGCAATGATCTTTCGTTTGATATACAATTTAGCCTGTGGCGACATGTATTCTGCGGCGATTCTCGTACGCGCGATTTTTACTTTTTTTCGGCCATGTCTTTCGGCGTGTACTTAATTACGCAGAGCGTGTATTACTGTATTATGCACGCAAGCACATGTACATGTACATGAACATGTAAATTGTTTTGTTTTGTGTGGCTTATTTAGGCCTATATGCTCAAGTTAGGTTTCTGCCTTCATGTCATGCATACAAAATTGATTTGTCTTAAAACTGATTTGTATAAAAAAAACTTAGGCCTATGTTTTGTTCAAAGTTATAAAACTTGTTAGGTACTGCTAAACTTCACAGTTTCTTTTTCTGTCTTCCAATATGTTTCTTATTAGTAATAGTAGGTCATGCCGTCCACCAAAATGCACCATGGTCATGCCCATCGCAGCCACGCTAGCATGTCGGCCGCCTCTCTACGAGTACGGGTATCACTATCACTCACTGACCTCTAAACCACCTATCATCACGAAGCCCTTTCAATGACGTCATTTTTTACCAATGAGGGCGCAGGAAGACGATGGACTGTCATGGCGGGATATTCCGTTCGTTACTTTCTTGTGGACGTTATAATTATTTGCGCCCTGACTGGACTAAGTTAAAATCAACCCCAAATCGACAGTTTTTTGATAGAATATGAAATTATCTTTAACATCAGTGTGAAATTGGGTTGTGGCCACAGCCAGAAAATGGGAAAATCTCGTCGTTTTTGGAAGGTCAATTAATTTTGTTGGTTCGGAAGCTTTTTTTACGTTATAAATTTCACCCTCTAAATGTCATATAATTTATAATATAATTGTATAATATACAAGGATGTTTTCTTATCCAAAGGAAAATATACATAATATTGACAGTCGGTAAATAAAACGGATGTTTCGGACCAAATTCCAGGCGTCGTCGCCAGCTCATTAGGTATTCAAAAACGAGGTCACGCACAAAGTGCCATGCATAAAGCGCACATAAAATGAACGGCTTTTCAGTGCGCTGCGGACTGCATGACTGCACTCAGCCATCTGTACCACGGTACACGTTGGCCATGCACGTACGACGCAGCATTGGCAGTGACTGCGCACTTCCAATGGAACAAAAGTTCCAATGACTAGGCGTGGCAAGAAAAACTTAGTATCACCATGGAGAAATAAGTCACATTATTTATTTATTTATTATTTATTTCTCCATGGTTTCACCAAAACCTACAAGAATGCGTTTGTCTTACAATAATTATGAACCCAATCTCACCTTTATCTCAACCTCCGTATCGGTAATAGATATCGACTCTTGTATGTCCCGTGTTTGCATTAAAACAATGCAAAGACCAACTGGTAGAAATATGGCGCTGATTCCCAACCAAAGTGAAAGCTATCGGCTGAGATCACGTCATCAGATCAAAATGGTATTCCTTTGTATAACATTTTGTACCTTTGTACTTCCCCATAATAGCATGTTCAAGTCGCCCTTGCGTTTAGCAAGCTTGCCTTGTTTTGGCTGGAAGCTGATAAGAAAATGTAGACATTCGAGAATGGCAGATCTGTGTGGCCGTATGCGCCTGTATCAATTAATGCCAATCAATAATCATCACTCTCGGGCTTTGGCCAGAAGACAGAAATAGCACATAGAGGACTTTGGAAAGTTGATTTATTTGCAATTGCTTCCACTGCAGGTGTTTGTTAAAAGTGTGCCGTGCCGAGTTCACGGGTGTAACAATGACTTACTAAATCCAGTGTGTATCTTGAAAACCAATGTATATTTTCACGTGTATTTCCATTACTTCCTCCAAAGTTAAAATATTATATTATTACATGTATTGGGGGCGGGTGAGTAAAGGCAAATATGAAGATGGTTTACATGGTTGGTTTTTGCTAATTTTTCCAGCATCTACAAACCCAGAACGTCAACAAAGTCAGTGTAACAATTAATATTTGCTATAACATACTCCCCCGCCCCCAATCCATCCATTTCTGAAAATAACAGCAACAGAAATGATGTACATTCTATTATTGAAAACAAATGCACATAGCACTAGGTTATAATGGTCTGTTGAGTCTCTGTTTGGTTTAGGAAGAAAACGGGGATATCCAGGGTTTGTTTGTTTTTTTGGTTTTTTGAGGGGGGGGGGGCTTGGGGGGGGGGGGGGGGGGGGGAGCGTTGGGGGGGGGGGGGGGGGGGTGGAAGGGGGGACGTGCCTCCCTGCCCCCCCCCCCCCCCCCTAGTTACACCACTGCGTTCGAAGTCTAACTTGTCCCAGGTATTGACGAATAGTCCGTATTTCACGCATGTATTATTTTTGGATGAGCAAAGAAGATTTTTGACTTTTAAACTGAGCGGTGAGATTTAATAAACGAAACGAAACAAAACGAAATGACAGAGAAACCGATGGAATTAGCAGAACTTTAAAGAGATACCAATTTTGACAAGACAGTTTTATTTTGGTTTCTTTGAAATAGGCCTATCTTCGAGAGGTTTTATGCTATCAACTCCAAGCGATCACATAGATAACTATAGTTGCACGTATATGTCACCGTTTAAAAAGCATTTTAAAAACCAGAAAAAAAGTTCATTGTGGTGTTAATATTACCCAACAGAGATTGACCGACAAAGTTGTAAATATGCACTAGTCTCTGTGTTAAAACTGTGAAACTTCATACAAAAAGATATATAACCGTTGTATGTAAAACCGACATTTAAACGCTCTAGATATTTATGTTAACCTTTAGTATGGTAACACTATTACAAAAGGCTTAATTAAGAAAATTTAAGCCAGCCAATTTCTCCATTGTTGAGTAACTAATTTTACATGACAAACTACATTTTTTAAACTGTAGTCGTGAATATTTGAAAAGCATTTTATCCAGCAAATAACGTCATTTGCGATGTTATTATTACATGTACTTAGAAAGTAGCGATCAACAAAAATGAAAATATCTGTTAATCATTATTTACTTTCAAATAACTTAGGATATTTCTTAATAATTCGGTATAGTAAACAAATTCGATATCTGCAAATGGTGTATCCTCCCTTTAAGATAATTTAAACTACCATTTCCCCCATTGTTTATCGATGTTTCACAATAAACTGATCACCAAAATGTGATGCATCAATTTAAACTGTAGTCGTGATAATTTCTAAGATATTATGCTTTCATCAACAACAGAACCCATTGTTTTAAACTTCAGTTAATTAAGTACGTACTAAGTTCACCCAAGTTGTTCTTCATTTCAAAATTAATTATTTTGCCTACTTTGCGTGCCATACCCAGGGTGACAAAGGTTAACATTAGTCCAGACATTTGCGACTCTCGATACTGTGTATGGGAGTCTCAAAACGCCTTTAGTACCGAGTCAACTGTGTCAAAATATCTCCCTAGTCTGTCATCAGACAACTGAAGAGACCAGTCTAGTTCCAAACAGATGAACATGCACCAGTCTATAAAGCCACGAGATGAAACCACTTGGCTTTACTCTCAGGTGAACATTAAATGTTGAAGTAAACATCACTTTAAAACTTTCTTGACAATGAAACATCTGATGTTTAATTAATCACAAATAAAATCCCATTAATGTGCAATGCCTTATTTTATACATAACTTTTACATTACACAAATTTTGCATTATACATTACACTGTTACTGGTTCGATGCACGCAGCGATAAACACAAAACACAGGCAGCTTATATTATACAGAATATAAATCGACAACAGCACAGTATTTATTTACAATTTTAAAAGAGGGTCATCCAATTCTTGGCGGGAATTCCAGCAGGATTGTTATCTCGGGTAATATCAGAAGTATAACGAGGGTTCGTAGGTTTGGCAATTTTCGACTCTGTGTATTTATGCCAAGCTTACGTCGGTGATGTTCATCTTCCAAAAGCCGAATTCACCTAGGGTACGCTTGGGGACTGTTTTTGCAAGTCAAAATTGACCAAAATATTTCGAGTGTAAACCAACCATGACGTCATCTTGTCTAGGTTTATTTCTCAATAATCTTGTCAGATCTGTGCCAGACATACTTTTCTTTTTCAACAACGCAGACCCACACAACTCACTTCTCTGGTCAGAAATCACAATGAAGATCGAACATTTTGGCCGTAAGCTCAGGTTTTAAATCTGTACTTTTGATTGTACTGCAGAAATCCGAATTCTAGGTTTCTTCTAAAAATATTTCTTGAAACGCATGTTATTCCTGTTTATTAAAGGGTCTACTTACTTGACATTGTATGTAAATCACTTCGTTTGTTTGCGGATAAAGGGAGACAAAATATGCATGTTTAAATTACCAGAGAAATGCTCCGTGAAAAGCGATACGCATGAGGTAATAAAAAACTGGTCGTTTAACGAGGGGTCAAAAGTTGACGAAGAAAAAGTTAGTGGTGGTGAAAAAAATGGAACCGTGTTTTTATTGTTTTTGAAAAGTTTGAAATCGTTGGGTTTTAACGGTTGTTTCATCACAAACTATCACAAAGTTGTTCTAGTCCTTTGTTCTCTGAGACCGCGTCTGTGTACTGAATATAACTATGAAAAGAGACTTTCATGATCAATTATCTTAGGGAAGTCATTTTTAACATTAGCTGCCGATATACCAAGTCAGTAGAATATTGTATAACTCAATCCCGCAGTGAAGTTGTGTACACGCAAACGCGCACGATCCAAGCACTTTAAAAATGCTGCATGTACGGAGCCCATTATAGATAAGACTAATAATAATCTTCCAGACTGGTCATCATTTCCACTTCCAGGCTGGTCATTTGACTCACTGCTTCGGTGATTTCTGCCCTATCGTCAGCGGTCAAACGACAGTCACACAAAGAAAGCTTCACGAGGTGGTTCATTTTTGTCAGGACAGACCATGACCGACCTGAAAATCCACCAAGGGCCTTATTTCCAGACAGATTCAATTCAACAAGGTTGGGCAGATTACTCACCGCCACGGCAATGTGCTCCAAGTCATCACTTCTCAATGTGCATCTTTGCAAGTCTAGTTTATTGAGTGTTTTGATTTCCATCAAGTGAGACCATGACCGACCTGATCCAGCAAGGGTCTCACTGTCAGACAGATCCAATTCAACAAGGTTGGGCAGATTACCCAGCGCCACAGTAAAGTGCTCCAAGTCATCACTTCTCAATCCACAGGCACCCAGGACTAGTTTGTTGAGCGTTTTGATTTCCTTCAAGTGACACAATGACCGACCTGATCCAGCAAGGGTCTCACTGCCAGACAGATCCAATTCAACAAGGTTGGGCAGATTACTCAGTTGCCCAACAATGTCCTTCATGATACTGCCTGTTAGGTCGCATCCGTGGAAGGTCACGGCCTGAAGCTGCCTCATTGTTTTCAGACGTAGAGACAAAATGAAACTTGTACTGTCCACAGCGATTCCGAAACCTTTTCGGGTACTAACAAATGACGTATGTACTTGGTGACGTACATCAATTCTTTGAAGATTTGTCATTCTGTTCACACAATTCTCGTATTTTTTACCCCAGTGTCGAATGCTGTAATGACTCATTGATAATGTATGTATCCTTTCGAGGCAAGAATTTTCGCCACCCTTTTTCTGGTCATCAGTAACGTTGTTTAGCAAGTACATAAACGATGTCAAAGTATCACTCCCTAGAACACCAATACTTAGATGTGAACCAATGACGGAATTAATTAACTCCAACGGTGGCAATATCTTGCTTTGACTTTCAAAGTAACATTTCAAGGCTACTTGTATGGCTGGATCATATAGATCGCCTGCATCTTTGACTTTATGTGATACAATCCTCAGAATTGAATTTGTCCGTGGCCCATCACTGTCACCGCAGCAAAAACGCAGAAGATATTCAAATCCTGCTAAATTAGACACTTGACGAAAGAACGTTTCAAATTCACGCGTTTCTTCTTCCAATGTTAAACTCTGGTAGTATATTGCAGCGCAGAATTCTTGAAACGTCTTGTGAATGAAATAAACGGTTTTGGAAGTGTCGATCCCCTTCAAGACTTGCTCGCTGGTGAGGATGCCTCCCTGTATGGCATTTTCAAGCACATCTGGCTCAAAATCCCCCTCTTGGAATGATAACTTTTGATCAGAAGAAAGTAGATCACGCAAAGCAACCTTTCCAATAGCAGTAACCAGCCTTGAAATCTCTTCTTCTGACATGTTTGTTTTACGTTTAAATATGTAACGCAGTGCCTGATTATAAAGGCGAAACATGGTGTCAGGGAGTGCAGCATTATCTCCCCATAACAAGCACATCAATAACAACAGCATGGGACTTTTGGCCAAATCTAATAAAACATTCGAGGATACAATTTTCTTAAAAAGTCCATCAGCTTTGGATGATTCTTCTGAATAAAATTTGTGCACATATTCCTTAACATCGTCCTCGCTAAACCCTAAAACATTCACACGAGCAAACGGCCTCTGAATCAAAGTGTTCTTTACCAGCTTGTCATAGTGTGAGGGGCGGGTTGTCACAAGTACACTACAGTTTGCGTACTTTCCCTTTCGATTAAGCATTTTAAGAATCGAACCGAATTCCGACTCATCAAGCTCAGTCGACATGAATTCATCAAAACCATCTAACAGAAACAACACGTCGTCAGGGTTGGCTGCAATGAAGGATTCCAAGTCTTCCCTATTAATGGTCGCTTCATCTAACAACTGATCAAACAGTGCATCTATCACATCCGACGTTTGTTTCAGGGAACGCATTTTCAACACGAAAACAAGCTTGTACTTTTTCAGTGCAGCAACATTACCACAGGCCCAATCGTAAGCCATTTTTGCAGCAAGAGTCGTTTTCCCTAGACCAGCCCCTCCGCTTAAAATTGCCCGTATAATTCGATGGCCCTCTCTTGTTTTGAGTTTGAAAATATCCCAATACGATTTCACCTCTCCCTTTAAATCCATATCACCTTTTTCTAATTGTAGCTTTGTGTAGATGTCCATGATGTGTTTTTGGTTAACATCCACCCATGGAAGCATCTGCACATAGCTACCTGTGCTGGTGTAGATGTATTTTAATGCCTCCTCACACTTATCAGCAGCAAGTTGAGTTGGGTCATTGAGTCGAGTCTCCCGTCTCGTACTGCATCCTGGTCCCCTCCCACTCGACGGACTCGTTTCTAATGTAACAAAAAGACAAATCGAAATCAAACCATGTTAATCGGGTATTTTAATTTTAGCTCACACTTATCGGCAGCAAGTTGAGTTGGAATATCGAGGATCATTATAAATGATCCTCGATAATAATAAAATAATAAAATAATAAAATAGGAATAAAAAGGATCATTTTAACCCAGGCCGTCGGATAGGCTACTTGTCCATTATGTGTCCATTTTTCTGCGTCTGAATTTACCTCCTGAATCAGTAGGCATAGTTGTCAATGGTGTCCCTTGTTCGATGTCATCTCCCTGGTTCGCTGAGTGAATAAAACGTGACATCCAAGAGTTAGGTCGCATTCAAATTACTTGACTGGGGCTTTTCTGAACAAATAGCACACGGGAGTGGCCAAACCGCGTCCCTATACAGCCTTTTGTGTTGATGATTATTTTGTTCCCTCCGGTCACGCAATTGGAATGTCCCTGCTATTTTAGGCCTTCCAGAATCCCCATCCGCGAACTACACAGTAGGCCCTACATGCATCACTTTTGTCATACCGATTATTTTCTCAGAAATACTGAATTGTTTATGAAACACAAATTAGAGAAATGGGCGTAACATATGTACCTACATATGAGAACAGCGCCATCTAGAGTCAAACGACCCCCCCCCCCCCCCCCCCCCCTTCCCGGCCTCCCTTTCAAATATTCCAAGTTGCTGGTTTCCCCGTCCCACGAATGTTGACAAGAAATCACCACTGACGTACAGATTCGCCATTCAGTTAGACTCCAAAAATAATCCGGGTTCATTGGTAACATTGCGCATGTTTAAAATGAAGATAATTAGGAGCGTGACCGGTCACGTGATAGGGTTCAACCATTTTATAGGTAATAGGAGTCCGATTTTCACACGAGTTTTTGTGGTGCCACATTTACATCGCATTCAGATTCGTATTGGCATTAAGCATGAGCCCGGTTTTAAACGGTAAACAGGTTATCAGGCAGTGGTTGGGCGTAGTCGTAATTAACTAATGCATACCTTCTGTCCTTCGATCCCGCCACCTACCAATGACGTTAGTACCGAAACAAAATGCCACTGAAATAGAAAGAAAATGTCATTATTCAGTAAATACTCATCAACAGGTTATAATCAAATGTATCATTTGTGTTTCGCCAGCAAATAAGGTGACAATACTTCTATTAGAAACGATGGTTTTATTTTTACATAATGCTATCAATGCTCTACTATAACCCGAACCGGAATCCTTCAAATTAAATATTATAAACAGTTTTATTCTATTGAGACAACCTCAATTAATACAATTAATTGAGGTTCGTTAGTTTACAAAATTCATCAAATTGTAACATAGAAAGAAGCTATAAAATAGCAATCAAAAGGTAAAACATGGTTTCAGATTTTGATATATACATTGTATTTATCTTTGTTTACATGTATATTTATCCCGATTCGGGATTGTAGTCCTTTTTGTCTCTTGGATTATCTATCCGGATATAAATCTGTCTAGAAAATTTCTTACTAAAATAAAAAATTGCAAAAATAGAGTTTATTATACCAACAGGAAAAAGGCCAATATATTAGTCACCATTCCACTAAACCCACCTGGTGATATTAGCTCAAAACGCTCTTCGGATTATCTGTCCGGAAGTGACCACGTAAATTATAAAGAAACAAATCTATCAATCATCAATTTCAGAAATTTCCATATACAAATGTTTGTTTGTATATTATATTAATTGTTTTTAATATACTCGACCAAATTTTTGCAAATCTCATTTTGGGATATTAAACCATCCATCATTGACCTTCAAATGGTTTGTCCAGGGGGGGGGGGGGGGGGGTGGGGGCATAGTTGTTACAAAAAAAATTGCAAGACGGCGTTTTACTATTAGAGTTATCCCAAATTATTTCACAAAAATCAAACTAATTCCTTTCTGGGATATTAGCTCAGAACTGTTTTTTTCGGAAGAAAATACCAAGAACCAATATTCATAGCAAAAATGAAACAAATTCAATCAATCGTCAATTTCAACAAATCCCCTCTTGGGATTCACTGCACCAGGGCTCCTACCGAAGTCAGGGCCACATTTTGGCGAGAGCAACCAAAAACTGTTTTGGTTGTCGGTCATTGGTTGAGCGTTTTGGCGACCTCGGTTGTGCTGTGATCACAATGACTGTCTGACCAAATTTGAACAGAGGATCGGGGTTGGTTGGCACATTAGAAATTAAAGATGGTGGAAAGGTGAACAAGTATGTTGTCTGCTCACAAACTAGATTTGACGTGGGCGGTCCACAAGACGCATTCTTAGTGGGAAAACAGACCACGCATACGTAATTTAAATCGTAAATTGACAAATAAGACTAGGTCAGCGGCACTCGAACTTGCTCCAAGCAAAATGGCGTCGATAGTGACTCCTAACTCACTTTCTTAACGTGATGGGGTAAATAAGGAAAGGAGCTTATCAGGCATATCCAATCATACTCACACAATCCCAGAATCAGGGAGGCACCACTGATGGCAATGGCAATAAGTGCCCACTGTCCATCAGTCAATCCTGATCCTGCAGGTGTAGGCGTGAGGGCGGTGATGGATGCAGTCAGAACGGTTGTCACGTTGAAGGTCGTCATGTCTATAGTACTGAACTGGGGGAAATGTATTCAAATAGGTTGACATTTTATTTTGACCTTCTGTAAAGAATCGTCGGCAATACTGTTCCTTGTTTAAACCCCAGGTTTGAAAATATTTGTATTAAAGGGTTGTACGCATTGCAAAACATGACTAAATGTAACTGATGACAGATGTTCTACTTGTAATATGAGAAAAACAAGATAATGCCGGGAAATTAGCAACATCCAAGTCAACAAAACTATGTTTTAAACACGGGTTAACAAGTAAGACAAAAACGCGGGTCTTGGCGAGGTAAAATGAAATATCCAAACACGTGTTACAAATGTGTTCTAGACGTATTAAAATGTAATGTGCGTGTCTGAAACTACTGTTAAACACGTGACCATTTGAAGTGCGTGTTTGGGTGTTTCATTTTACCTCGCAAAGACACCTCGCAAAAAGTTTTTTTAAACATAGTTTTGCCGACTGGGACTGTGTGTTTTAAGTGCAATGTTCGGTCACGATTAATTTCACCTTGATAAATCAAGTATCGAAATAGATAAAGGAAATTGGCTTAGTCGCGGTGGTAACGTGTGTACGACTAAAATGATTTCAACATAATATCGACCCTCGATACTTATTAGCCGAAATCTAAGCTATAATCGATTCTCCGCAGAGCGTAACTATAATGAGTTCAAGCCTTTCGATTCAAGTACATTGTTCGATGAAAATATTGTTGCCTCTTTCAACCCCTGTCTGTACGGATCGCCGTCACAAAATAGGCAAACGTATACTACACCAAACCAGACGTGTTTGTGTGCACTCAGCCATCTGTACCACGGTACACATGAGCCATGTACGTACGACGCAGCATTGGCAGTGACTGCGCACTTCTAATGGAAATAAAAAAAGTTCCAATGACTAGGCGTGGCAAGTAAAACTTAGTATCACCAAAACCTACAAGAATGCGTTTGTCTTACAATAATTATGAACCCAATCTCACCTTTGCCTCAACCTCCGTATCGACAATAGATATCGAGTCTTGTATGTCACGTGTTTGCATTAAAACAATGCAAAGACCAACTGGTAGAAATACGGCCCTGATTTCCAACCAAAGTGAAAGCTATCGGCTGAGATCACGTCATCAGATCAAAATGTACACCTTTGTATAACATTTTGAACCTTGAGACTCTGTTGAGTCTTTGTTTGGTTTAGAAAGAAAACGGGGATATCCAGGTTTTTGTGGGGTGAGGGGGTGGGGGGGGGGGGGGGGGGGGGGTTTGTGGGTGAGGGGGTGGGGGGGACGCGTGCCTCCCCCCCCCCCCCCCCGTTACACCACTGCGTTAAAAGCTCAATTGATGAATAGTCCGTATTTCACGCATGTATTATATTTGGATGAGCAAAGAAAATTTTTGACTTTTAAACTGAGCGGTGAGATTTAATAAACGAAACGAAACTAAATGACAGAGAAAACAGATGGAATAAGCAGAACTTTAAAGAGACACACATTTTGACAAGACATTTTTATTTTGGTTCCTTGGAAATATCTTCGATAGGTTTTATGCTATCAACTCCAAGCGATCACATAGATAACTACAGTTGCACTTACGTCACCGTTTAAAAAGCATTTTAAATACCAGAAAAAAAGGTCAATTGTGGTGTTAATTTTACCCAACAGAGAGTGACCGACAAAGTTGTAAATATGCACTAGTCTCTGTGTTAAAACTGTGAAACTTCATACAAAAAGATATATAACACCCTGACAAATCAAGTCAGTATCGAAATAGAGTACGGGAAATTGGCCAATAGTCGCGGTGCATGGTAACGTGTGTACGACTTATTAGAATGATAAAAACAAAATACCCTCGATACTTATCAGCCTAGGCTAAATCTAAGCTAGAATCGATTTCCCACAGAGCGCAACTATAATGAGTTCCAGCCCTTCGATTCCAGTAGGGCCTACATTGTTCGATGAAATTTGTTTGCCTCTATCAACCCTGTGATCGCCGTCACAAAATAAGCAAACGTACACTACACCAAACCAGACGTACACTCATTAGCCATCTGTACCACGGTACACATGGGCCATGCACGTATGACGCAGCACTTAAAAAAGTTCCAATGACTAGGCGTGGCAAGTAAAACTTAGTATCACCAAAACCTACAAGAATACGTTTGTCTTACAATAATTATGAAGCCAATCTCACCTTTATCTCAACCTCCGTATCGGCAATATATATCGAGTCTTGTATGTCACGTGTTTGCATTAAAACAATGCAAAGACCAACTGGTAGAAATATGGCGCTGATTTCCAACCAAAGTGAAAGCTATCGGCTGAGATCACGTCATCAGATCAAAATGGTACACCTTTGTATAACATTTTGTACCTTTGTACTTCCCGATAAATATGTTCAAGTCGCCCTTGCGTTTAGCAAGCTTGCCTTGTTTTGGCGGGAAGCTGATAAGAAAATGTTGACATTCGAGAATGGCAGGTCTGTGTAGTCGTATGCGCCTGTACCAATTAATGCCAATCAATAATCATCACTCTCGGGCTTTGGCCAGAAGACAGAAATAGCACACAGAGGACTTTGGAAAGTTTATTTATTTGCAATTTTTTTCCACTGCAGGTGTTTGTTAAAAGTGTGCAGTAAGCCGTGACGAGTTCACGGGTGTAATAATGACTTACTATAATCCAATGTGTATTGCGATAACCAATGTATATTTTCACGGGTATTTCCATTACTTCCTTCAAAGTTAAAATATTATATTATTGCATGTATTGGGGGTGGATGAGTAAAGGCAAACATGAATACAATTTACGTCGTTCTGTTAGAAAGGTTCTTCGACATCAATTAATGTGTACAATTAATTTGCTAGCGGAAATATTATGTTTGTTCCTAGTCAGGTCGCAGCATATTGTGATGAAACAGGGTATGTGTATTCGTATACACCGACTCGTGTTCGAGTCTAGTCGTCCTATACATATGGGCCTTTTCGAAACTGTTGCTTCGTCTTTGGCTTTGGCTTCGCCTCCGAATTCCGAAATACTGAGAAGCAAATATAAATGGAAGAAAATTGAAATAGTCTAACTTTTGGGTTCACATCAATCGAGTGAATGTTTCTGAAGTACAACAGGCGTCAGAATGTGGCTGGAGATATTGCAGTTGGGAGTCAAAAATCGCCTTAAGCCAAAGACGAAGACGAAGCCAGGGATTCGAAAAGGCCCATAATCAATGGCGCGCGTAGCTTCTGCCCGGTAACTGCATAGATAACAAGCAGTGCGCAGCGACCAATCACCGTAGCGCATTTCGCGTGCCTCCCAGGCCCCCCTTGGTTACGCCACTGCGTTAGAGGGATAAATTGTCCCAGGTATTGATGAATAGTCCGTATTTCACGCATGTATTATATTTGGATGAGCAAAGAAGATTTCTGACTTTTAAACTGAACGGTGAGATTTAATAAACGAAACGAAACGAAACGAAACGAAATGACAGAGAAAACAGATGGAATAAGCAGAACTTTAAAGAGACACACATTTTGACAAACATTTTTATGTTGGTTCCTTTGAAATATCTTCGAGAGGTTTTATACTATCAACTCCAAGCGATCACATAGATAACTATAGTTGCACGTATACGTCACCGTTTAAAAAGCATTTTAAATACCAGAAAAGAGGTCAATTGTGGTGTTAATATTACTCAACAGAGAGTGACCGACAAATTTGTAAATATGCACTAGTCTCTGTGCTAAAACTATGAAACTTTATACAAAAAGATATACAACACCTTGATAAATCAAGTCAGTATCGAAAAAGAGTACGGGAAATTGACAAATAGTCGAGGTGCATGGTAACGTGTGTACGACTTATTCGAATGATAAAAACAAAATACCCTCGATTCTTATCAGTCTAAATCTAAGCTAGAATCGATTCTCCACAGAGCGCAACTATAATTAGTTCCAGCTTTTTGATTCCAGTAGGGCCTACATTGTTGAATGAAATTTGTTTGCCTCTATCAACCCTGTGATCGCCGTCACAAAATAAGCAAACATACACTACACCAAACCATACGTACACTCACCAGCCATCTGTATCACGGTACACACGTACGTATGACGCAGCACCTAAAAAAGTTCCAACGACTAGGCGTGGCAAGTAAAACTTAGTATCACCAAAACCTACAAGAATACGTTTGTCTTACAATAATTATGAAGCCAATCTCACCTTTATCTCAACCTCCGTATCGGCAATAGATATCGAGTCTTGTATGTCACGTGTGTGCATTAAAACAATGCAAAGACCAACTGGTAGAAATATGGCGCTGATTTCCAACCAAAGTGAAAGCTATCGGATGAGATCACGTCATCAGATCAAAATGGTATTCCTTTGTATAACATTTTGTACCTTTGTACTTCCCCATAAACATGTTCAAGTCGCCCTTACGTTTAGCAAGCTTGCCTTGTTTTGGCGGGAAGCTGATAAGAAAATGCTGACATTCGAGAATGTATATTTTCACGTGTATTTGCATTATATTATATTATTACATGTATTGGGGGCGGGTGAGTAAAAGGCAAAAATGAAGACAATTTACGTCATTCTGTTGGAAAGGTTCTTCGACATCAATTAATGTGCACATTTGAATTTGCTAGCGGAAATATATAATGTTTGTTCCTAGTCAGGTCGCAGCCTAGAGTAACGAAACATGGTATGTGTATTCGTATACACCGACTCGTGTTCGAGTCTAGTCGTCCTATAAATAATCAGTGACGCGCGTAGCTTCTGCCCGGTAACTGCATAGATAATCAGCAGTGCCCAGCGACCAATCGCCGTAGCGCATTTCGCTACTCTTAAGTATTTCATTACCCTGTCTTACTTTGTATTCACTTATAAGGATTATATTTGTATTAACTGTTAGAGGTGTATGCTCTATAACATTTATATGGTATAAGCCAAGGCAGATTAATTTAGGCCCCGTTACACTTAAAGTCAAGTTCATCTTAAAGGGTGCAGTTAACCCTATTTCTATTCATGTGAGGTTTATTATATACCAGCGAGGATTATTGTGTACAACTATTTGTGTATTATTCATTCAATCAGGAAGAGTATAAGACCAATTATTGATCGTCTTTGAAATACTTGTCACTGTGAGGTTTATTTACATTGTGAGGTTTATTAGGCCCATTAATTAGGGCTCTGTTATATTACATAAAGTTAATCACTCGATCATAAAACGGTGGTATATTTCCACCAAACGAGCTTCCCCTAGGCTAAGTCCACCGTTCGTTAATTGTTTCCCCTTGCGTTTGGATAGCCGCTCATCTTTGCGCAAGGCTAATAAATATATTTGTTGGATAATTAAGAGTTGGTTGGAGTCCTGAGATAATAAGACCAGTCCCCATCAAGGTCATCTGCCGGTTCCGCCACAATACTCGATAATGAGACGAACAGCGACGTTTTATTTGCAGCGAATTGACGGTCTCGCAGCAACGAGATTTTGCATGATTATTTTTTGTTGATTTTCCCAGCATCTACGAACCCAAAACGTCAACAAAGTCAGTGTAACCATTAATATTTGCTATAACATACTCCCCCGCCCCCAATCCGCCCATTTTTGAAAATTACAGCAAGACAAATGATGTACATTCCATTTAAAAGAAATGCACATAGCACTAGCTTATAGGCTCTGTTGAGTCTCTGTTTGGTTTAGAAAGAAAACGGGGATATCCAGGTTTTTGTGGGGTGAGGGGGTGGGGGGGGGGGGGGGGGGGGGGGGTTTGTGGGTGAGGGGGTGGGGGGGACGCGTGCCTCCCCCCCCCCCCCCCCGTTACACCACTGCGTTAAAAGCTCAATTGATGAATAGTCCGTATTTCACCCATGTATTATATTTGGATGAGCAAAGAAGATTTTTAACTTTTAAACTGAACGGTGAGATTTAATAAACGAAACGAAACGAAATGACAGAGAAAACAGATGGAATTAGCAGAACTTTAAAGAGATACCAATTTTGACAAGACATTTTTATTTTGGTTCCTTGGAAATATCTTCGATAGGTTTTATGCTATAAACTCCAAGCGATCCCATAGATAACTACAGTTGCACTTACGTCACCGTTTAAAAAGCATTTTAAATACCAGAAAAAAAGGTCAATTGTGGTGTTAATTTTATCCAACAAAGAGTGACCGACAAAGTTGTAAATATGCACTATAGTCTCTGTGTTAAAACCATGAAACTTCATACACAAAGATATATAACACCCTGACAAATCAAGTCAGTATCGAAATAGAGTACGGGAAATTGGCCAATAGTCGCGGTGCATGGCAACGTGTGTACGACTTATTAGAATGATAAAAACAAAATACCCTCGATACTTATCAGCCTAGGCTAAATCTAAGCTAGAATCGATTTCCCACAGAGCGCAACTATAATGAGTTCCAGCCCTTCGATTCCAGTAGGGCCTACATTGTTCGATGAAATTTGTTTGCCTCTATCAACCCTGTGATCGCCGTCACAAAATAAGCAAACGTACACTACACCAAACCAGGCGTACACTCATCTGCCATCTGTACCACGGTACACATGGGCCTTGTACGTATGACGCAGCACCTAAAAAAGTTCCAACGACTAGGCGTGGCAAGTAAAACTTAGTATCACCAAAACCTACAAGAATACGTTTGTCTTACAATAATTATGAAGCCAATCTCACCTTTATCTCAACCTCCGTATCGGCAATAGATATCGAGTCTTGTATGTCCCGTGTTTGCATTAAAACAATGCAAAGACCAACTGGTAGAAATATAGCGCTAATTTCCAACCAAAGTGAAAGCTATCGTCTGAGATCACGTCATCAGATCAAAGTGGTATACCTCTGTATAACATGTTGTACCTTTGTACTTCCCGATAAACATGTTCAAGTCGCCCTTACGTTTAGCAAGCTTGACTTGTTTTGGCGGGAAGCTGATAAGAAAATGTTGACATTCGAGAATGGCAGATCTGTGTGACCGTATGCGCCTGTATCAATTAATGCCAATTAATAATCATCACTCTCGGGCTTTGGCCAGAAGACAGAAATAGCACATGGAGGACTTTGGAAAGTTTATTTATTTGCAGTTGCTTCCACGGCAGGTGTTTGTTAAAAGTGTGCAGTAAGCCGTGACGAGTTCACGGGTGTAACAATGACTTACTAAATCCAGTGTGTATTGTGGAAGCCAATGTAATACGTGTATTTTCATTACTTCCTCCATCAAAAGTTAAAATATTATATTATTACATGTATTGGGGGTGGGTGAGTAAAAGACAAAAATGAAGACAATTTACGTCGTTCTGTTAGAAAGGTTCTTTAGAAACTAAATTGCACAATTAATTTGCTAGCGGAAACATTATGTTTGTTCCCAGTATACTCGATAATGAGGCAAACAGCGACGTTTTATTTGCAGCGAAATGACGGTCTAGCAGCAACGAGATTGTAAATGATTATTTTTTGTTGATTTTTCCAGCATTTAAACCCACAAAGTAAAAAAAGTCAGTGTAACAATTAATATTTGCTATAACATACTTCCCCGCCCCCAATCCATCAATTTCTAAAAATTACAGCAAGATAAATGATGTACATTCCATTTAAACTTATTCCATTTTAGCTTATATGGTCTGTTGAGTTTCTGTTCCGGCACCACATAACGACCGAGGGGCGAGACACAAAGGAGAACAAAGGAAACAAAAGCCCCTCGGTCGGCGGTATGAATGGAAAAATTCGGTCCTCGATCGACGGTGCAAGCGCAAAGCAATGGGGATTGGGTATAACGTAGGAATAAAGGAAAACACAATATCGAGCCTCGATCGTTATGTGGTTCACGACTGTATGTTTGATTTAGGAAGAAAACGGGGATATCCAGGTTTGCGTGTGTGTGTGTGTGTGGGGGGGGGGGGGGGGGGGGGGGGGGGGGGGGGGGGGCGGGAATATTTGTTGGGGGGGGGGGGCGTGTCCCCCATGCCACCCTTGACTACGCCACTGCGTTAGAGGGATAAATTGTCCCAGGTATTGATGAATAGTCCGTATTTCACGCATGTATTATATTTGGATGAGCAAAGAAGACTTTTACATTTTAAACTGAACGGTTAGATTAAATAAACAAAACGAAACGAAACGAAATGACAGAGAAAACAGATTGAATAAGCAGAACTTTAAAGAGACACACATTTTGACAAGACATTTTTATTTTGGTTCCTTTGAAATATCTTCGAGAGGTTTTATGCTATAAACTCCAAGCTATCACATAAATAACTATAGTTGCACGTATACGTCACCGTTTAAAAAGCATTTTATGCACTAGTCTCTGTGTTAAAACTGTAAAACTGTAAAACTTCATACAAAAAAATATATAACTGTTGTATGTAAAACCGACATTTAAACGCTCTAGATATTTATGTTTGTACCTTTAGTATGATAACACTATTACAAAAGGCTTAATTAAGATAATTTAATCCAGTCAATTTCTCCATTGTTTAGTAACCAATTTTACATGACAAACTATATTTTAAAAACTGTAGTCGTGAATATTTGAAAAGCATTTTAACCAGCAAATAACTGACGTGATGTCATTTGTGATGTTATTAAACTACTTAGAAAGTAGCGATCAACAAAAATGTAAATATCTGTTAATCATTATTTACTTTCAAATAAGTAGGATATTTCTTAATAATTCGGTATAGTAAACAAATTCGATATCTGCAAATGGTGTATCCTCCCTTTAAGATAATTTAAACTATAGCCACCTTTCCCATTGTTTTGCAATCAATGTTTCACAATAAACTGATTACCAAAATGGGATGCATTATTTAAAACTGTAGTTGTGATAATTTCTAAGATATTATGCTTTCATCTACAACAGAACCCATTGTTTTAAACTTCATTTAATTAAGTACGTACTAAGTTCACCCAAGTTGTTTTTCGTTGCAAAATTAATTCTTTTGCCTACTTTGCACGCAACATCACAACATCACAAATGACATCACAAATGACATCACGTCAGTTATTTGCTGGTTAAAATGCTTTTCAAATATTCACGACTACAGTTTTTAAAATATAGTTTGTCATGTAAAATTGGTTACTAAACAATGGAGAAATTGACTGGATTAAATTATCTTAATTAAGCCTTTTGTAATAGTGTTATCATACTAAAGGTACAAACATAAATATCTAGAGCGTTTAAATGTCGGTTTTACATACAACAGTTATATATTTTTGTGTATGAAGTTTTACAGTTTTACAGTTTTAACACAGAGACTAGTGCATAAAATGCTTTTTAAACGGTGACGTATACGTGCAACTATAGCTATTTATGTGATAGCTTGGAGTTTATAGCAATAAACCCCCAAAACCAAACAAAATTGGAATGACAAGCGCAAAATTTAAACTTAAATACAGACGCTCCGTTTCGTTAGTCATTAAGGAAAGAATGGTTTTCGGGACAAATTTGACAGTGAAGGTGACTTTTTCCAAACTCAAAAAATGGTTTGTATAAAAAAGCAGATTGTGATCTCTTTAATTCATGTGTTTTCGAAAGAGCAAACCCAGCAAGTGATAAACAAAACTAGGTTTGAATATTTAGTTTTTTCCATCTTGAACGGAGTTTTCCGCAACGCGACATTGCGGTTTAGCATGATACCTGTCCAAATGGGAATACGCATATCGTTTGGGAATACGCGGTTCTAGATTTCGAATCCAAGTTGGCAAATCACGGGCCGAATACGCGGCAAATTAAAAATTGTAAACAGTATTCAGCCTGATATTTGCCCACTCTGGTTCGAAATCTAGAACCGCGTATTCCCAAACGTGTCCTTAAACAATATGCGAGACTTATTTACACGGGTATCATACACTGATCTCTATAACTGGATAGGTCGAGCGTACATTGATGGGATAGCGAGCCGTGAAGTCACCGGCGGCCATGATGGGATATTCAAAACATTGCCTTCGTGCATGCAAAAGACGCGTAGACACGTCGAGAGTGAGACAGTGGCAGCAGCGATGGTGGGTAAAAATGCATTAAAATCCTTTGTAAATAAGTAAATTTATTAAATAAACTTGCAGACTGTGCGATCAGTATCTATCTTTGTAAAAAATGTCAGGACTACGGTTTTAAGAGAGATTTAGGAGAACATTGTTGGGCGAAAACGATATTTTCGTTTCCACATGAATTCCAGCGGGATTTTTTCATATTGTGGTCCTATCCATCATTTTATCTGAAAGAAAAACTGGGATATTTCGAAAGAACAGTAGATTTATAGAATCAGTTGGTCTAGGATACCCTTACAATATGATTGAATTCCACAATACAGGTATTTTCAGACCAATTTTGTACCCATTCTATGAAGACTGTCCCGTTGACTTGCACGTCAAACAGTTCATGGTGGTAATTTGTGTACACATTCGTACACAACATATTGTGTCATGAACTATTTGACGTGCATAAATTTAATGTTCTGTAGAATTATCCCAATATCGCAATGATCACAGTTTTTTCTCTCACAATTCTGGAAGTGTAGAGCCACCTATTAATAATAATAATAGTATTATTAAATGCATGGTGTAGGCCAAGGCTATCATGGTGGAACTTAGGATGTAGACACGTATTTCCAATACTTCAGAACAATTTCATTTTCGCCCACAAATCTCTCTTAAAAACGTAGTCCTCAGGCTGATGACATTCCTTGCAGTGCTCAAATTAAATTTCACTCTCTGAAGAAATGGGTATGCGAAATAAATTGAGAATTTTGTGTTTTTAAAATAGCGTCATGTTACAACATTCTTTCCTTGGCATTTAATTTATACCTGTATATTTTTTTTCTTTGTACACTGCAGCTAATTGGTTTACCCAAGTCCACTTCTTGCTACTAAGATGTCAGTCTGTACAGCTTATTACGGCTGGACAAGTCATAGGACGAACTGCTCCCATTATGACAGAGGGACAACAGATGACAGCGAATGTCAAAACTTATTTTGTTTAACCATCAGTAAATACGGTAGCTTAATTGACCAACTACGTTTTCCAAGATAAGCTATCTCGGTGTTCCACATTTCTTAGATGTGCTGCAAATATATTGCAGAACTCTGCATCTTGGCATTTCATTTTTTAACAATATAAGTACAGATAATAAAACAGTCGCAACAGTCACAAACCTATCTTTGTAACATGGAAATATATTGAACATGTGTTTTATGAAAACTGACAAATCTGGTTAAAATTGTATTGTTAATATTCAAAGCAAATTATACAGATGTTAAAATGACATGGATTTACCCAGTCAGTGTTCTCCACAATCACTGGGTAGCGGCCGCCCTGTGTACATGTTACGCTGTTCTGTCATATTTGTATGCTGCCCTGTTAAAATGTTATGCCGCCCTGTCAAATTTTGCTTTTCAATCATGGTTTTATTTTGCTTTCTTACAAAACAACAATTGTGGTGTACAAATCTTTAATATTGTGTTCATATCGCACAAATATCTAGAAACACTCACAATTCAAAGTTAAAGCCGTACAAGGGTGTCCTATTAAAATTTGGCCTGTGAAGAATGCTGCCAAATGTATCTTTGCATAGTATCAACAATTATTATTCTAAAATGACATCGCAAGTTTTGTTTTGGTTTTAAATTCATAAACAGTCCGGGGTTAATTGTTTTTTATTTGGTTTTATAACATCAGTAAACAATACATAATAAGCATATTGTTACCATGGCAGTAGTTATTACATGTTATATGTAGTGTATCAATGTAAAATAAAAGCATAAAGCAAAATTGAATCCATTGTGTGACTTATGTCATTATTTACACATGTGATTGATATTTTTAATGTGATTTATTTCAAGTTTCTCAAGTTCATAGTTTAAGCCATAGAGGTGTGTCGTGGCCGGGCGGTTAAGAACTCGGTTTTCTGTTCCGCAGAGTGTGGGTTCGAGTCCCGGTGTCGACACGTGTGTCCTTAAGCAAGGCAATTCAACCACTATTGCTTCGTCCTTCGGATGGGACGTAAAGCTGGAGGTCCCGTGCGTTGTGTAATGCACGTAAAAGAACCCAGTAACACTCTTCGCTAAGAGAAGGGGTTCGCCCCGGTGTTCCTGGCAGCGCCTCGGAATAGGCAACTAGATAGATGGCGCTTTACAAATGCATGATCATCATCATCATCTTTATTATACAGCTCTATGGTTTAAGCTCAAAACCACATAATTAATTTTTTCTGTCCACTTGTCCAGCAAGAATTTTTGGGATCCTTTCTAAAGAATTTACTAAACATTAGGTTGATTCCAAATCTGGACACTGCCTTAAAACCCCACGAACAAACCATGATGTGCCAATTAAATTTTCCTGAAACACACTGACATTTGTTCAATTTTTTCAACATTTTTTTATTTTATTATAAAATGCACTTTTTAGTGTCTGGATATAAAATTAAACCAACAATTTCAAGAATTTCCTTAATCCAAAAAAACTCGTTTTGCCTTTTCCTTGTTCCGGTTTGTGCATAAGGTTATGATGTGGATTTCTTCCCCCCACCTCCCCCAAAAAAAAAAAAATAAAAAAAAATAATTTAGAAGTTGGAAATTCTTGAAAATACTTGTCCGACATATCCCATAGACTTTGCACTGCATTGCATCGTCTCACACGAAGGTCTCATATCTTTTCCAAAAAATAGGCCTATTTAACATTGAAACTTGGCGTATACAGGTAATTCTTGGGTGTTATTATGTTTAACTTGATTTTCCTGATCAAACTGGATCGTTTTTGCGACGTTAACTTCGTTTCCTGTGATATTAAATGAGTTTTCTCGGTCGTGCGCTATACAAACGTGTGTACGCCTGCAATGTTTTGAATATCCCAATATGGCCGCTGATGGCTTCACGTGCAGAGCCGCTCGACCTATCCAGTTATAGAGATCAGTGGTATCATACTAGGCAGCAATGTCGCGTTGCAGAAAACTCCGTTAAAGATGGAAAAAAAACTAAATATTCAAACCTAGTTTTGTTTATCACTTGCTGGGTTTGCTCGTTCGAAAACACATGAATTAAAGAGATCACAATCTGCTTTTTTATACAAACCATTTTTTGAGTTTGGAAAAAGTCACCTTCACTGTTAAATTTGTCCCGAAAACCATTCTTTCCTTAATGACTAACGAAACGGAGCGTCTGTATTTAAGTTTAAATTTTGCGCTTGTCATTCCAATTTTGTTTGGTTTTGGGGGTTTATTAAATCACGGATATTCTTATATGAATGAACTCATCAAAATAAAAAAAGCCCCTAATGTCAGTATTCATCGGTAATTTCCGTTTTTTATCGTCCCTCTGTCGCGGGTCACCGCTCATGAATAATGCATTTTATTTAATATAGATTTGAAAATGACACATGCGCACAACTGTATGTCGCTTAAGAAACGGCGGTGAATTAGGAGCGTGACCGGTCACGTGATAGGGTTCAACCATTTTATAGGTAATAGGAGTCCAATTTTCACACGAGTTTTTGTGGTGCCACATTTACATCGCATTCAGATTCGTATTGGCATTTATGAGCCCGGTTTTAAACGGTAAACAGGTTATCAGGCAGTTGGGCGTAGTCGTAATTAACTAATGCATACCTTCTGTCCTTCGATCCCGCCACCTACCAATGACGTTAGTAGCATAGAAGCATACATTTTTGCACAAATGTAGACTATGACCCATAAAACATTTTAAGAAATGGAGCCACCGCTAAATATTTCTAGGTCGGTCTTGGCGGCCATTTTGAAAATTGGCAGTGACAAACCATTAGCGACAGAGGGAATTTGGGGTTATCTTGCAAGAAAAGGATCTTGGAGGTTCCGATTTATCACAGTAGCATTCCAGAATGTTAAAACATTGTTTCTAAAATGCAGACAGTAAGATATGCAGGTCTGCATATTGAGAAAATAAGTTTTATTTAAGGTTATTTTAACCATAGGACAAGGTTGAAGGGAAAAACGGGTTAGATACATAAGTTTCTTGAAAAATACAACAAGAACCGCTACACTGGTTAGTTTTTAGTGACTTCCGTTATAAAACGTGTCTAGACTTCTTTGTTTTTTTAATATTGTTTCCTAGTTGAGTGGGTGGAAAGATGCCCAATATTTGTTTGATACCCCGATTTTTAGAGAGCGGGGATTTACCCCCCTTTTTTTTTTACAGAGCGACGCCTTTATAGGTTGATAGGTACTGTAACGATTCTGTTACACACATTTAGGTTCTAAAGACTACAAGATTTATTTGATTTATATCCAATGATTCGATGATCATTTATTTATTTAGCAACAATTAGAATCACACTTCTTACAACATCAGCCATCTTTAATCATATCCCATCATGCTCGCGCAAGCATGCGCAACAGCCTAGCATAAATAGCATGTAGTTGGCGCAGCCTGTGTAATACCGTTACAGTACCCAGGGGGGGGGGGGGGGGGGGGGGGGGGGCGGAGGGGAGGGGGGGGGGGGGGGGGGGGGGGGGCGGAGGGGAGGGGGGGGGGGGGAGGGGGCCCTTCGAGGCTGTGATTGTGAAACGCTGGGGTACCGTCCATTCTCAAAATAGGGGGAACAATTTTCTCACGCGAACAATTAAGAGTTTTTGGCATCCAATCTTAACATCTTGTCTTTTGTACAAAAATTGTAGTGAAAATGAAAAAAGCAGTCGAAATTTGTTTACGTTGACGTACCGTTGATGCACGTAGAGATTGTGCACTAATACTCAAACGACGTTGACAAATACCTCCCCTAAAAAGGGCAATAATAATCGATAATTGTTAAAAATCGTGCTTCGAACCCACTAATTTTTGTCCAGGGATACGTTAAAAAATTATGTAGCAGTGATATACTGAATTTAAAAAAAAATCTGCCTGTGAACCCCTTGCGTTTTATCGTGTTGTTTTCAAACGAAAATGGCAGAAAATGACATCTCCCCAAACAAATTCGTATAGATCGGGGCGGACATACGTCACAGGTCAGCGCGCCGATGAAAACAATACGCGCTGACACTGCACTGTAGCATACAAGACTGCGCGCGCGATCATCGTTTTTACCGGCGCGGTGTACGTATTATGACGCGTTTTTATGATAGTTCCCGGATGTCTGCCCCGATCTATTTACTGTGTGAGAGAGATGTGCGACTCATGAGCGTGGAAGAATGAATGAGATACATTTCAACGTTGGCGGCGCACTTTGTTGGGCCCCCCCCTGACAGTACCCATCATTTTTTAGAGAGCTAGACAAAAACCCAGGGCTGTCAGTTCATACTATTACAAACCTACATTAGTTGGCAAATAAAATAGGATACTTAATTGGAAATTAAGCGAAAAATCTATTATATCTGTGCTAATTAAAAAAAACTTCAGAAGAAAAAGAAGACTAACAGTAAACAGTTTTAAAATAACCAGCTTTATTGTTGATGCATGAGCCATTATAAATCCTTGTTTGGCATAATTCAGTGCACATTTCAAGAAATTGTTTTATTGTAAACGTTCCATTTTCAAAGCTATATTCATTCATAGTTTTAAAAAATAGGAAATTTATACAACATAAATGTTAGGAACAAAAGGTACGACAAATGTAGCGATACATGAACAATAATGTAGCTTTGTCTTCATTCAGCAACTAAAATTTACCTAGTCAGTTTCCCTTGTGGTTAATTTGTGTATTACAAGATAAAAAGTTGTATCCTCATTGAGTGATCTCCACAACGTCGCTTGCCAGGTTGTATTGTACAATTGGGCATGATCCCTGGCCACACGGCATTCTGGTGTTTATGACTTCTGTTTAGCGCCCTCGAACAAGGCTACTGACAATTTGGGAAACGCCAACATAGGGCAAGATAGCTCAGTTGGTCGAGCGCCGGTCCGGTATTCCGAAGGTCGCAGGTTCGAGTCCCACAATGCCAATTTCTTTGTTCACTTTGAAATTTATGCAAATTTACCTTGTCAGTTTCCCTTGTGGTTTATTTGTGTAAAATTGTATTAGGTTAAGATCAAATTCTAAAACAAAACAATGAAACCACACACTATGTATGCAAGAGACATATATTTACATTAACAAATTGGAGCATTGGAGACAGTGATATTATCGATAAATAACGGTAACCCTACTGATATGTGACCAGGCACCACATAATGGGTGGGAAGTCACAAAATAACAAAATTGACATTATTACATTTCTAGAAAGAAGCAGTCCTTAGCTTTCAAATGATGTATTGTGTGTTGCTGTAGCTTATTCCTAGCCGTCGCTATACTTCTTTGAAATTGCTGAAGTCATGCTCCTTTGTTTTGAGAAAACGGAGTTCAAAGTTTGTGAACCGTGCCAACTATACTATCACTCAGTGGAATTCAGCCACCCAAAAAACACACTTTAGAGTTTTAATTGAGCTATACAATTTTGGGATATGATAAAGAAGGGTTGTTTGTATGTAAAAACGTTAACAACTCTAAACCGACCTCCCACTTGAAAAATGGACGTTTCGGCCAATAACTTGTTTTGCCCATGTGCGACTTTCCGCTCATTTTGTGGTGCCATGTCACATAATTGATTCGTTGCAGAATACATTACTAGTATACAGTACTTGATGTTGGGTGAAATACAACAAACAGGGGCTACATGTAATACAATAACCGCATCAAAGTCAGAGCTGAAAACAGGCACAAATGCAGCAACACAATCGTGGGGTGGTCACTATAAATATATTTTTTGAATTTTGCGATGCCCACTAATGCACCACATTAATATTGTTTTGTATTTACTTAAAATTGTTCAACCCCAAATTTGTATTTTGGGCCCCAAGTTTCCCTCTTCATTTTTTTTCTTAAGATCTTTTTAGAGACGTGGAACACAGACTTATGACGTAAGCAAGTCCACAACCCGTTCCATCTTCCTGCATCCTGTGGGCATCTTTTGCTAAACAGTGGAAGTGCCATACACCTACATGCAAACACCTTCAATCCTGGACCCCTATTGTCTCTCTTTTGTACACGTACTTAAATTGGCTGAAATAAATTGGAGAACGGGAAGGCCAAACTTATTTATCGAAAGACTGCTCAAATAACGAAATTTATAACACACCTCTTGCTAGTTCTGTATTCTGGTTGGCTGAAACACGGTCACGTGGGATTAACTATTATAGGCTAGTGCATGAGATTTGCGCCACCGTGAATTTGCGGGAATTAGTTCCTAAAGCGGGCAATAGACTTAACATTTTTGACTGGTTACAGCGCCCTCAAGAAGTTTGCCAGGCTCATCTTAATATGAAAAATGGCGGCGTCTTGATCTTTTGGACCGAGGTGTGTTATAAAACACATATGGACTGGCATGATTCGGTCACTAGAGCACGTCTATTCCCCCGAGGGACTGCGAGTGACCAGAAGGAGGACTTATTTCCCGAAGCCGAAGGCCGAGGGAAATAGGTCCCCCTTCTGGTCACTCACAGGCCCGTCCAGTCCAGTCCATGTGTATAATATTGACTTTTTTTAATGATCAAATACTACTCATGTACACACAAGTGAGCATTGGTTTTGCAATGAATGTGAAAGGACCCTGTGTTAAATTGACTGTTTGTAATTGACAGCGAAAAACTATATTAATGTGGTTTGCTCCAACAAACTATGAAAAAAACTATGGGTATTCTAAATAAAATCAGGAATGTGTAATAAGTACAGATACTACAGTTCTGCTAATCAGGGGCTGATTTCATACAACATGTAGCACAAAAAGAGTTTTGCTAAAACAGGTTACCCAGCCAAAACTCCATTTGATTTTCATGCTAAGCAAAAACCAGCTGAATACCAGTCACAAGCGATAAGCATCACCTGAATATTTGTGACCTGTCATCACAAAATGAGCATAAAGTCGCACACGGATTGATTTCCCAGTACGGCCAGTCAAAGTTAAAATTTGAACGGGTGGTCGATTTTGAGATTATATGGTTTTTTTAAAGACTAAATCCCCAACAATCAATTCTCAATTTTTCAGGACGATCAGATAAAAACAAAATTAGTTTTTAAGACAATTTTGACTATGCCTTTCTATGCCTTTCACACAATTTCTCGCAAGAAATGCCCCTTTTCTCATAATCTCTGTATTACTCCAGACTAAAAAATAAAACAAAAACAAAATTGAGTATCAAACCTCCAAGTGTTATATACCATTGGAAACCTCCGTTTCCACATAATTTAGAAATACCCATATCTCAATTTTGTTATCTTGCCGAATTTACGCTCATTTTGTGATGACAGGTCACATTTAATTGGTAACCTTGCTTCCCCCCCCCCCCCTAAAGGAAGAATGTTCATGCTAAGCAAATGTTTGTGCTTACATGTTTTATGAGAATGGCCCCGGATTGGAAGCCCAATATTCCTCTTGTTATGTGTCTCCATTCAGGCCCATCAGTCTCTACATGTTGTAATTGAGCATCACATCTTGTCGGGCCAACTCCAACAGCATAGGATCGTCAAAGAACTTGTTGATACTGACGTCCTCGCTCAGACCCTGAAGAGTAAGACACATACAAAATAAATGTGACGATACTCATTATTTTAAAGGTCCTTTTGGAGTGTTTTAAAAAGCAATGAAGGAAGGGCTGCAAACCCGCATGTCATTTTTGTGTAGCGGAATCGCAGATATTGATAATGAAAATAAGGATGAATTGGGACATTATTATTATTATTTCTGGTAATGAAACCAAGGATCCTTCAAAAGCGCTCAAGGCACTGTAGCTCGTAAGCCAGAATAACCCCATAGACAGGGGTACGTCAGCCAGGAACACCGGGGCAAACCCCTTCTCTTAGCGATAAGTGTTCTGGGTTCTTTTACGTGCATTATACAATTTAATAATGTTATAATGAGAAAGATATATACACACATTATAAATTATACAACACACGGGACCTACAACCTTACGTCCCATCCCAAGGACGAAGCAATAGTGATATGCAGGTACATGTAAGCGTCCTTGAGCTCCAAGGATTCAGCCCATGCTAGAGTCGGAATGGATTTGAGACAAATGTACATGTACCCGGCTGAATAGAGTCCATGCAGAATCTTTTTGGTTGAACAAATTTGTTTAACACGTTGACTGCCGACTACGAGTATATTCGTAGTAGAAGGTGTACCAGATTCGGCCACTACGAGTATACTCGTAGAAAATGAAAGGTTTTTGTATTGTAAATTAAATACACTGGCATCACTGATAACGCAACAAATACGCTGCTGGCAGTGGTGAGGACATACATCTATCAAATGTTAATTTGTTGTTTTGTTTTTTGTATCTAGTATGTATGCGCGCATGCGTACAATGCTTGGCGCCCTGTGAAATCATGCCTGGCAGTCAACGTGTTTAATGTTTCAGACTAAGGCCGTGTCCGAAACTAGTATCTAGAGCTACAGTCTACGTCTAGAGCTACGGTCTACGTCTACAGCTACAGCTACGTCTATGTATGCACTAAGGTAAATGGAATTCGGACGCGGCTACGGTATACGCCAACGGCTAGTTATTGCGCCCCCAAGCGATGCTTGAATTAGTGTTCGCAGAATTACAATGTAAGAATTTACAACAATTATCGTCTGCTAGATGTTACGCAATGTTTGTTTACAGCCGGTCGAAATACCTGATGATATTGACGTATTTGTCGATCTGTTAGTTTCAATTCTATGCACTATCATTAAAAAAATAAAAGAAAATTTGCTCCGAAATTAACGTTAGTCAGTGCTGCCGCCATTTTGTTTTGCCTGAGCTAGACAACTTTTTTTACGGCTAGATTTTTGTGACGTTGTAGCTGTAGCTCTAGACGGCATTTCGGACAGCGCTACAAAATGACCGCCCTAGACACCCATTTCGGACACGGCCTATTAAGAGAATTTCATATCGACACGCCATTCTTCGTGGGTCGTTAGGAGGTCAAGAAAACCACCGACAATGTTTTGTGTAGCTTTTCTTGTCAGGTATTCAAGCAGATGTCACAAGATTACTGCAGGTCCAGTGATATTTGGCAGAGGACATTGATGTCTAGACATACGAGCACATCATCAGTTTAGGGTCGAATCTGCGCTCTTTAAATACTATTACTATCGTCTTGTATAACTTTCTTAAAATATTATTGACTGGTATAATGTTCTTTATTTAAAAGGTAGGATACACCATTGGTAGTTGCTTGAGTTATCATGAATGGGTGGAGTTGGGGGTGTGTTTTATAGTAAATATTGTTTAACTGACCTGTCCGAGGTTTTACAATAATGGATGCCGAGAAAAGCACAAAAAACAGCGTTTGTTTTCAACCGGTGTCGAGCGGTTATTCTTATGTTATCTTTGATTTTTCAATTTTTCAGAATAATTACAGGATATCTAACGCAATCAATTTGCTAGATGCCTAGAATCATTATTTACTTTCAAATGAGTAAGATATTTCTTAATAATTCGGTAGTAAATATTTTTGATATCTGCAAATGGTGTATCCTACCTTTAATTCCAATAAATCTTGTGTGTCAGTAATCAATTTGCTTTTTGTATATACTTGGTAGGTCAACAAGTCCAACTAAAAATCCTAGATTTTTATTTCTGGTCTAGCCGTGAACAGACGTAAATTATGACAGCCGCACCCACCTTTCTCCTTCTGGTCTTGATCATGAACTCCCGAGCGAGATGCATAGCAGGTTGTGGCTCCAGAGGGCGTATTACAATACTCTTCTCTAAGGGATCACCAGGAACAATCTGAAGCGAAGTTGATGAAATGTAGGTGTAATATTTGCAAACCGAAGTGACCATAACAACTTGTATGGGGGTACAATTTCATTATCCCTTAGCTATATACATTTCCTAAGGGAAACTCCACCCATAGTTTATAATTGCATGATGTTAAAGAGTGTCAATTCCCATTGTGACTTGATTTTTATTTCATATTTTTCGGTTTCGGTAATCATATAAAACAGAGATTTTTTCGCACTGCGCTTTACCGTCATGCGAGCCACCATTTTGTTCTGGTTTATCGGTACATTCGAGTTATTGTGACGTTGTGTCTGCACCATCAGTACGCGAAGCCCGATCGATAGCGGCTCTGCACGTGCAAAATATGCAAGTGAACCCTTTTGTAAACGGCATAGTGTATACATAATGTGTACCGTACATGTGAAAGTGGGCTCAAAATCATACGGAGAAGGACCTGATGCCATAATTACTAGCTCACAGATTTTCTATTCTTCTCAGAAAATACAAAAATAAACGATAGTTTGTGGCGCGTCAAGTCAATATTCTGCACAGAAAAACAATACATGTACTCGCAATAGTCGAGCGCCGTACAACATACATCTGCATGATGTAGTTAGCCGCGTCAAGGTAGGATACCAGTGCGAACAACACGCAATAAAGCGATGTGCATTGAGGTGCAGACACTACGTCATAATGTCCCGGGTGAGGTGGGAAATTTAAACAATATTGACGCGCCCTTGTACTCCTGAATGGCAAGAAATCGTTAATATAATAGGCGCGCGAGTCGTTCTCGATAACAAATCAAAACAAATTTTCTGCGGAGTCAGTATGTTACCATATATTCTTTTAGACTAGCTAAATTATTATTGAGCCTGGAATTTCCCTTTAACAACCACAGGGGTCAATTTCCTAGAGCTGCTAAGCACAAAAATTTGCTTAGCACAAAAAAGTCTTGCTCATTGAAAACAGGTTACCAGCCAAAATTCTACGTGTTTTTCATGCTAAGCAAAAAAACAGCTGATTATCAATCAAAAACAATAAAGATCACGTGAAAATTTGGTCTGTAACCTTATTTTTGCCGAGGAAAATTGTTCATGCTAAGCATATTTTCTGTGCTTAACAGCTCTATGAAATTGGCCCCTGGTCTTTTTCATTCTTCTGCTGAAGCATGTTTATGCCCATTTTATGCCAATGGCCCAGGTTTTATTATCAAATACCCAGCTCTAAATGATCTGCACTTACTTTTGCGATAATAAGCCAAGAGCCTCACAAGCAAGCCAGATCCTAATCTTTCCCCAGGCTATTGATCGAGCCCCATAACGGAATACCACACGTAGAATATGTAACCAATATAGATAATAAATCAGATACGCCGGTGTTTGAGTTTTTCACAAAGTGACACTATTCGTGTGTATTAGCTATGGGCTTTGCGTTACTTCGTGGAAACGCCAAAAGTGTTATTTGTGTATTTGTTATCACGTATTTGTGACCGGCAATGCGATCAAGCAATATCAGTCGGAACTCGGCAACTTGTTTTGAGATAGGGCCAAAATACGTTCATAGGGGTGGACAAATCCAAATTGACTTTTTTACAAAAACAGATGGGGAAAATATTTTTCTTTTACATGAAAATACTCTTTTAACCAAATTCAGAAGGGAAGTGATACCAAAACTATTTTCTCAGTTTCTTTATTTTTAACGTACTGGTGTTCAAATGGTTGTAATTTTTTCTAACCAAAGGTCGTATTCACATGGGGTTTTCACTGAAATGGAGCCTGAAGTACGCTACAAAAGAATATGTAAAAATCCCCAAAATGACATGGGTCTACTTCAGACTGGTTGTTGCTTGATCGCATCACATTTGTGTTACTTTGTAGAGATGGTGACGACATGTAAAATTGTATTTCACCAACTCTTTCATATGTTGCCATACCTGCCAGTGATGAAACACAGACAGACAGAATGCCTGCCCCTGGGTGTGCGTTCTCAGATCGGTTTCAAACCCAAAGGAATCAATTGCTGGAATGAAGGCCTTTATAGTGTAGAGCGGCGACCCTGGCACAGGTGCATCCTGGGTAACGTGACCTCTGTGAACAATAAGCAGATATCAAAACTTTAAATTAAAATCTACAATGAACTGGTTTTTTTTTCTGAACTGGAAAAAAACAAACAAATCATGTACATGTACATGTAGTAGCGGGTTACTTCCCTATAGTCCTACACCCTATTAGTCCTACTCCAACAAAACCTGGACAAAGTTGACATTTCTTTTTTTAGATGTGGCTTTTTTTTCAAATTCTCTAGGATTTAAGCTTTAAAAAGACGTAATTTGTGACCTGGCACCATAAAATTAGCGGAAAGTTGCACATGTCCAAAACGAGTTATTGGCCGAAACGTTCATTTTTCAAGTGGGATGTCGGTTTTGAGTTGTTAATGTTTTTACATACAAAAAACCTTCTTTATCATATCCCAACATTTTATAGCTCAATTAAAACTCTAAAGTGTGTTTTTTGGTGGCTGAATTGCAATGATTGATAGTATAGTTGGCACGGTTCACGGACTTTGAACTCAGTTTTCTCAAAACAAGAGAGCATGACTTCAGCAATTGCAAAAGAGTATAGTGGCAGCTAGGAATAAGCTACAACAACACACAATACATCATTTGAAAGCTAAGGACTTTTTTCTAGAAATGCAATAATGTCAATTTTGTTATTTTGCGACTTTCCACCCATTTCGTGGTGCCACGTCACATATGTATCCCACCCTATCTCCCCTGGTTGAAGGATTTGGTGATAAACCCCAGACAACCTAATTATGAGAAACAGCTTTGAAGTTCTAAAAAGTGTATTATTTCTATACACAATTGTTTCAAAAAAACGACCAAAAAACACTTCTAAGCGACGTATTATGTTTCAATTTGGGGAGATTGTAGATTAATAGTTGGTGAATCAGGAAAACCCAAAACCTCAAAATGATACAAATCCACCCCGAAATGACTTGACGTGTACATCGTAATAAAACACATTGTGCGACTTTGTCCGGGTTTCGATGGAACAGGTCACGATTGTTCGAATGAAACATAATACTGTCATTGGTTCAGATTGCCGGACATATGTGACCTGTCACCACAAAATGAGAGTAAAGTCGCACAATGTGATTCGGAGATATGGGCATCCAAAGTCAAAATATGAAGGGGTGGTCAATTTTAAGATTTTGCATAATTTGGAAATCCCAAGTCCTCCTCTACATATTCCCATTTTTTGGGTGAGATCAGATGATCAAAAACCTCTTAAATTACACAATTTTGCGTAGTGTTTGTGTAGTTAGTGTTTGGATTAAAGTACAATATCACATTTATTTCATTAGTTATCACTTAGTTTGGAGCAGAATTTGTGTGTAGGCGCCTTGATCAGGTTACCTGATAAGTGCGCTATATAAATCTATATTATTATTATTATTGTTAAATCTGTGCTTAGACACCCAGAATATTTGCTTCTGGTGAGGCATACCTTCTCCTGGCCAGGACAGTGTAGACAGCCGATACACAGTCAGCTGGGGCCTGCACTTCCACAAAGTAGTATGGTTCCATTAAACGGGGAGTGGCCTGGTCAGAAAACACAAATATTCAACATGTAATTGACCATTTGCGTGTTAAATTTAAATAATATCTGGTACACTGACTTGTTCACACAGCTGGGCACAGTTTAACTTTACATTCTCCAGACCACTGTTGCTATATCACGTGATTCGGGGCAAGCTTTTGCATAGTTACGTAAGAGACACTTAGCACCAATACATTGTTTACAATGGGTGAGAATGACAAAAAGACACCAGACCATTCTGGAGCTGGGGGTTGCTAGCGTAAGGCTTGCCCCGAATCACGTGATATAGCAACAGTGTCTTTGGTCAGGAGAATTTAAAGTTAAACTGTGCCAAGCTGTGTGAGCAAGTCAGTGTACCAGATGTTATTCAAATTTAACTCGGGGAACAACTAAGGAGCGACTTAATTCCAGTTATAACACACCTCTTGCTAGTTCGGTATTCTGGTTGGCTGAAACACGGTCACGTGGGGTTAACTAATATCTATGGGTAGTGCATGAGATTTGCGACACCGTGAATTTGCGGGGAAAAGTTGACTGGTTACAGTGCCCTCAGGAGGTTTGCCAGGCTCATCTTAATATGAAAAATGGCGGCGTCTGGATCTTTTGGACCGAGGTGTGTTATAAAACACATATGGACTGGCATGATTCGGTCACTAGAGCACGTCTATCCCCTCCTCGGGCCTGTGGGTGACCAGAAGGGGGACCTATTTCCTCCCCCTTCCTGTCACTTACAGTCCCTCGGGGGGAATAGACTTGCTCTAGTGACCTCATTGCCAGTCCATATGTGTATACTATATCCCACAATCCACCCATGCAATCCACCCATGGTATAAACAGCAGGAGTAGGGTTTCAGTATTCCGTTCCTCTTTAACCAAATCAAATAAGTTAAGAGAGCCTAATATTTTTATCTTAACCAGATCTTCTTTAGAGACAAAATGGTTGTGTACAAGAAAATAACCCACAGAAAAGGGACCCTTGGCAATCCCACACACATTTCTCAACAATAACTCTTTCCTTTAACACCCAGTGCTTATATACCATACATACTTCCAACTTTATGAGGATTTTATTTTGATGTATTTGGGAGATAAATTACCACTTTAAGGACATAGTTTGCCTCAATAAATGCATGATTTTGGTACTCTCTCATCAATAAAATTGATTTTGTTTAACCTAACTGAGGGTTAAAGTATACAGTACATATTAAAGAATAAACAAATAACAAAACAAAAATTGAAATCCGCCAGATTTTTCACCCCATTTTAACTTTGACGAGCTGTATCTCGAAATAGCCTGTGCGACTTATGTCGGGTTTCGTAGAAATCAAGCAAACTTAAAGTGTCGTGCCACTGACCATGAGGAAGGCAGAGTAAGCTACACGTCTGGCTGTCGGAATAATCTGGCCACCTCCTCTGTGAATTGGCTCCCCAGCTATGACAGCATCAAGAATCTTGAATTTTACATTCCGAATGGCTGCAAGTCAGAAAAAAAAAGGTCATTAACAGAAATACCTACTTAAAGGGATCGTATACGTTTGATAATTACTCCAAAAATTAGTGGCAATAAAAACTTACTAGGTAAGAAGTACAGCAGCTTTGGATAGTATAATGCATTTTTAGAAACTTTTCACTTCGAAGTACTGCGGTTATGGAAAAAGATATCACTTTTTATCCCCAAAAATTTGAATCTGAGAAGCGTTACTGCAGTGACGTTTCTCAGATTGTGTATTCAAATGCGGATTATTCTTCCTGCGTGGACATAACCGCTCCAGATTTTCGGCAATATCTCTAAATCGCTACCACCTTTTGAAATGAAATTTGTACAGGTTAGTTTTATGGTATATATCTATAACTATATAGGATTAAAACAGTGGGTTCCAATTACCAAACGTATACGATCGTTTAAAAGGTGGGATACACCATTAGTAATTGCTTGAATTATCAGGAATGGGTGGATTTGGGGGGTTGTATTTTATAGTAACTATCGTTTAACTGTATGAAGTTTTACAATCATGGATGCTGAGAAAAGCAACATTTATTGATATTTGTTTTCAACCGGCGTCGGGCAGTGGTTCTTACCCCCGGTATGTTGTTCTTGTTTTTCAGCTATCGCCGTCTAGCAATCGTAAATTTTGTTAATACATTTTTCGGAACAAAATTTTACAGAATATATAGCGCAATAATTTTGCCTACAATCAATATTTACTTTCAAATAAGTAAGATATTTCTTAATAATTTGGTAGTATCCTACATGTACCTATAAAAATAAACTTGTTTTGAAAGCAAACATTGCGCTAAGTTAGTCTTGCATGTGGACCTCCGAACAATATAGGTCCACACGATGCGGGAAAAGGTTACGGTTTGTGGACTTGGCCAGGTTCACAATCTGTTTTTCAGTTTCCGAAAAAGAGCGCTAGAGGAAAAACGGGTTAGGCTTTATATGTGACCTGTCACCACAAAATGAGGGTAAAGTCGCACGATGTGATTCGGAGATATGGCCATCCAAAGTCAAAATATGAAGGGGTGGTCAATTTTGAGATGTTCAATAATTTGGAAAGCCCAAGTCCTCCTCTACATGTTCCCATTCTTTGGAAGAGATCAGATGATCGAAAACCTTTTAAATTACGCGATTTTGCGTAGTTAGTGTTTGGATTAAAGTCCATTAGTGGTCTAATTAACTCGGTAATTAAATATGCAAATCACGTCCTCGTATATATCCCACGTTTTATAAATTTTGATATTTTGTTTATACAATAGTTTGTGTGTAGAAAATTTCAAGAAAAAATAATGATTAGAACATAGTCGTTGCTATGCTCAACCGAACCTTACTTGTCCTGTTTTGTAATCTTTTGCGTGTTTTGTTTAAGATGTTTAAAGTAAGTTTTCTCACAAACACGTTTTGTGAAACCAATGACTTTCTAGAGCGCTGTAAACAGTATTTATCGCAAAACCCCCAAGTGTTAGGTACCATTGGAAAGCTCTCTTTCTGAAGAATTTGAAAATACCAATATCTCAATTTTTAATATTTCCGACTTTACTCTCATTTTGTGGTGACAGGTCACATATGTGACCCAGCACGAGTAAATGAGACACTTTGCGGCAAAAATAAAAATTGAGATTTTGATTTCATCATTTTAAGCTTGTTTAGCTTTAAATGATGAAATCAAAATCTCAATTTTCATTTTTGCCGCAAAGTGTCTCATTTACTCGTGCTGGGTCACATATATAGAAAAGATAGGAGGAACAGCTGAGAGGCCCAGAATCAACATTTGAGGTTAAATTTGTTTTGGGGAAGCGAGAAAAATGAGTATTTAGTCAACGTTTTTTAACTACACGAAGACACAGTCCGTATGTGAGGTAAAACTAACTGTGTTTTTAACTTGAACAGTTTTGTACATCGTATATCAAATCTCTATTTTATCCGTGGTAATTTGTCCAATTTGTCCAAACACTTACGTTCATCACATAGTGGTCCTTCTCGTGTTCCCCACTGAAATCCTTGTACTATGCTGTCCTTTACAGAATTAAGTAATGCCTTGTCAACCTGAAATAGAAAAAAAAAAGATATGACGATGACAAAACTCCACATGCAAATGGCCTACACAAGGGTTACTTAAAGTTGGTGTGTCAATGCTTTTTGGGTGTGGCACGCTGACAAATAGATTTTTAAATTGAATTAATAATTTTCTAAACATCGCACCAAAACAAAATAAAACAAAATAATAATAATAAAACAAAATCAGTCCTCAATGAATAATGATTTAATTAATTTCAACTTTTGATTCGTGGGGGCCTAGTATGTGCAGGCGTAATTTTTATATTTTTATGGTTTTTTTATGAAATGTTTATTATCCTCTTAATGTTTATCCTCAGCGCGACTTAATACCCTTTTTTTTTTTAGGGCTGGTCACACATGTGACCTGCTCTGTGAAAATGAGTCAGATGTTGAATGCGGAGAGGGGGTTTTCGTAAGAAAATTTGATGTTCCTATTTTATCATTTTCACCTTGGTTAGGCTATTTTTTCAATTTCTACATTAAAACATGCTGAATTAACACAGTGGGAAGGGCTTGGTTGCTTAGGGTTTCTATTGCATACATCTCCTAAAGGAAATTATTTTTTTAAATGCATGATTTCTTATGAATGGGGTTTTTAGATTTCGCCAAATCGTCAAAATTTAAATTGGTGTATCACAAGAACGCAACATGCTACAGACCTCCAACATATATCAAAGAGGACAGTGCACTCTTTCTAATGGTATACATAACTCTGTTTGTCAAATTTTCGACATCTGACTCATTTTCACAGAGCAGGTCACATATGCTCCTGCGTGCAGCGATTGGGTCTAACACAAATATCAGTGGCATTTACATGCATTTACTCCATACACAGCATCTGGGAAAAATACAGTCCATTTATTTGTATTGTGTTTAAATATTAGAAATGCCATCTCGGAAAAATATTATATTATTTTTTTCAAATATTGCATTATTCGAAGCTGTGAACAAGGATGATTAGCCCCCGGAATTATAAAAAATATTCAGAGAAAGTGGGAGTTGTCTTAAGTGTCCTATTAGCAGGGATGCAGTCAAGTCCATCACAAGTCCCTGCAAGTCCCTGCAAGTCCATCACAAGTCCATCACAAGTCCTCCAATTCCAATTCAAATCACAAGCTATTCAAATCAGCTTTGACAAAAAGTATTTCGTTGTCATTGTTCAAACAGTTACTTGTGACTGGACTTGTGACTGGACTTGTGACTGGACTTGTGACTGGACTTGTGACTGGACTTGTGACTGGACTTGTGACTGGACTTGTGACTGGACTTGTGACTGGACTTGTGACTGGACTTGTGACTGGACTTGTGACTGGACTTGTGACTGGACTTGTGACTGGACTTGTGACTGGACTTGTGACTGGACTTGTGACTGGACTTGTGACTGGACTTGTGACTGGACTTGTGACTGGACTTGTGACTGGACTTGTGACTGGACTTGTGACTGGACTTGTGACTGGACTTGTGACTGGACTTGTGACTGGACTTGTGACTGGACTCGAATACAACTTTGTCTAATTAGTCTAGCACATTTCACAAGTACATGTACCTTGACATTTAACAGGGAAAATTGGTAAGGTCAAATACATTGGTGACATGTTCAAGACACATTCTATGCTGATCTCACCTCAGATGGAAGGGTGTCATCAACTAAGATGTTAGGACCTGTAGTATCAGGTCCAAATGCCCAGATGGAACGAGCAGCCAGTAAATCCCAGTCATACTTGGTCTGGAAAAACTCTCCTAATCTCTTCCTGTAAACAATCAAAGAAGACAAGAAAATTATTCAAAAAGTACTGAGCAACATGGGGAACATGTTTTAAATGCAGTGGGTACTATAAATGTTAATAATCAATCATATCTCCGCTATGTCCCGACAGTTTAAACGAAGAAGATTTATTCCAATACGACAGAAATTTAACAAGTGCCAATTTTAGAAATTTGCAATATTGCAAAATCACCCCAAACAACTTGCATATCAATTTATGGAATTTGGCAAACCTGCCTTTAAGAAGAAATATGCCAAACTATGACCTCTCACTTTCTAAAAATCTAAAGTACATGGATAAAAATGCCAAAATTGATGAACGTAATGAGAATTTCTGAAATTTGTGGTGATCCAGTGAAACTAAAAGTGCACCAAGATTTCTTTTAAGATTTTTTGGTTGTGAATAAACTAAAAGGGCAACCCAATGTAAACTGCCCACACACACTAGCTAAAAAATGAAGGCCAAATAAAAATTAAAAAACTTAGCATCCGGCCTTTTTGAAAAAAGGAAGGAGGCCCTTTTTTTTTCCTTCAAAATGGGCGTCCGACACATTTTGATGCGAGTCATCTTTCAATTTGAAATTAAAACATGGCTCACCCAAGATTAAAAATCAAAATTCATGTGGGTCGTCACACCCTAGCCTTCCCATTAGAAAACATTTATTTCCACAGCACGTACACAATGATGCTAAAGTCTAAAAATACGATCTTTATTATTTAAAAAAAATGAAGAAAAAAAAAGAAAAAAAAGATAAGAAAATAAGATAATAAATTCAAAAAAATAATAAAATGTATTTTTTTTTTTTTAAGAAATGAAAAAGAAAAAAAAGAGACGGCCTCAAAAAAAAAAGGGGGCGGGGACGCTAAACATGTTTTTTAATTTTTTATTTGGCCTATCCTTGTAAAGTGACTTTTTACTTTCAGGCTTTACACTGACTTTGCGGTCTCTTGTTTCTCTTGTGCGCTTTATTTTATTTTAATTGGGTTATTTTTTGTGGTCCCGCCGGTTCTAGTGATTTTTCGGCCCGATCTGCAGCGACCATTTTGAGCGGTCGTGCTTCGACACTGGTCTGTACAGCAACTTTGGCATGCCCTTAAAAAACATGCTGAAGTCAGATGCTGTCCCAATGATATTCCAATCAGACGAATCTGTACTGTTTTCGTCAGATTCACTAAAAACCGACGAAGAACTTTCACGATCGTTCATGTTTAGTCCGCGCCGATTACTGTACATGTACATGTACTTTGTACGGTATCCTTTGCTTTGGACAGCGTGCGTGTGGGTGATCGCGTTTACATGTACATGTACGTACGTGTGCACAAGGCGTATGGGATTCGTTCACTCTCGTACACACAACAATGTGTGCGTACGTGGCCACGCGAACCCGTCTCGTACCTAGACGTCGCGTACCGACTATCGATAATTTGTCCGGGTTCTGACTCGATTTACGTCACTCAATTTGAGTGGCCGCGAAATTTAAAAAGGGGGGGTCAATTTCTGGACGGCAAATTACCACACTAAACGTACACTAGAACCAGTTTTGCTTTTTATTCACATTTTATACACATAAATCTATTGATTTAAAACAAAAAATGCGTAATGAAGATGTTAGACTGCTTGTTTCCTTTAAGTACCGTACAAGTAAACCACCAGTTCCTCCATTACAAAACACCTCATTTTTGTTTTGTACCTGTTCCAATTTATCTGTACAACTTCACTCTCGATGTCTTCAGCCAGTCCCTTCTCCAGAGGCTCAGCAATCATGGTGAGCTTATTCCTGAAAAAGAAAAGGAACTTCTTGAGTTACATGTATATTATAGAAGACATTCACAAAAATAGTTTTCTGACTACTTCAGAAAACAAATTTAAAAGCCAATACCGAGGAAAAACCATGATGGGGAGCACATTTGTTGCCGTATTATTACAATTGATAAGTGGGCATACATACTTTAAAGGTAGGATACACCAATGGAAGATATCGAAAAATGTTACTACCGAATTATTAATAATTATCTTACTTATTTGAAGGCAAATAATGATTATAGGCATCCAGCAAAATGATTAGGCTCGATATGCCGTACTATTTGTTCCGTAAAATTCAATTTTATTTAACAAATAATTACGATCGCTTTTCTCAGCATTCATGATTGTAAAACTTCGGACAGGTCAGTTATAAAAACTATATTTACATGTACTATAAAATAAGACCCCCCAAATCCACCAATTCTACAAAAAGGTGTATTAAGGCCCGCTCAACGTTGAGAGGGTAAACATTTCATCAAAATGTGTTTTTTATTTGTTGTCATGAATGGAATCTTTAATACCTACAGTTTAAGGTTTCATTAAAAGAAATGTTGATTTGTATAAATAAAGTGGACAAAATGACCATTTTGTGTGCATCGCTCTGTTGTAATACAACAGAGCCGGCTATTTCAAAACCTGTTTTCTCAGTTGTGTAATTTGAACTCCGAAAAGGTAATCAATTCGTAAACACGTCCCGTCTTCAAAATTGGAGGGGCTATGAAGCTCTGTTATATACTAAATGAAAGCTTCTGCTGTGGGCTTTCTTACCATGTATATAACTCAATTTCATTTTGTTGCGACATAAGACACCTTTTTGTAGAGCCGGTCACATATGATACTGGCTCCAGGAAAAGGTAATATAAGTCGCCAAAACTAAAAATAGAGTTATGTACATGATTGAAAAGTTCAGGATATAAGCTTTCATTTAGCACATAGTACAGCTCCATAGCCCCCTTCCGTTTCGGTAATATGACGTTTTTGCATATTAATGGTTCCATGTAATTCAAAATACACAACTGAGAAAACAGGCTTCGAAACAGAACAAAACTAAGACATTACGTTGGAACCATGCACTCTCAAAAAGGTTTTGATTTACTTTATCTATCAAATTCCAACTTTTGATATTAAAGATGTCATTTAAGACAAAAAATGAAAATCAAATGTCGACAACAATATTTATCCTATTAACTTTAACAGGCCATTACTTATAAATGCATAGCGCAACTTATGTTACCTTTTCCTAGAGCAAGTCACATATAGGGGGTTATGACGTGAACTTCAACCAATATTTGGTCATTCCCTGCCAAATCACCTAGAGGTTGTCATCAGGGGTGAGACTCGCATTTGGTTGAAACTTTTGCTCAAAATGGGTACTAGCTTGTCTCATCTGTCATTCTTATTCTATACCTTTTGCAAATATTACCGTTACTACGTTTTCTAAAAATAAAAGCCTGCCAACAAATCTTGTATGATTTCAGTTGTTAATTTAAGTTTCCTTCGAACCCAATATTATAACTGGTCAAACTCTCTAGAGGTTTCATACAATATTATCGATTCGCTATTTGTTATTGGATACTTAAACAATCCAGGACTAGTGGCTACTCTAGCAGGGGCTAAATTCATAGAGCTGCTTAAGCAAAAAAAATTGCTTAAGCAAAAAACATTCTTGCTTAGTAAAACCAGCTTACCAGCAACAACTCCATGTGATGTATATTATCTGTGATTGGTATTTAGCTGTTGTTAGCTTATAGCATAACAATCACGTGGAATTTTAGCATGATTCCTAACATGATTTACCAAGCAAGAGTTTTTGTGCTTAAAATGTTGTGCTTAAAGGTAGGATACACCATTGTTAATTGCTTGAATTACCATTAATGGGTAGATTTGGAGGGTTGTATTTCATAGTAAATATCATTTAACTGACATGTTCGAAGTTTTACAATCATGGATGCCGAGAAAAGCACGAAAAACAGCGTTTGTTTTCAATCGGCATTCGGCAGTTATTCTTTTTTAATAAAATTATATTTTTTATAATAATTACAGGATATCTAGCGCAATCATTTTGCTGGATGACTTGAATCATTATTTACTTTCAAATGAGTAAGATATTTCTTAATAATTCGGTAGTAAATATTTTCGATATCTGCAAATGGTGTATACTACCTTTAAGCAGCTCTATGAAATTGGCCCCAGGATATCACTCATGCACACATAAATCAATCCACCAGACAAGCATGAATAATGGCTTGCAGAAAGAACCGCTACAACTGTGCACTCATCTGTATCACGTCAAGGATTGTTGTAGTGTTATCTTACTTTTTGTTTGGTGTTTCAGCAAAACACTTCAGTGATGAAGTCTCCACCACAGTTTCGCAAAAGGCCACCACGGGATCAGCAACTTTGATATCTTCAGAATAGAAAACAGATAGTAAGAACCAGATAATGGCTATTACTTAATAATGATCCATGTACAGAAAATTCTCTTGACCAGGTTGAACTAGACTGTACAGATAATAAAACTGTACACAAATTATAACAAGAAAAACTATTTAGTGGAGCCTTTTCTTAGTCATGAAGGGAGGTCTACTGTTTAATAGTTTCTGTAAAGCCATTACTTATAAATATTGGGTTACAGGGAACAATACATCTGCTAAGAGTATACATATGTTTGGGCACATGCCCCCCGTGGCCTCAACATCCAACATCCAACATCCAACCCCCCACCCCCCCCCCCCCCCCCCCCCCCCAACCGCCCCTTCCTAATTCTCGTTACAATATGTGACCTGTCACCACAAAATGAGAGTAAAGTCGCACTATGTGATTCGGAGATATGGCCATCTCAAGTCAAAATTTGAAGGGGTGTTCAGTTTTCAGATTTTGCGTAATTTGGAAAGCACAAGTCCTCCTCTACATATTCCCATTTTTTGGGTGAGATCAGATGATCAAAAACCTCTTAAATTACGCGATTTTGCGAAGTGTTTGCATAGTTAGTGTTTGGATTAAAGTCCATTAGTGGTCTAATTAACACGTTAGTTAAATATGCAAATCAGGTCCTCGTAAGTATCCAACGTTTTCGAAATCTGGATATGTTGTGGTTTATACAATAGTTTGTATGTGTGGAAAATTTCAAAAAGAAATAATGATTAGAACATAGTTGTTGCTATGCTCAATCGAAACTTACTTGCCCCATTTTGTCATCTTTTGCGTGGTTTGTTTAAGATGTTTAAAGTAAGTTTTCTCACAAACACGTTTTGTGACACCCATAAATTTCTAGAGCACTGTAAAAAGTATTTATCGCAAAACCCCCAAGTGTTATGTAACATTGAAAAGTTCTCTTTCTCAAGAATTTTAAAATACCAATATCATAATTTTCAATATTTCCGACTTTACTCGCATTTTGTGGTGACAGGTCGCATCTTCTCTATTATTATTAATAATACATTCGAGAAATAAAACAAAGGATTCTTCAAAAGCACTGTAGCTGGCAAACCTAAAGAAAAACCTGTAGAGAGAAGACAACGAGAAGAAGATACAGTTTTAGAGGTGGAAGAAAAACCAAAGAGAATATCCTGCGAACAACACACGGAATCAGGCAGGGACTGTAAACCTCAATCCACATATTAACCCAGGAGGGATTCGAACCCGGGTCACAGTGGTAAAAGATGAGGAAAGAACCGCTACACCAACCCGACTCTTCTAAATAAGTTTATTGAGAAAAGTGTAATTTAATTTGAAGGTACATGCAAGTTCAGCTATTGCAGTTCATCAGGACAATTTTAGGGGGAAAATGATTTATCAACAAGCTGTCCATTAATGTACATGTGAACAAACTAAAGTTCCTGTCAAATGCCTCGTCCGTTGTCCAGTAAAATGTCCCAAGCCACAGTACTGCATCATGGGTGCCACTGGCAAGCATGCAAATGCTACTTTCAAATATAATAATATTAATAGGCGAGGCTAATCATCCTTACGCCGCAGCTGGGATGCTGAATTGCGAAGGACGCGGCTAGACATGGTCAAGTCATTGGCACGTAAAGACGCCTATGGCAGCTGGCTATAAGACCCATATCTGCCCTCGAAGCACAGCCAAAGATCGTAAATGTTGAATTTGTTTTTAGAGAGAGGAAAACAGAGGACCCGGAGAAAAAGCCGTGTCGCACAGTAGAGAATCAACTACTAAACTCTACTCACATGTGTGACTTGTCGCCACAATATGAGAGTAAAGTCGCACAATGTGATTTAGAGAAATGTGATTTAGAGATATGGCCATCCCAAGTCAAAATATAAAGGAGTGGTCAACTGTGAGATTTTGCCTAATTTGGAAAGCCCTTTTCTACATATTCCCATTTTTTAAGTGCAATCAGATGATTGAAAACCTCTTAATTTACGCGATTTTGCATAATGTTTGCGTAGTTAGTGTTTGGATTAAAGTCCATCAGTGGTCTGATTAACACGGTAATTAAATATGCAAATTAGGTCTTCGTAACTGTCCCACATTTGCGAAATTGTAATATTTTGTTGTTTATACAATAGTTCGTATGTGTGGAAAGTTTCAAAAATAAATACTGATTAGAACATAGCCGTTGCTATACTCAACCGAACCTTACTTGTCCGTTTTGCAATCTTTTGTGTGTTTTGTTTAGGATGTTTATTAAGTAAGTTTTCTCACAAACACGTTTTGTAAAACCCATGACTTTCTGAAGCGCTGTAAAATGTATTTATTGCAAAAAAAACCAAGTGTTATTTACCATTAGAAAGCTCTCTTTCTCAAGAATTTGAAAATACCCATATCTCAATTTTTCTGACTTTACTCTCATATTGTGGTGACAGGTAAAAAAATTATGGTCCGAGACGGGAATCGAACCTGGGCCACATGAGAGAGAAGAGTGCTTTTACACACTTGCCACCCGTGAAACCCAAAATGTACCACTTCATAAAAACAAAAGTTTAATATGCGACCTGTTCCAACGGAACCCGGACATATTCACACAATGTGTTTTATCACAATATATTTGAGAGGTGGATTTTACCATTTTAAGGTTTGGGGTTTTTCTGAATCACAAACTATTGATCAACAATCTCCCCAAATTTGAACATAATCCATTACCCAGAAGTAATGTGTAAATGATACATCATTGTAAAGCTGAGAACCTAGATAATTTGAAAAAAAGCGAAATCTAAAAAACTAAAATGTAAACTTTGTCTGGGTTTTGTTGGAGCAGGTTACATATAAATATCAAAAGCATTTTAGTATTTTTTTTAATTTTTTTTGTGGAGGTACGAATCTCATAATCCCATTTTTACAGGTCCACCTGGACATAGTGTAGTCAACCCAGCCATATTTGAGTATTGAGAAATGCATAGATTGTACATGTATGCCTGGATGTTCACCGAGGTAAAATGTCCAGTTATTGCCTGTTACGTTTCACTTACTAACCTATTTCAGAATACATCTTCCTGAGGTCATGCATAACACAATCCAAATACAGCTCACCGGTGCCAAGAACAACGTGTTCACCTGATTCTTCAACCTGCACAAAAGTAAGACACATTGACCATCATTCTTTACATTATTGTTTTTAAATTAAAAGAAAAGCTGACCGCTCTCCTTAATAGATGAACCTGCAAAACAAAATTGCTCAGTTGTAGTCTTGTGCCCAAGACCCTTGTGTTGTTAATTAAGTGTGGAGCATTTTTACCCTTTTTCTTGTTAAAAAGGTATTTATTAAAGGGATTATCAGTGCGAGGACCCAGTCATTACTGCGTGATAATGACCGGGTTGGGGGATTACCGCTGGTTGGTATTCGGCTCGGTCCATTACTAGCGGTCATCCCCCAACCCGGTCATTATCAAGCAGTAATGACCCTGTCCTCGCACTGTTATTACCTAAATAATGAATCAGAAATTTACTGTCCAAGAAGTGCTGCTGGCCGGATCGTACTAGACGTTGTGCATGTTTCATTTTTTAGATCACTTTTGCCATTAAACAAACTTTAATTGTAATAAAACTTGGCAGACAGTTAGACTGTACTAATCTCATTTGTAAAGTTGTGACGTCAGGATGACGTTACCATGTGTCATGGGACGACGTCATCTCAACCAGTTCGCGCCATAGGACGTATATACAAGTTAAGTTTTCCCCAGATTCAAAACAGATGACGCATAAACACACCACAAGCAAGGCCGGAAATGTCTGTCAGCAGCGAGCAAGGCCGGAAATGCGTGGGCGAGCTTCCCGGTACTATTGGCCTGAACCCGCCTCGGATCGAGTTTCGTTAAAAATAATTCCGCCCGTCGACTCGGTGATGTTAAAATAATCCCAGCGCAAACTTGTTAAACAAACTTCAAACTATTTTTTGGAATAATTACAGGATATCTAGCGCAATCATTTTGCTGGATGCCTAGAATCATTATTTACTTTCAAATGAGTAAAATATTTATAATAATTCAGTAGTAAATATTTGTGATATTTGCAAATGGTGTATCCTATCTTTAAATACTTTAACTGTCTTTCTGGTAAAAATACTACTAGAAGTCCAGGAATATCATGTCTTGATCCTAAGTGGCGATCGACCATGTGGCATGTTGAGGGTCGTTTTTGTTTTGGAGATCAAACAGTATGCACTAACTACCGGTATCAGGGGAATTAAGGATGAAGCCTGATGTAGTTGATGTACATTTACCTTAGTTGTGATCAGTGGGTAACTCTTGTTTATCTTTCGTAGTCCATCCAGCATTTTGGGCAGCTCAGAGGGGTTGACAGGTTCCACAGCAATCTTGATGACTGAGCTGGTGTTGAATTTCAGAGGGCGAAAGATGTAAACCTAAATGGAAATAACAACATACATGACTTCCAAAATGAAATTTGTTAACTGTTTGGGAAGGACCAGGTAGTTCACTAACTCAGCGAACCTACTGTACTTGTTCATGCGTGGCCAAGTTAATGAGGCAGCCATGTTCATTACTGAATATTCATAGCGTTCTGACGTCAACTCATAATAAGACCAAATAAAAAAACACAAGTTGATCGTCCTGATTTTTCCAAAAAGAGGAGAATGAGGGCCTTTTTATTTTTTATTTTTTATTTTTTTTCCAAGATGTCCGCCAAGTATTTTAATTCAAACAGGCCACCAATTCTTCAGTTTGAAATCACCGCTAACTTTCTTTATATCTATTTGTTGCATGAGGACCCGGGTTAACAGGGATTATTACACTAAGATGAACATCAATATAAATGACTCTGTAAAAATAATGTATTAAATAATTCAAGGATTAAAAAAATAGCAACACCTCACCCAAGCAATCTGAAAAACACAAAAAGTGCGGAATACATCAGAGACACTAAGTCAGATTTGATTATGAAGAACAAATACTTGAGAAAAAAAATATAATGACGTTGGTCATGTACCCGGCACGCCAGAAAAAACATTTAAAAAAATAAAAAAAATATAAAAAAATAAGAAAAATTAAAAATAAAAATTAATTTTAAAAAGGATACGGTCTCAAAAAAGGATGCGGGCGGGGACGATCAACTTTTTATTTTGTTTTATTTGGCCTAATAATGTGAAGTCAGCGAACACGTGAGCGTTCATGGCTGCTTAAACCTTTGAGGTGTATATATTTTATGTTCAGTGTCAAAATGCAAAAACCTGAAACCAATTTGACATGGTTAAGAAAAATAACAGACTTTTACCTCATCCAGGCCTCTGCTCTCTGTGATTGTGGACGTCTTAACGATTGGTTCATCCACTCCTTCTATCAGAACCCAATTGCCAGCTGGTACTCGGTTCACCTCAATTTTGTATCTGATATGAAAATATCGGTAAGTTATAAATATTTTTTTTGTAAATGTCTCCGGAAATCATGGCATTTTGCTTTTCAACCCTACAGAAGTACACAAAGGCAACTATTAACATACATGTAACAAGGATGGTTCTCGAACCACAAGTCTCACCAATTGCATCTACGGTAAGTTTTCTTGCAATTGAAGTTCAAGCTTTTAAGACTTGACGTCAAATGTGACCTGTCACCACGAAATGAGAGTAAAGTCGGAAATATTGAAAATTAAGATATTGGTATTTAATTACCGTGTTAATTAGACCACTAATGGACTTTAATCCAAACACTAACTACGGAAAATCTCGTAATCTAAGAGGTTTTCGATCATCTGATCTCACCCAAAAAATAGGAATATGTAGAGGACTTGGGCTTTCCAAATTACGCAAAATTTTAAAATTGACCACCCCTTCATATTTTGACTTTGGATGGCCATATCTCTGAATCACATTGTGCAACTTTACTCTCATTTTGTAGTGACAGGTCACATATGAGCTTTGACCTCAGTACTTGACATTTGACATGGCCCTCATATTGCAGGAAAGGAACCAAGTTTCATTGCAATTGGACTTCAAGTTTGACGATGTGCCCTTTGACCCCACGTGTTTACATCTGTATTCAAATGTGCACATTTGAATACAGATGTAAACAGAGGGCACAAGTCATGGTCTATAGGATCAATTTCAGAAACTTTAACACAAATGACACGTACATGATGCATATGAAAGGACAGATCAGAATATGGACGGATGAAGGGACTACTTGTACGTACAGAAATAAGAATTAGGCCGGGAATGCATGGGTGTGCTTCCTGGTACCATCGGCCTGAACCCGCCTGGAGTTTCGTTAAAATAATTCTGGCGCGAACTCGTTAAAACCAGCCAAGCATATTTCCTTAGTACATGTATGTAAATTTAGTAATGATGAATTGGCATATTTTCCTATACATCTAAGTTCTGGCACTTGGGCTCAGTGTTAGACAACTACATGAAAAACCTTAGTGACAATCACTCTACATGTCTGTATTTGTAGTTAGTCTGCCAAACTGAGAGATAGTCATTTGCCTCTATTTTTTTAAATTCCATTTCTACATTTCATTTTTACAGTAACTAGATCCTGCTCTAACATTTTTTATAAAAAAGGCAAATGGTCTCTTGAATCAGGAACCGCACTAGTCTCAGTCATAAACTAGTTGCTGTTGAAAATGTAATTCTTTAAATTACTTAATACAATACTGTTCTTGCTTGGTTTTTTTAGTGCGCTACCTTGGAATTGTTAATAGTTTGTTTTGTGACAAGTCTATGCTACAAAAATGTACATACACAGACTATTGTAGATCTTTCTTTACACATTCAGTTAGTAGACAGGACTTTGTTTCCTTTTTGCCCAAGGCCACCAAATACTGTATTTTAGATGTACATGTATGAAGATCGTAGACCTCACCTGGCTTCGGATATCCATAGCCTGCCAACCAGGCTGATTCTGGAGTCTTCTTCATCTTCCAACGTGTAGTTCTCTCCCAGAACCCTAACCTCTTGATTGGCATGGATGGTACCACTCATGACCCGACCAAAGGCATGGAAGCTCACCCCATCCTCTGTGCTGTACATCTTGGTGGTGTGCAGCATCAGAAGACCCTGCATGCAGATGGTCATAGATGTAGCGACAGAAATAAAAAAACATCAAATTGGGCAGATACATGTAATTCTTGTTATCAGTGCAGTAGGATGTAGCTAATTTTTCTGAACAAAATGACACCTCAATCATTCATATCGGCCAGCAGGAGTTGAATTACATAATTTTTTAGTTTCATTATTCCGGGGATTGAGTACAATAATTGCCAGCTTCGACAGAATGTTCAATTAATGGAACAGCCAAAACCAGGAAGTTGGACACTTCCAGCCTATAGCTAGCCTAGATATCAATACGGCTTTGCAAATTGTAATCTCTACCAATTGTTGTATGGGCCCATACCGCATGTGTGGAATAAAAACTCATTTCGTTCGAAAGCGTCGCAATATATTTATTCCCCGACTTTTTTACCAAGTTATTTGAGAACTAATTTTTCGATTTAAAACATATTCATTGATATTCCTCAATCCCCTTACCCTCAAATGTCGTTTGGGGACTAAATCTCGGTCGATTTCGTTCGCGTTTTTTTACTTTTGATGTAGCAATCGGCGATATCCAATATGGCATCTGTATCAACGATGCTTTCCCATCATGCTTTGCGCTAACCCCGAAAGAACGGCGAAACAAAATTTTGCGCGGCAAATTTGGGATGCGCAGTAGAATGCGCAGTAGCATGATTTCGATCGCTAATAGATGGCATATTTTCTTCTTTTTCTGAGCTACAAAAGGTATTCCATACTAGTTACATGTACAACAGCAGAATGATTTGTTCTGCATTACTAGTGTTCAAGAGTACATTCAAGTACATGTATCTCCTCCGGATCGACTCAAGGAAGACAGTCGAGTTAGCCACAAAAGCTGTGCTAAAAACAAATGCTCAAAGAGCGGGCTATCGTGATGTTCGTACATGTGGCTGTCAGTGAAGTAGTGCCTTGAAAGCTTTGACCTTAAAGGTAGGATACACCATTTGCAGATATATCAAAAATATTTACTACCGAATTATTAAGAAATCTCTTACTCGTCTGAAAGTAAATAATGATTTTAGGCATCCAGCAAAATGATTGCGCTAGACATAATTTAATTATTCTGAAAAATATAAGTTTATAACGAAAAATTCACGATCGCCGTCTATAAGAATAACTGCTCGACGCCAGTTTAAAACAAATGCTGTTTTTCGTGCTCTTCTCGGCATTCGTGATTGTAAAACTTCAGACAGGTTAGTTAAACAATATTTACTATAAAATACAACAACCCCCCAAATCCACCCATTCATGATATTTGAAGCAATTACCAATGGTGTATCCTACCTTTAAGGCTGTATTTTAGGGCTTTTGGTTGGCCTTAAATGCCTTGCTAATGTCAATGCCTTGCTCTTTATCAAGGCCGATAGATTTGTGGATTACGAGGTGATAACATTTACATTAAAATGAGTTTGAAATCTTGCTTTTCTGAAATCATACAACTCGTGTCAGGATCAGCTCTGTTCTTACCTCAGGATCACATTCTGTCATGGTGTCCACCAGGTCAGAGTCCATAGGCCCAGTGTACAAGTGCTCTATTTTCATCTTGGCAGCTGCTACAGGAGACGGGATGTGCTCAACACACATATCAACAAAGCCTGTAATGAGGAGACAAGTCAGTTGACGGCCTTCAGGCAGTTAAGTTCAGTCACAATGGGTTGTATAGAAAATGCTAGGACGTACGAGCAAAAAGGAAAAGCATTTACTTGGAAGTCAAAGTATCAGGGCCCCCCTTTTTTATTATATGTGACCTGTCACCACAAAATGAGAGTAAAGTCGCACTATGCGATTCGGAGATATATAGCCATCTAAAGTCAAAATATGAAGGAGTGGTCAATTTGGAGATTTTGCATAATTTGGAAAGCCCAAGTTCTCCTCTACATATTCCCATTTTTGGGGTGAGATCAGATGATCGAAAACCTCTTAAATTACGCAATTTTGCGAAGTGTTTGCATAGTTAGTGTTTGGATTAAATTCCATTAGTGGTCTAATTAACACGGTATTTAAATATGCAAATCAGGTCCTCGTAAGTATCCCACGTTTTAGAAATTTTGATATTTTGTTGTTTATACGATAGTTTGTATGTGTGGACAATTTCAAGAAGAAATAATGATTAGAACATAGCCGTTGCTATGCTAAACCGAACCTTACCTGTCCTGTTTTGTAATCTTTTGAGTGTTTTGTTTAAGATGTTTAAAGTTAGTTTTCTCACAAACACGTTTTGTGAAACCCATAACTTTCTAAGCGCTGTAAAAAGTATTTATTGCAAAACCTTCAAGTGTTATGTACCATTGGAAAGCTCTCTTTCTCAAGAATTGGAAAACACCAATATCTCAATTTTCAATATTTTCGGCTTTTCTCTCATTTTGTGGTGACAGGTCACATATGTGACCCGCTCTACATAAATGAGTCGGATGTCGCAATTACCGTTGACACGTACAGGGCAATTTATTTATTTATTTTTTTTTGCTGTGTATTCTGCTTCGTTTGTATCCATATTTTCAGAAAAAAACGAAATAAAACTTAATTTTGAATCTTAAAGTGTTTTAATACAGGATTTTGTTGACTGTTTTGTTTCAAGTTCAGTTATTTTGATCGTTGGGATACGTTAATTTTCTCTTAAAAGTGGCTGTTTCACACTTGAAAAATATATTATTTCAAAAAATCATAACAAATTAATACAGTACTCTATAGCGCTCCGACATACATCAAATTGAAGCTTATCAGATGCTCTTTCAAGCCCTATAAATAACTCCGAATTTTTTGTTTGCTACATCAGACTCATTTATGTAGAGCGGGTCACATATAGGGATCGGGAAACATAGGGATCGGGGAACATATGGACTGGGGAACATCGGGACTGATGCATTCCTATGTTCCCCCTTTCCTATGTTCCCCGGTCACAAACTCTAAGCCAAACCCTAAGGATCGAGAAACATAGGGATCGGGGAACTAAGGGACTGGGAAACTAAGGGATCGGGGAACTAAGGAATCGAGGAACATAGGAACTGGGAAACATAGGAACTGGGAAACATACATAGGAACTGGGGAACATCAGGACTGATGCGTTCCTACAGTATGTTTCCCGGTCACAAACTCTAAGCCAAACTCCAACGATCGAAAAACATAGGGATCAGGGAACATAGTCAGGTAGCTTAGGGATGGAATCGTGACCGACTGGCCCAAAGCACCAAATTTGGTAGGTACCTTCTATAGGCCCCAGAAATAAATTTTAGAAGGGGTGACACCAAAAAATATTTTTGGAAGGTACCTAATTTGCATAATTTCAAAATGGCTGCAAAATCCTATACTTAAGCACTAATTTCGGTACATTTTTATCATTTGAAAGCAAAAGTCATTTTGAAATATTTACTTCGGTGGTTTTGTTTACATATTCTGCACTTAAACAACATTAATTAGCTGATGATGTGCCTAGGTAATTATGTTTAGTCAGAAATCCAAGATGGCCACGATAATAATAAATTAAGTATCGTGTTTATTGGGAAGCAGCGTAATCATACATGTCACTCACCGTTTTTTTTAATTTTTAGAACGATTCTCGGTCACCTGGGAAGGACATTAACGTGAAGGACGTGTAATACTGGGTTTTGTGGAATTTTCTTTCTTTTTCTGTGAGGCTATTAGGTTTTTTAATTCTAATGGAGTGCTTTTGCAAGAAGGTATAGCTCAGAGAAACCGGTGTATGCAGGCATACTTCAAGGAATGACCAGTAAAAAAAAATTGTTTTTTTTATCAATTCTAGAGTTAGCTGCAGTGAATCAGAACTCATTCTATGTGGGAAGGGGAGGGTGTTTATGGGAGTTGTCACAAGTCAGAACTTTTTCTCATCGTTTTCGTTATTTTTTTGGGAGATGCTGAAGCAGTTCTGCTGCGTGAAGTATCATTGGATTGTAGGTGTGTGGCTGGTCTACAGAGATAGATCTGTATAATTTATGATGTGCTGGTATGCCAGCAGTGTGGTTGCGTAACTATCCCGCCCAGAGCGTAATTCTTAATTTAAGGTTTTTTTTGCTAGTGATATACGCTTCATGGGAGGTCAGTTCAGACCACATTTTTTTCGCGAGATTGCAGTCTGTAGGAATGGGGGGGGGGGGGGTTTCTTGTACAAGTTTCAAAAGAACCCCCTCCGTGCTTTTCGTAATTTTTTTGAGACGCGGAAAAGGTTCTGCTGACAAGTATCATATGGATTGTATTTGTGACTGGTCTATACAGAGATAGATCTGTAATTGTACGTTAACTAGTGGGTATGCTAGAAAGTGGTTGTTTGACTGGTCTCTCCAGAGCGTAGTTCTTAACTCTTTCTTTTCTTTTTTTGTGTAAGATACGCATCTGGGGGTCAGTTCTAGCCACATTATCTCTGCTAGATGACAGTCCGTGGTTGGAGTTCGTGGATGGGCAAATACATCAAACGTCTGCAGGCCAATTGGGTTAGACATTACCTAAAAGCGGGAGTTTCAAACCGTGTCTCGGGTTTTGGCGACGCGATGACTGGTTTGTGTATTGCAACAGTGGTCCCTTTGTTTTTAGTTCACACAGTGATTTATTATTACCGGTGATAATATGCCGTCCCCTCTTTTTTCCCCTTTTTTGGAAGGGGAGCAGGGCATATTTTCTGTGCTATATCATGCACTTCATCAGTCACCTTCTTATCATTTTCCTTTCCTTGTTTTTATTTGTGTCGGTTTATATGACGCGTGGCAAGGACAAGGGGGGGTGGTGGGGTTTGACTTATTTATTTTGTTTTAGTCTTGAGATCCATTTCTTTGATCATTGTTTTGTTCTTTCAATAGTTCCAATAGAATTTGGAGATTCTCCTCATCAAGATTTTGTTCCTCTTGGTTGGATTGTGGAGATGATTTAGTCCTAGATCGTAGATAATAAGGTCGAGAAAAGTGACTTGGCGGTGCGAGATCTCAGACGTGAACTTCAGCGTGGGATGAATTTTATTAAGTGATTGCACTAGGTTAGCAGCCTGCTTTTCATTTCCGTTAAAGATTATAAGAACATCGTCTCTATATCTCATGTAGCTCACAATTGAGGGATTGTGAGGGAGGATTTTGTCTTGTTCGTATTTGAATAGGGTTATGTCACAAATCTCCGGACTGCATTCGCTGCCCATGGCCACGCCAATTATTTGTCTGAAAAACTTGCCATTGAATTCAAACGTGTTTCGACGCATAATGAGTTCAAGGAGACTTCGCGCGTGGTCTGTCGTGGGCTTGGGTATTGCGTATAGTCTGTCGTCGGCCATTGCAAAATGTGCGTCACAAACTGATTCAATTGCCTCATCTTGTGGGCAGTTAGTGTACATGGATACTATATCCAGTGTTATCAATAAGTTATCTTGCTCCAATGTCGGGTTATTTAGTTTTTCAAGCACATGGCCGGAATCGCGTGTGTATGTGCTTTGCTGTTTGACAATTGGGAGTAAGAAATAGTATATGTATTTGGATATGGATTGAGTCGGTCCTCCGCAACCACTAATTATTGGCCTCCCCACGAACCGCGTTCCTTCTGGTACTTTTTTGTGAACTTTCGGTAGGAGGTAAAGGCAAGGTGTTTTAATGTCGTGGTTGCGGGGGTTAAGAAACTCAGATAGGCCTATGTCTTTCGATATGAGTCCGTCCACGTAGAGTTGGCGTATGGCTTGAGAGACTAATTCCGCGGTTTCATCGGTCAGGTCCATGTTAATTTCTTCATAGTGGGGGCCTGTTAATTGTCGTGTCCCTTCACGTATGTAGTCTTGTTTATTAAGGACGCACACACCGCGGCCTTTATCGAATTGATGAGTGTATGTTGTGTACACCCTATGGTATCCCTAAGTGGGGCATATGACACATATTGGTTTTTTCGTTAGGTGATAGTCAATAGGTAAGAGATATAATTACAAGAACATGTGTCGTGGATTTCGAGCTCAAACTTTTTTCTTCTTTTTTGAATAGTGTCGTAATCAAAAAGAATGAAATAATAAAGCAATCTCTAAAAAAATTAAATTATATAATAATTTGTTTTTAAGAGTAGTGGTAGAAACCGGTGTGTGCAGGCCGATATTAAGAGATATCCTTTGAAGAAGGATAAGAAGGGGGTTTGTGCACGTGTCGGTTGCACCACAATTAACCCCGTATTTCTTTTGTTTTTTGTTTGCTTTGTATTTCATGGGGGAGGTTCTGCTGAAAAGGGCGCCTTATTAGAATTCCTGATTAAACGTGTGCAACAAGAGTGCCTTCTTTTTAAGATATTTTTAGTTTTTTAGTTTTACAAACAAAAGGATTGTGTTAAGTAAAGCTGTTGAAAAATAAAACCTTGTTTTTATAGTTAAGGTTAAATGGTGTTTCGAGATGTGTGGAGTGAGGAATAGCTATATTCGTTTCTTGTGAGTTTAGGGAATAGGGCTACACCAAATATTAATACTGTTTTTGTCAAGGAAAGGAAACTGAAAAGAAGGTAATATATTGGGTCGAGAGTAAAGAAAGATAATCTCCCCTAGCGATAAGAGAATTACTTTTCCAAACATACGACAGGAAGGATAAAAACAATTTTTGAATTGGCAAATTGAAGCCCACCTCCAAATTGTAGGTGCAAATAATAAAACAAATATATAAAATTGTACACTGAATCTTTCTAAATGAATTATTCATCAAATCACTAATAATTATGTTGTAATTAGTCTTAATTAGTGATAATTAGTTATAAGCATCAGTCTACTTTGACTTTAAAGTAAAACATACATAACTCGAACCCTATCAATAATTAATATAGGGATGAATACAGCACTCAACTGAAGACAAAAATCGCCACATAATTTTTAAAAAGATTTTATATGCAAATTAGGCACCAAATTAGATTTATGTAAATTAGGTACCCTTCCAAGATAATTTTCAGGTGTCACCCCTTCTAAATATCTTCTCTAGGACCAAAAGAATATATCTACCAAGTTTGGTGCTTTGGGCCAGTCGGTCACGATCTCGTCAAAATTTGGACCTAAGCAACCTGACTATCAGGGAACATAGGGATGCACCCGTTTGGACTTCTTAGGCATGTCATGTCAGGGCTAAAGACTAGTAACGACTTAAATCTGACCTGTAAAATCACCAAAGAATTTCTTGCAGACAAGTTTGAGTAGTGGTTTGATATTCATCTTCATCTCGTCCTTGGTAAGATGAATCCCAAGCTCATCCAGTACTCCTGGTAGTGTACTGTCTACATCTCCAACAACCTGTGCAAGGAAATTAAATAAATATTATTTAGGGAATAACAGTGCGAGGACCCGGTTATTACTGCGTGATATTGACCGGGTTGGGGGGAATGACCGCTGGTAATAGACCTTGCCTTCAGCTCAGTCCATTACCAGCGGTCATCTCCCAACCGAGTCATTATCACGCAGTAATTACCGGGTCCTCGCACTGTTATTGCCTTTAATAAATACCTTTTTAACAAGAAAAATTGTAAAAATTGTAAAAATTTTGTGACTTTCCTTTCAGCGATATTTCCAGCATTTTGTGTTCATGTTTAGGGGCCATATTTTAGCTTATGCATGGTACCCTGTCTATTAAATATGTGTCGTTATTATTACCCATACTTTGAGACCAGACTAGCTGACTACTGATGCCGACCGTGCATAGCAACGCGCTAGCATTAACAGACGAAACGTGCATTTGGAAAAATGCCGCGCGTATAGATACAAACGTTCTACGCGTACATTTATAGCGCACAAAATCAAGATTTGACGCGTCCTTGTTACAAGTTACCATAGGACTGTTGCGTTCGTCCAATCATTGGCTTACATTTTGCTTGATTAATGCTGGTTCAGGGGACATTTCTGGAAGCCGGTCATTACTACAAAATAATGCCCTCCACGTGATCAACTCTCCTAGGTATTTATTAAAGGTAATTGTTATTTCACAAAAACAAAAACAAAAACAAAAATGACTGAACTTTAGAGTAATTTTCTATTAGCGATGTATTTTGTAAAGAGAACTTTGAAAAATTAGCCAATATTTGTGACCCACTCTGCAAAAATGAGTCTGATGTGTTAAAAATTTGGTGTTTTTTTCCAATTTTACAGTTGGTCAGTAAAAGCAGGAAATAAGCTTTCATTTGATATATGGCACAACTCTGCAGTGTAATGAATTGGTCTTTTAAAAACAAATTTGCAGTTATATTTAAAATGCCTTTGAAAAGAAATGAAGAATTACAATTGTAGTGCTTCATCAGATGTTATGGTACATGTAAGAGAATGACAGAACCCTTATTACATTTAATTTAGGGATCAAAACAATCTTTTTAATTGATCAGATCTGGTGTAAAACAAAAATATTATTTGTTGAAAGAAAAATCACCACCGAGACAATAAACAGCCCTTTACGTACAAATGTATTTTGCGACAGACAAATTTTTGCAGAGTGGGTCACATTTGTGTTTAGATATAGTCACGACTTCATGCACGACTTCATTTCCACGCACACGCTCACGCATACATGATGTACACTGGCGTGCAAAAGTCTTCGCGCACCAACGAGGTGTATTTTTAACTTCTATAATTTTGTTGAAATAAAAAGAATTATCAATAACCCTAACACCCTGGGGTGTGTGACTAATTATATTGATTTTGGAGGATTGAGGACTGTTAGGGTTAAACATGCATACATGTACCGTAATTTCCTGCGGTAAAGACGCGGCTTATCTGACTTTCTAGACCACAAAAACATCGCCGCGCCTTATCTTTCAGTGCGCCGTATATGATGTCGCTTGAGTTCAAAGTGATGGTCTTTGTGTGAAGAATTCTTTGAACGCCGCAATCTTACTCAATAATGCGGTCAACCAATTAGCCCAACTCTCCGGACATTGTGACCGTGTTTCCATCCTACTACGACCGTACATGTGTATGCGTGTGCATGTACAACATGTGATTTAGCACTCGGCAGCGTGCGTAGTCTTGTTTGCAAGACGTTTTTCGCGATGCGGGGCGCCCTCTAACGTACGCCGTAGACCACGCGCGAATTACCACATCGGCGGCCTACGCGCGAATCACCGCATCGGCGGCCTACGCGCGCTGCATATACCGCGATTAAGATCGTCTTGCAAACAAGACTACAGCGTGCGCTGCATGACGCGTACAACAGCGATAAAAAGCTGGCCCGTACTATGTGGCCTTTTTCTAAACGTTTTTTTCGTCTACGTTCCGGCTTCATGCAATTCACCATCCGAACTACACAGCGCGGAGCATTCACAACGACTGGAAAAAAGACTAGGGGGTGTCGCAATTAGGGATACCATGCACGCGATCGCTGCATGTGATATGTACATGTGCATGCAGTTTATACTGCAGTGATACATGATATGTATCGGCAAACCTCGTGCGATATTGTGACTACTGGTTTGAAGTTTTCATACATTGTTTGCGTGCCAGATAAACTCAAGTACTCAGCAAATTCTTGCTTGGAATAGTGGGATCCTTCTAAGGCAACAAAATGACCCCTTTGTGGCGATGTACCTACACCGGGTGGCGCCTGGTGTTCTTTTGGGTGCGTTCAAGCATGCGCCTTATTCGGCAGTGCGCTTTATCTGTTGACATTTGAATTTTTTTGGGGTGATTTTAGGGACCTGCGCCTTAACCGCCGTGCGGCTTTACCGCAGGAAATTACGGTACCTGTGTTTAGTGTAATTATTTTAGTCAGTTTTAGTCATAATTCTAATTTTCTACGTCATTTAATGTGTGTAACGCAGCAAAACTCGCATCGAAGTTTTTGTCCGTCATGTTCGTGTTAAATCGCCATATTGGATGACCTAATTACGTATTCATGAGCTTTCATTTTTGCAGAGTGGGCCACATACATGTACATGTATGGTATTGCCACAGACAAAACGGGGTTATGATCACTGTACAATCACAAGCCCCTTCAAAGGGAGAAATACTAATGCATGCTGTTGTGCAACACATAAAAGGGGCCTTCATGAATGGTGTGCCTGGATTGGTCTGTAGATATTCAATATATTTTACCTGGGCAAACAGTTTATACATGGGTTCCAAAATGAACTCCACAAAGCTACGCTGGGCTGTACTGACTGGAGATTTCTTGGTAAATTTCCGGCTAATAGAAAAGAAAAAAAAGGAACCAATATGTAAGTTTTTTTAATTCTCATCATTTTTTTACAGTGCAAAACAATTTCATAATTTTGTTTGAGTAAATATGACTTAACAATTTATTTTCATGACATGGATTGTTTTAAACATCTTACATGTACCGTTCCCGAGAAAAGACAAAAAAAAACTGGTTGTTTACAATTTCGGAACAATTACAAGATCGTTAGGCCTAATAATCGGTATTCACAAATTTGGATATCTGCAAATGATGTATCCTACTTTTATTGCCCAAGCCAAAATAAAGGCTACAGCATTAACCAGTTCGCGCCAGGTTTATTTTAACATCACCGAGCCGACGGGCGGGATTATTTTTTACGAAACTCGATCTGAGGCGGGTTCAGGCCGATGGTATCGGAAGCAAACCCACGCATTTTCGAGCCTTGCTTGCTGCTGACAGACATTTCTGGCCTTCATGCATCGTCCGTTTTGAATCTCGGGAAACCTTTGCTTGTATATTATACGTCCTCCGGCGCGAACTGGTTAACAATGTTTAGGCCCATAAGCCAGTTTTTGAAACGTACGTTTAATACCGGCCAACCACATATTTCTTTCAATTCATAAATACCTTTTGGTAAAATGCGTCAAAACAAAGTTGAAAAGTACAAATTCACAACAATGTTATTAAACTATTATATTTCATGCATTGTCATATTGTGAAACACCGGTTTAACACCCCTCCAGCTACGTAACGTCCGTCGATGTCAGTTTTTTATAATAATCGATTAATCGGAAATTGAATATCGAGTATACTCAATATATCGATTATTTCTCGTGTGCAAGATGAATCCTAAAAACAGCGCTCAATATACTGAAGACCGACAGTTTAATAGGTACGTTGCATATACCGGTTTTCAGGTTGATCCTCCGCGCATGTTGTCGGTCCGAACAATATCAAATTGCGCCAGCCCGAGGGGTTTATGGTTTTACAACGAAGATAAGAAATGATTACGGTTGCCACTTCTGCTTGCTATTGTTCATTTGGGGCACACCGTCCGTTATCTGGGCTTATTGAGGGCGCCCTACATGTATAAGGACGCCCTCAATAAGCCCAGATAACGGACGGCGCGCCCCAAATGAACAGCTCGTTCTTGGAATCCAGACTGGCTTGCTAGGCCAATAGCCCGACTCATGATTGGCCAAGCCAAAATGTTATCAGATCAAGGGAGGGTTACGTCCCGAACAACAACCGGGGCGGCATGGCCGGTTTCTTTTGAGATTTTACTTCGCAAGCGGTTGTGAACTATAGCGGCGGGCCGCGGGTGAAACACAAAGAACAACTTGAGATTTTCTGGATAATCTGACAATCTTTCGGTGTTTTCGATATGATTTAGGAACATCGAAATTTAGATACATAATTTGTTTCAATATATCGAAATGTCAATATTTCGATATGATTAAAAAAGTGACATCGGCGATATCAATAGTATCAAGTATTCGAGTAATATCGATATATCGACGGACGTTACAGCTACGTTTATGTATGTTCCTCAAATCGCGTGATCGGTCCGGGAGGTGAGCCAACTTCTAATATGGACATTGGCCACGGCCGTTCAGATTGCTTAAAACCGGAAATCTATTGTTTATTGAAAAACAAAAGAGGGCGCTGTCCAATCGAAGGTCATTTTGGCTTTGTGTAATTACTACATGGCAGTGACGTCATCAATCAATTGTTGTATAATTGTCGCTTTATCTCGGAAACCATGTCAACTTAAAATAATTTATCTTCAATTCTTGCTTCCCCAACACCCCTTTTACAATAATAGATCGGTGTGAATGCCATAAGAAGTCGGTTGCTACGTAGTTTTCATGGCTAATCGTATGCAGGTCGAGTGCAAACGACGCACCACGCCGCCGCATTTGTTAGTGCCGCGTCCCTAGTACCACGCATGCGCTTTGAACACGCTTCGGTGTCATTGGCAAGGAATGACCGAGCGAGCACTAATTTAGATTTCCTCCTATATAACAGCGTGTGGCGAGCATTGAACGCAAGCTGCTGCTACAGCGTGAATTAAAGGTAGGATACACTATTGGAAATTGCTTGAATTATCATGAATGGGTGAATTTGGGGGTGTGTATTTGATAGTAAATATCGCTTGACTGACGTGTCCGAAGTTTTACAATCATGGATGCAGAGGAAAGCAAGACAAAACGGCGTTTCCCTTTTAACCGGCGTCGGGCAGTGATTCTTATGTTGTTCTTGTTTTCCTTCGCGATCGCATTCCGGCGATCTTTATTTTGTTTGTATAAAATTCAATTTTTCAAAACAATAGAATATCTAGCGCAATCATTTTGCTGGATGCCTGCAATCATTATTTAGTTTTAAAAAAGTAAGACATTTCGGAAATAATTTGAAAGTAACAAATTTAGATTTCTGCAAATGGTGTATCCTACACTTCATAATAAGGACTAGTTTGTGGTATTGCACATGCCTTGTGAGGTTTCAACCAATCAAAGTGTAAAACGACCAGATTTCATGGGCGTCCGAATTTTTATGTGACATCGGGAAAGTGTTTAAAACTGGCCCCGGTGTTTTTTCATTCATTTAAAAGGTACAGTGCATTTCATAAGTTAGGTTACATATCGAGCCGCTCGAAAGGCTCGATTATCGAGCCGCTCGATCAAAATTGCGTCGAGCCGTGACCGAGCGGAGATCGAGTGGACATCGAGCAATGATCGAGCGAACATCAAGCGAACATCGAGCAAAGATCGAGCGAACATCGAGCAAAGATCGAGCGAACATCGAGCGAACATCGAGCAAGAATCGAGCGCGAATCGAGCGGAAATCGAGCGGAGATCGAGCAGAGATCGAGCGGAGATCGAGAAGAGATCGAGAAGAGATCGAGCGCTAATCGAGTGGAGATCCAACACGCAATGCATCGAGCGGAAATTGAAGTGTATTCCAGAATCGAGACAAGCATGAACGTGTTTTGTTTACCCGGTACCCTGAAGAAAATAATTCGAGCGGTGAACTTTCCCCCTTATAACACAGTTTGCAGTCTCTGCGAGTACTTTAACAGTTGTATATTCTATAGAAAATTAAAACAAAGAAAATTTAGAAAGTTTAATCGAAAAAATATTGTTTTTGAATTGTTTGCGTATTTTATCGGCTTCATTTCGTCGTGACTTTTTAATAAAAAATAAATAAATTTGTGCAGAAAAAAATGTTCGTGAAGAATCAATATGGCCTAAATTTGATGTGTCAATAAAAAAATATGAATATTCATAAAGGATGGACGACGATTTCATTGGATTATACGTTCCTATAATTTAGCTTATTCATTTCCAGGTTTCCGCCGCGCCCACTGATCTCATAGAGATCAGTGGCCGCGCCCCGTGCGGCAAGAAATTCGCGCATGTGCAAAACAGTTTGACGTTTGATTGTAGCTCTAGACACGTCCCGTAACGTTGAAAATCTTTTTTTCCCTTTTTTTCAGGGAGGCCAGCGAATCCCTGACGCATGAAAGCCTTTCAAATGCCGAGCAAGGGCTGAGAAAAGCCTAGGCCTTGCAATCTTTAAACAAAATCCCCATCCAATGAATAGACTACATCACACCTTCCTGGCTCGCCCAGACTTGAGTGACAGATAAACTCCCTTCGTATGTGAGCAGCTGGTGTGCACTGTATAACAAAAGAAAACCCAACTGCTGTGTCGGGCGTCTTTGATTTTTTTTATGCGCTAGCCGTAAACGTTGACCAATTAAAAAGCGCGTTAAAAAAAATTGCCGTCCAATGAAAAAAGACACAGATAGTACGAACAGACTTTACTGGCTAGACAGATCAGCTCCTTTTTGTTTGCGTTTCAGTACTTGGAAGTTGGAAGAAAAAACCCACCCAACTGCCGTGTCGGGCGTCTTTGATGTTGTTTGTTGACATTCTGGACTTTTGCGGTTAACTTCGCCTAGACGACAAAAGCCAAGCTTCTCTCCGACAGCAGGCCCAGGCAACGCTGCTAAACTAAGGGAATTATTCAGTAATTGTGCACCCCCCATTTTTATTCAAAGTTTCGTAGTTTTATAAAGATGTGTCTCTCCAAACTCAGTCTTGAAAGAAAAGGGCATAAAGAAATTGAAGTAATAATTGAGGCACACATGCAATTCAAACCAAACTTTAAAAATTATTTATTTATACAACTTTGTAAAGACTAAAATAAACAACATTATATTTACAACAATTTCAAACCTAAAAGGTAGGATTTATCATTTGCGGATATCAACAATATTTACTAACGAATTATTAGGAAATATCTTACTCATCTGAAAGTAAATAATGATTCTAGGCATCCAGCAAAATGATTGCGCTAGATAACCTGTAATTATTCTAAACAAACGCCGTTTTTCGTGTTTTTCTCGGCATCCACGATTGTAAAACTTCAGACAGGTCAGTTAAAGGTAGGATACACCATTTGCAGATATCGAAAATATTTACTACCGAATTATTAAGAAATATCTTACTCAATTGAAAGTAAATAATGATTCTAGGCATTCAGCAAGTTATATCAGTCGCATCATATCGAGCGTGAATATGGGAATAGAGTGGATATTTATCTAATGCACATCAAGCGGAGATCGAGCACGCATCGAGTGGAGATCGAGCGCGGATCGAGTGGAGATCGAGCGCGGATTGAGCGGAAATCGAGCAGAGATCGAGCGCGCATCGAGCAGAGATCGAGCGCGCATCGAGCAGAGATCGAGCAAGGATCGAGCGGAGTTCGAGCGCGGATCGAGCGCGCATCGAGCAGAGTTCGAGCGCGCATCGAGCGACGTTCGAGTGGAGATCGAGTATGCACTCAGTCGGCATCGAGCGGCTCGATAATCGAGCCTTTCGAGCGGCTCGATATGTAACCTAACTTATGAAATGTACTGTAGGATACACTATTTGCAGATAACAAAAATATTCACTACTGTAAAGTAAATGTTGATTCTAGGCATCCAGCAAAATGATTGCGCTAAATATCCTGTAATTATTCCGAAAAATAGGATTTTTACTTGGACTTGTTGACCTACCCAAGTATAAAACAAAAGCAAATTGATTACTGACACACAAGATTTATTTGAATTAAAGGTAGGATACACCTTTTGCAGATATCGAAAATATTTACTACCGAATTATTAAGAAATATCTTACTCATTTGAAAGTAAATAATGATTCTAGGCATCTAGCAAAACGATTGCGTTAGATATCCTGTAATTATTCTGAAAAATTGAAAAAACAAAGATAACATAAGAATAACTGCTCGACGCCGGTTGAAAAAAACCTGCTGTTTTTCGTGCTTTTCTCGGCATCCATGATTGTAAAACTTCGGACAGGTCGGTTAAACGATATTTACTATAAATCACAACCCCCAAATCTACTCATTCATGATAATTCAAGCAATGACCAATGGTGTATCCCACCTTTAAAACGTGCCACTTGACAGGCTCTCGACCAATGGGAATGAGTAAACTGTCTAAGGTATTTATGAACATGTTATGGCCAATTCCAACTTACGTCTTCGGATGGAAGTAGATATCTCCCCAGAGTCGCTTGGCAAACTCCCGATGGTCAATGCCTCCATACGAATCAGCATAGATCTTGGCAAAGGATGCAAGAGTGAAGCACATGCTGTACTGCGAACTGGCAAAACAGATGTTGCCTAGCAACGGTGACACCATCATTGGCTCTGCCTCATCAGAGTACACACTAGAAAAGAAAAGAAAAAATTAACAAATTATTCTCTATTTGTTCATCTAAATTTAAACACAAAATTTAAAAGTAGGATACACCATTTGAAGATATCGAAAATATTTACTAGAGATTTATTAAAAACAAATTGTACTCATTTGAAAGTAAATAATGATTGTAGGCATCCAGCAAAATGATTGCGCTAGATATCCTGTAATTATTCCGAAAAATAGAATTGTATATAGAATTTTAAGGCGATCGCGAAAGAAACACAGATAACTGCTCGACGCCGGTTGAAAACAAACGCTGCTTTTTCTGGCATTTCTCGTTATCTATGATTGTAAAACTTCGGACAGGTCAATTAAACAATATTTACTATAAAACACAACCTTCTGAATCCACCCATTCCGGATAATTCAAGCAGTTACCAATGGTGTATCCTACCTTTAAGCAACCCTTTTTTTCATGAAAACAAATCTATCCAATAAGAACTCAAAGAGATGATCAGCAGTGCCCAGCGCCCTGTTAGCAGGGCGGGAGTTACAAATACCGTAGTCTGGTTTCCAGACCAAATAAATTCTGATGAATTATTAGGTCCAGTAGCCGCCATTGTCACGTGACCAAAACTAAAGAAATTCCTCCAGTTTCTGAAAAATGTCCCAAGTTTTCTGAATACGTTTTATTGACGGTGGGGTATTATCGTTAACGTTCACAATGATCAAGTGTTTTCAAGAGTTACATGTAAGTGTTTGTAAGGTAAACAACATTAACACATAATGCCCCAAAATAAAGCTTCCAAAACAGCTGCAAAACCCCCCACCCCCTCCACCTCCCCTTCAAAATTTGTTGGGAAACATACATGTATATATGCATACATATACACTAGTGCTGGGATTTAAAACCAATTTTTTTTTATTATTCTGTTTTAATTCCACTATTCGGTTTCGAATTAGAAATCCGAATATTCGAAACCAACTCAAAAAGTGTATTAACACAGGCTGAAGAAGACAATTGTAACATCTTCCAATTTGCTCCATGGTCTCCGATTGTACTGGTGGTTTCATTATTAGCCTGACCCTTCGACTTATTTGCGAGTTCCCATTCATTTTTCCCCACATCACAGCTCTGGGGTGTTTTTGTAAAGACATAGTGGTCACTGAATCCTCCGAACTATAACCAGTCATTGAGAGGGCATTTCTTGTGGCACTTCACTCATCACATTTTGCTGGTATGATTGAGAGCTGGATGAGAACTTCCAGTGAAATCAAATAGGATTACCAGATTTCAAAATCTCTGATTTCTCCCACTACTAATATACACATACAAAAATGTACATTTGCATGAACACAACGAACAGCTGAACAAACAGCTATATCAAATAGGACCTAACCCTTTGAATCATGCATCCCAGCATAACAGAGACCCAGAGGATGAAAACAAACAGATTTTGAATCATATTTCTTCACTTGTACACTGTTACCCAGTTCGCATCGGATGACGTATATATGGCTCATTCTATAAATTTGGGGTCCAAGGTGTGACATGGGGGTTCAAATTTTAAATTGCTTTAATTGACAGTTTAAATGCATTTTTACCTAGTCCCAAGTATCAATATTTATGATTTAATTATCATTAGTGAACAGCTTTATGTATGAAAATTTGTCAGCCGTTTGAATTAAAGGGCAGCCTAAATATTACCAAGGTAACAGGGACGGGAAAATTTGCAATGCCCACCCATGTAAAAGGATGAAGCTTGACTATTTTAAGATGCCTTTTTCAACCATTAGGCAGAGTTTCATATGGGAATTATTAAATATAATATGTGGAAAGGGTATAAAACAGCAAAAATGTCTGTTAAGGCATACCTAATTATGCGACGGGTAAAAAAAAGAAGAAGGGTTTGTTAACTTTTGTATTAAATTTTGTTTTGTTTACAAACCCTCTCATATATGAGTTAAATTATCTTGAAATGTTACTGTTGGTTATTTAGTTTGCTTTAAATATTTACTCATTTTAAATTGAAAGCATTTAAGTAGTTTCCTTGGATTCTAAAGAAACATATATGTCAGAGGTAACTGGGACGGGAAACACTATAAATTGGAACAATATTTACAAAACACAATAGCTCGTTTCCCTTTTCAGCAAAGCTGAAAATCCATTGTTATCCAGGTCTCTTTATTTATATCAGGCCATCCTTGCATGTCAGAGGTAAGTGAAAATGGGGTGGTTTTCAAGAAACAAATGTCTCCTAAAGACATTTATAGTCTCCTATAATTACACCGTACTTGAATTTTTTCCCAATTTCTAAGCACATCTTTAACACACTTATGCAACAAAGTTGGACAAAATGTCAATAATAAAGTATCTAGTTACACAAGGGCCATTTACTCATCAAACCGTGTTCCCACTTGACATGCTGTTTAATTCTGAGTGTGGTGTGTTAGTTGTACAATGTTGTAAGGTGCTAATTAAGCGCTTTGCTGTGCCTCACTCAAAATATGCCCTCAAGCAGTTCTTGTTAAGCAAAGGAGGCTTGGTTGGCAAAAAGCCACAGTTGTAAGAGAACGTATTCATCTACTTTGTTTTCTTCAACAAGTTCAACTTGGTAAACATTGTTTAAATGAACCAACACTTTAAATTCAACCTTTGTGTGTCACTCGGCTGAGAAAAGCTTCGCTTTTCTGTGGAATAATTAACTGTGTTTTGTTTTGTTTTGTTTATTGGGAAGGGGTGTATAATCATTTTAATATTACATTTAATTCACTGCAACAATACTGGTTCTTGATTACTCTTTGAAGTTTTGTTCAGAAAATTCATAATTGTTTTTTGTTTTTAAACAGCATAGTTGGAGGTGAAAAGACTTCAACTACATGTACATCATCCAGGGGATGGATGTGTTCACTTCCTTCTGTCCAGTAATATCTTCACGTTTGTTTATGAACTTCAGACCAACTGTACTGTGCTGCAGCTTGCAAGTTGGTCACCTGCAATTTAGTAAACAAAAAAGAATATATTTAGTAGGCTGTGTGTTCTGTCATATTAAACCTTAAATATTTTTAGGGATCTTCTTCAGCAATTTATTTTTTTTTTTTTTTTTTTTGGGTGGGGGGGGGGGGGGGGGGGGGGTGGGGTGGGTTCCGGCAAGGGGGGGGGGGGGGGGGGGGGGAGGGTTTCGGGTTGGGGTGGGGTCTCGCCATTGACTGAACAACTTTACAAACCCAAATAATTATTCTAACTCAAGTTATAATTATAATATAATTTCTAACTCAATTATTCTAACCCCGCACTACTCTGTGCTGTAGGCCATACCATGATCAGTCCAAAAAAAGTCAGATTTTCCCCCTTTTTTTCATGGAAATCATTTAATCTTAAACTCGGCATGGTTTCCATGGTTTCGTCTGTTGTAATTTGTCTCTAAATCTGCGATCTAAAGTAAATTTAAAACAATTCGCGATAAACGTAACAAAAATATGGCGAAACCAATTTGCGCAGGCGCGGCGTGCACAGCTCTGCAGTATTGTTCAGCATTAACTGTTGTGCGCGCTAGTAGAGCGCCCTCTGTTGTTCGGTGCAACAAGCTGTGCACGCCTGCGCAGACTTGTTCCGCCATTTTTTTTTCGCGTTTGTCGCGATATATATTTTGTTTACCGTATTAATTATTCGCAAACTTGCTTTAAAAAGTGATATTATTGGCCCAGGCTTTTACTTTTAGAAACAACTACATGTATCGATGATACAAGTATTTTAAGAAAGCTCCAACGGTGATTCCGAGCCGAGGTGTGATTTAAAACAATGGCGACAAAATTGCTTATGGTGGCCGGCGTATGAAAAATCACGGCGTATCGGGGACAAGAGGAAATTACTGTCCCGGGTTACGCTGACCTGAATGTACCCGTATTATTCAGAAACTTACATTATAAAGTAACATTATGGGTGTAGGTTTTTAGGTTTAAAAACATTGCATGTATCTAAAGAAAGAAACAACTGTGATTTCAACGTGTGATTGGAAACAAAGCCAACAAAATCACGAACCTGGCCGGCGTATCGGGGACAACAAAAGTATTCATGTCCCAATCGATTTGATTACGTCGTTACAGAGATGATGTTTTTTATAGAATTAATCATAATTATATAAGGTGTGACAAACAAAATATTCATAAATCGAACAAAATAAAAGCTGTAGACTAGTCATGACCTAATACAATCGTACATGATATGTTAAAACTTACCTGAAAAAGGCTCCGAATGACCGAGGTAACACGGGACGGGAAATCCTTTAACGTCCACCGAAGACTTCCATCCTGATCTAGTTAAGTTTCACTAACTTCAACTTTCTCAGTGTCACCACAAATTTCCCTTCCACCGATATTCGAAATTTCAGTAACAAATGTGACAGTTATGCACTCGGTTTTTGTTAAATGAATCAAATACTAGCTGCCAGCGTAACGAAATCGACCGACGAAACGGACAACAAATTTGGGACGGTCAAACTTTGCCAGCCAGTCACACACGATAGAAAATAGCGCAAGAGGCACTTCGTTGGCGACAAGAAAGTGCACGTGTATGCACATCAGGGTAACTCTATCCTTTTCACATACGTTTGGGTTTTCCAAGTTTTATGAACAATTCAACATGCTCGACGTAACACGCTCCCGCGGACAGGAATTGATCGCGCTTTCAATTCTCCACGCACATCTTTGCATGAAAGTGAAAAAATTATCACGCAAGTTATTTATCTTGTTCAGAAAACTCGAGCCAAGATATGTTGATGGTTCTTACGTGGAAAAAAACAAGCTGTTCTGGGTAGAGCTGCACTGAATTGTGCACAACCAGCGTAACGCGTGGGACAGACAAATTTACGCCGGTACTGCCAAATTCAACAGGCCTGTGCTTGAAATGCATTGTTTGTGAAATGTCAATACTTTCATGGATTATTAAGTCAATCATGGTGATGATTATGAGTGGGTTTTAATTGGTTCAATTTATTTGTCTATTATAAGAAAACATGTATTAGTGGGTCGGTGTCTTCATGTCACACTTTGGGGGTTGAAACTACCATGGGACAGGCAGACATTTTGTATCGCAGAAAAAATGTTAACCACAATTAGGATCAAACTAATACAGTTTGAACATCATATGACATTGGGGCATATTATGCAAGAAAACTTTCAGAGTTGACAATTTTCTATATAATTAATAATGGCACTTAAAGATGAACAATGTGTTAAAAGCTCACTGGACCCCAAATTTGTATACACAGCCATTTGTAAATGCAAAGTTTTTCCAAGATCCAAAACGGATGACGAATAAACACGTCACAGGTTCACGATGGGGTTGAAAAAGACGTACTGGTAGTTCAAACAAAGTCGTAGCCTATGCAAGCCGGAAGTTGAGCAAAGCCGAAAGGAATTATTGCGTGACCCAGTGGTTCGTGTGGCGAAAAACAAAGGGGCTAGCCCCAAACTTCAGTTTAAATTGGAGGGGCGGTATCTAGTGGTGGTGCGGTATAGTTGTTTATAGGAACTTGCAGTCGATTAAAGGGTAAATCATTTTCTTGGATTACTCCCAATACTTACCTCAATAGTCCATTGATCTCTGTAATGATATTTCGCAGTTTGTAATAGGCATCTGCCGGTGGTAGTTTCAGCTCTAGTACGAGCCTGTCAAGCTTGTTGATACATATGGTGACTGCCACCTGCTCTTGTATAGCGTGCTTAATAAGACGCTCAGTATTCAACATGATACCCTCCGCTGCATCTACAAATATCACAGCACCATCACTCAGGCGGTATGCTGCTGTCACCTCATCAGAGAAATTGACGTGCCCTACAGAAGGAAAACCCAAGAATAGTGTTATTTTTCAAGCATTTTGGCAGCTTGTTACAACTGATAATGTATCACCAATCAATAAAGTCACATCAATTGACGAATACTATGTGACCGGCTCTACAAAAAGGTGTCTTAAGTCGCGCTATGCACTATCATGTAATGGCCCGCTCAACATTGAGAGGGTAAACATTTCATTAAAATGTGGTGGTTTTTTTTGTCATGAATGAAATCTTCAATACCTACAGTTTAAGGTTTCATTAAAAGAAATGTTCAATTTGAAGAATAAAGTGGAAAAAACGACAATTTTGTGTGCATCGTTTTGTTGTAGTACAAACAGAGCCGGCTATTTCAAAGCCCGTTTTCTCAGTTGTGTAATTTGAACTCTGAAAAAGTAATCAATATGTAAACACGTCGTGTCTCCAAAATGGGAGGGGTTATGGATCTTTATTATATACTAAATGAAAGCTTACGTTGTGGGCTTTCTTACCGTGTATATATAACTCAATTTCATGTTTTCGCGACATCAGACACCTTTTTGTAGAGCCGGTCACATATATCACTAACTGATAATGTAACAAAAAACTGACTGATAGTGTAGAAAAATGTACTACACTATTGGTCATTTGTTGTTACATTATCGGTCCTAATCGATAACATTTATTTCAGTTGAGGTAATACAAAGCTCCGGAAGTGCCATCTGACATTTTATCTCAGGATGACAACATATTACAGGCAAAATGACGCCATTCTCAGAAGAAAAAAATCATCAAAATTTATAGACCTGTTAATTTATGGCCAGAAAACGACATCCTGAAAGTTGTATGTCGACATTCTGGACTAATTTATCGCAGGATAACAAATGAATATAGGAAGATGCCATCCTACGATAACGTGTCACAAGATGACGACATCCTGATAGCAGGTGATGACATCCTACGATAATACACCATGGGAGGATGACATCCTGAAAGTAAGATGATGTCATCCTGAAATAATGTATCATGGAATGACAACATCTTAAAAGTAGGATGACGACATCCTGAAAGTAGGATGACGACATCCTGAAAGTAGGATGACAACATCTTAAAAGTAAAATGATGACATCCTGAACGTAGGATGACGACATCCTGAAAGTAGGATGACAACATCTTAAAAGTAGGATGACGACATCCTAAAAGTAGGATGACGACATCCTGAAAGTAGGATGACGACATCATAAAAGTAAGATGATGACATCCAGAGATAATTTGTCAAGGGATGACGACATGCTAAAAGATGATGACATCCTGAGATAATTTATCACGGGATGACGACATGCTAAAAGTAAGATGATGGCATCCTGAGATAATTTATCACGGGATGACGACATGCTAAAAGTAAGATGATGACATCCTGAAAGTAGACTGATGGCATCCTGAGATAATTTATCTCATGGATCAACTAATCGGAATTGAGGATTCAAGTTTGCTTGAAGATAATAAGTCATATTACTATACAAGCATCTAGTGATGCACTTGTTTGTTACATGTACATGTAGCTCCATCTTGAAGGCTCATGGGAAGTCTACCAAATAGCCCTACAACCTGACACCGACTATTCTAAACTTGTCTCAAAATGTATTTCTTTATTCACTTATCATCAGTTGTTTCAGCGAAACTGCACTAACAAATTAATGGTCTACTTAGCTTTAAAGGTAGGATACACCATTACTACTGAATTACATGTACTACTGAATTATTAAGAAATATCTTACTTATTTTAAAGTAAATAATGATTGTAGGCATCCAGCAAAATGATTGCGCTAGATATCTTGTGATTGTTCCGAAAAATGGAATTTGTATTTAAAAAAATTACTATCGCTGGACGGCGATCGCGAAAAAACAAAAACAAAAATTGGAACAACTGCCTGACGCCGGTTTAAAACGAATGCAGTTTTTTTTTTTGCTTTTTTTCAGCAACCATGATTGTAAAACTTCGGACAGGTCAGTTAAACGATATTTCTATAAAATACAACCCCCCAAATCCACCCATTCCTGATAATTCAAGCAATTACCAATGGTGTATCCTACCTTCAAGCAATGACCAATGGTGTATCCCACCTTTAATCAGTGAACCCTGTGTAGTTTATGAATTTGACAGTGGACAATTGAACTGCTTACCAGGGGTGTCCATGATGTTCATCAGAAAGTGTTTCCCTTTACTGTCCGGCATTACTAACGTGACAGGCTGAGCCTTGATGCTGACACCTCTCTACGTGTAGAATATTGGACAAGGCAAAGTACATGTATAAGTGGTGATCTTCAAATAAGAAAAAACATAAGATTTCATGAATGGTTGCAACAAGGCACTCAGTCCACTTCAGTTGATTTGCATAAACAACGACTGGTAAAGTCGCTGCTCGCGCTGTATTTTTTCACTGCTAACTGCTGCGTGTCGTGGATTTCGGACGGATACAGACAAACGCCTTACACAAGGCTACATGTATCTTGCCCTATGTTGGCAGTCTCCCAATTTGTCAACTACACATGTATTTTTGTTCGAGGGCGCTAGTCAAACAACCGAATTTCGTGTGGCCAGGGATCTCGCCCGATTTTACGATACAACCTGGGAACAACATTGTGGGGATCACTCAATGAGGGTACGACTTTATATCTTATAAACCACAAGGAAAACTGACTACATGTAGTTAAATTTGCATAAAGTTAACAAAGAAAATGACAAGGCGAGACTTGAACCTGTGACCTCCGGAATACTGTACTGGCACTCTACCAACTGAGCTACATGTATCTTGCCCTATGTTGGCGGTTTCCCAAATTGTCAGTATCTTTGTTCGAAGGTGCTCGACAAAGATACAAAATCAGCATTTGGCTGTCGGACTACCATCCTGAGCCATGCCGAGTTTAACAGGCTCTTGAATTGTCGCCCTCAAACCCTGCGGACATTCGCAGCAATCATTAAACAAGTTGGCCAATACATGATATAAACGTCCACCCCTGGTAAAATGACAATTTGTACCACTATACTTACATGTGTTGTGTGTAATTTTATTGGCGTTTACGTAGCTGTTCAGTCTTTTATGTTTCTTATTTTGTATAATATATAATAGCAAAGCTTTATTTCACGTTCTGTACGTAAATTTTAAAAATTTTTCCAATTAATTTTAATGTTTACGTGGGAGGATGAACATTTGTGAGAACACCTCAGATGTCCAAGCGAATGGACCAATAGAAATGCGCGTTGGGGTCAAAGTTGGTTCGCATGCCTTGGGCTGTTTTTCGAACCCCAGCTTTGTCTTCGTTTCAGGCTTTATTCATACAGTTTATCAAAAGGATGTAGCATGGGGTTTGGTCTGTTTGTAACGGAGGCTCTGATTGGGCGCATGAATCTTTGCGCTAATAACCACAGATTTTGCTGAATGTCCGCAGGGGTTTGAGCGCTATTAGTAGAAAGCTCGTAAAAGCGGTGCGTGGCTCAGGATGTCGGACTACATGACAAATTTAATGATTTTACCTCTTGTTCAGTAAAGAGCGTATCGGTATACCTGATCTGAAAACAAACAAAAATTACTGTAATTAATGCAATTATCAATTTTTCTTAAAGCCAACAGTGATACAAATGAATAATAGACAACCAGTTCAAAAGGTGGCATCAGAACGGGCTGATTAGTGATCAAAGCACTTACGCAAGTTTATAGCCGGGTCAATATACAGTTGTACCCTAAAATAATTGCAACAAAAAGTTTTGGGTAGTATTTGACAACAGGAATAACATACTAAAAATCTAAGAAAATCAGACTTCCGAAAAGGTGTTATTTTAAAAATGGCGTCCAAAATGGCCGCCGTTATCTAAAATTAGCCATATATGTAAATCATTTATTATCAATCCTAAAGATGTAATTTTGGTGTCTATCCCCTGGTTTTGAGGGTCAAGAAATCCATTAAGACAAGTTAAAATGTCCTTCAGCAGTAAAAAACCTAAAAATCCAGGATGGCGTAAAAAATGACCCCGCAAAATTCCTAGAATGACTTGATGTAAGTTAATAGAGATGCCATTGTTCAGTTTAAAAAGTATGTTTTAGGGATCAGACACCCATTTTTTTTATTTTTTTTTAGTTTTAGTACGTTATTCCCGATACTACTTAAAAACGTTTTTTTTTTAAATTTGTTTGGGGTTGGGGTGGTTTTTTCTTCATAAATTGACCCGTCTATTAAAACTACGCGTGAATAGGACAGCGCTCTCAAGCAATATAGAACCTATCTTTGTTTGGATCATTTCATTCGACCTGTCACGCACTGCATGGGCTGTCACTAAAGTTAATTAGTCAATTTTTGCCATTTAAATAACAATTCGGATGCGTCACTGTCTGCTAGAGATCCCTGCCGATACCCGTGCCCAATATGAATGCTGTCAGGCCGCCGGTGTCCGAGTAAAATGCAGACACAGAGATGCATACAGAAATTGCTCATTTATGTGTTAGATACATACAATACAAATCTAATAGATACTACATGAGCAGGTACATTAACCATTTCGTGCCGAATGATGTATATAAACGTTTTCCCCAGATTCAAAACGGATGATGCATAAACACGCCACGAGCAAGGCCGAAAATGTCTGTCAGAAGCGAGCAAGGCCGGAAATGTGTGGGTGTGCTTCCCGGCACTATCGGCCTGAACCCGCTTCAGATCGAGTTTCGTTAAAATTAATCCCGCCCCTCGGTTCGGTGATGCTAAAATAATTCCGGCGCGAACTGGTTAAGCACTATTTCACAGCGCGCATGGAGATTCTACTGTTACGTCACTGATTTAAGCAAATTTTCCTGCTAGGTTAAGCGTGCCTTTTGCTGCGCTTACTGCTTACGGTCCCCATGAAATAGACGGAGGCTCGGTTAGCAGAAAATCGTGTGCTTAGCAGCGCCGTGAAATTGGGCACTGATGATTTGCTGACGATGTACTACCGTTCTTAGCGATGTAATACCGTTGCGCTGCTGTACTAGTACCGATCCCCGAAAAATCACCAAATTTTTGCTCTGGTATACATGTAGTTCCGGCGAGCCGTATGGGCCAAGTGTGACAGGCCCTTATCAGAAAAGATATTTCAAGAACTTACACCACCGTCTTCCTTGACTCTGAGGTCTGGGTGAGTCTGTTCCATCAAGCAATCCACAAATGTTGTCTACAAAATATAAAAAATATAAATTACAAATATTGCAAAACCTACAAAGATCAATGTTCATTACGCTTCCTTTAATAGCTTCTATGACCTCAGCAATAGCTAGAGAATTGAAAATTAGGATAGAGACATTTCACATTTGACTTTCAGAAATGTGAAGTCAAATAAAATATGACCTGGAGTGCATTGCGCTCTAGCGAACAATGCAAACGTTTGCCAACTTTTGCTAATTTTGTTTGCAATACCTATAGAATATTGTTTGCGAAGTTGGCAAACGTTAGCAATGTTAGCGTATAAAGTGGAATGGTTTTCTGTAATATATTATGCTACTATTTAATACCTGTACACAGATTGTACTCTTGATTCCTGATCTGGAACCAGATCCAGAAAATTTAACGGAATAACCCATGACCAGCAAGCTATCTACCCACCAGGTTTTGTTTAAATCCCTCCAGTAGTTAACCAGACAAACAAACAAAGACAATTAGCGACAGAGACACACGGAGAGACACACAGACAAACACACAGACAAACAAATCCTGGCAAAAGGGAAGTCAGGTTGGCGTAGCGGTTCTTTCCTAGTCTTCCACCAGTATGACCCGATTCGAACCCGGCCTGGGCCAATATTGTCTGTGGATTGGGTTTTCAGTCCCTGCCTGACTCCGTGGGTTTCCCCACAGGATATTTTTTCCTGGGTTTTTTCCCTCCACCTCTACAACTGTACCTTCTTCTCATCGTCTTCTCTATACAGGTTACTTCAGGCTTGCGAGCTACATTGCCTTGGGCACTTTTGAGGGATCCTTGGTTTCATTACCAGAAATGTATAATAATAATAATAATAATAATAACAACAAAAACATAACCTCCTTGGCTGAGGTAAAACATGTTCATAAATAAATAAATGATTAAAAACCTTTGTGCCGCCAAAAATATGTCTATTTGTGACCTGCTCTGTTAAAATGAGTCGGATGTTGAAAATTTGATAAACCGAGTTATATACATATATGTACCATTAGAAAGGGTGCACTGTGCTCTTAAATTTGATATGTGGGAGGTCTATAGCATGTTGCTTTCTTGTGATATACCGATATAGCGAAATCTAAAAACCCCATTCATGAGAAATCATGCATTAAAACAAATATTTCCTTTTAGGAGATGTATGCAATAGAAACTCCAACCTCTTCCCACTGTGTTAATTCAGCATGTTTTAATGTAGAAATTGAAAATATAGATCCTAACCCAAGATGAAAATCATAAAATAGGAATATCAAATTTTCTTACGAAAACCCCCTCTCCGCCGTTCAACCACCCAAATCTCGTAAGCGCGCTGTGCGACATCTGACTCATTTTCACAGAGCGGGTCACATTTATGCGAGTCTTGTGATACCATGATTCAGGTTCACAAAACAATGGAATGTTTAATATGATAGCTACCGGTACCATACCTTTCCATTGTGTAGATGTCCAGCAAATGTGACGTTTCTTATAAGTTCTGCATTGTCCATCATATCAGCAAGAAATCTAATACAAAAAAGCATTTTAACACGATACAAAGTATGGGTAACAAGCAAGTTTCATGTTTTCCTATTATTTATCATATTGTTCAGCGCTGCAAACCATTTACAAGGGTGCCAAGCAAGGTGACATCCTCCAGAATATTGACAGTCCAATCAACAAAAAATTGCAATTTGGGTTGGACCGCAATGCAGGGTTTAGATCCAAAATGGAGTTTTACACCAGGGGCCAATTTCATAGAGCTGCCTAAGCACAAAAATTGCTTAAGCACAACATTTTATTGCTTAGTAAAATGAGCTGAACAGCGCAACTCCTTGTGGTGTACATCATTTGTGATTGGTATTTAGTAGTTTTTAGCTTAGCATACAACAATCTCTAAAAATGTTGGCTTGTAACCTGGGGCCAATTTCATAGAGCTGCTAAACACAAAATGTTGCTTAATTAAGCACAAAAACCCTTGCTTAATAAATCAGGTATGGAGACCAAAATGCTAAGCTAACAGCATCTAAGTACCAATCACAAACAATATACATCACATGAAGTTGTGGCAGGTAAGCTGGGTTTACTAAGCAAGAATGTTTTGTGCTTAAGCAATTTTTATGCTTAAGCAGCTCTATGAAATTGGCCCCTGATTTTACTAAGCAAGGGTTTTTGTACTTAAGCTAATTTGTCTGCTTAAGCAGCTCTATGAAATATGTCAGCACAACAATTTGCTTAGCACAAACAAAGTTTTGGTCAGTGAAAACAGGTTACCAGCCAAAACACCTTGTGCTTTTAATGCTAAGCAAAAAAACCAGCTGAATATCAGTCACAAACGATAAACATCACCTGAAAATTATATGTTTAACTCTGTTTCCCCCCCCCCCCCCTGCCCCGCCCCCCTCCCCAAGGAAGAATTTTCATGCTAAGCAAATTTGGGTGCTTACATGTTTTATGATATTGGCCGCTGGATTAAAGGGGAACAAACAAACAACCTAAGCACACCTTGACCAATCTTTATCAAACTTGGCACAATTATAATCTTTATGAATACCGGTACCGCCAGGGTACCTGCTTCTCCCCACCCAAAAGTAAATGGGTACCCGTGAAGGTAGAGATGGTTATTGTGGTTGATTAAGCTGTTTTGCGCCGAAATGGCAGCATTGAGTTGTAAAATTCCCAGGGAGCTGAGATGGTATTTGAAATGTTTCATGAGCCCAATGACCGGGGTAATAATGTTAAGCGCTTGGAGACGTTGGTGATAAAGCGCTATATAAGCACCGCATAATAATATTATTATTATTATTATTATTATTATTACCTACTAGGCGGTCACCCGGGGTTTGTCGGTTCTCGGGTTTGTAGCTACTTCCCTGGATGGATGGGGATTGTGGATACATGTTGACCGAGTTTAAGCACGATCCGACCAACTTCAAAAAGGTGACCCCTAGATGACCTTTGACCTCGTACGCTCTAGCGAATGCAAACTGGTTCTTGCGGGGACCGAGCCGGACCCACCCACCGAGTTTGAACGCCGCACGACCCCGGGAAGGGGACGAAAAAGCGCGCACAGATTCAAAAAGGTGACCCCTAGATGACCTTTGACCTCGTACGCTCTAGCGAATGCAAACTGGTTCTTGCGGGGACCGAGCCGGACCCACCCACCGAGTTTGAACGCCGCACGACCCCGGGAAGGGGACGAAAAAGCGCGCACAGACTTCAAAAAGGTGACCCCTAGATGACCTTTGACCTCGTACGCTCTAGCGAATGCAAACTGGTTCTTGCGGGGACCGAGCCGGACCCACCCACCGAGTTTGAACGCCGAACGACCCCGGGAAGGGGACGAAAAAGCGCGCACAGACTTCAAAAAGGTGACCCCTAGATGACCTTTGACCTCGTACGCTCTAGCGAATGCAAACTGGTTCTTGCGGGGACCGAGCCGGACCCACCCACCGAGTTTGAACGCCGCACGACCCCGGGAAGGGGACGAAAAAGCGCGCACAGACTTCAAAAAGGTGACCCCTAGATGACCTTTGACCTCGTACGCTCTAGCGAATGCAAACTGGTTCTTGCGGGGACCGAGCCGGACCCACCCACCGAGTTTGAATGCCGCACGACCCCGGGAAGGGGACGAAAAAGCGCGCACAGACTTCAAAAAGGTGACCCCTAGATGACCTTTGACCTCGCACGCCCTAGCGAATGCAAACTGGTTCTCGCGGGGACCGAGCCGGACCCACCCACCGAGTTTGAACGCCGCACGACCCCGGGAAGGGGACGAAAAAGCGCGCACAGACAGACAGACACACAGACAGACAGAGAGTAGCGTATTATTATATAGATTTCAAAAAAACAATAGACCGATTGCGCCCTCTAAGTCAAGTGACCTATAGTGGGTATCAAACATCAACAAACATGGCGTCCTCCATAGCAAAGTGCCGCTGTTGCAAAGTACATGAGGATTGTTGCATTTGTTTCTTCGATCGAGGCTTTTCTTTTTTTCGAAATCAATAAAGAATATTCCAGAGTTTGTACCCGAGACCTTACCGGAATGGCTGGATAAAGCCAGTAAGGACAGTTCCAGCAAGTCTTGAGAATTCAACAAGGAACGTTATGTTCACGATGTGGTACTGGCACGGAACGTTGGGACCGGCACTAGCACTAGCAATTTCGAGAAAGAAAAGCCTCGATCGAAGAGACAAATGCAACAATCACCATGTAAAGTACTTCATCGTGACCTATAGTGGGCATCAAACATCAACAAACATGGCGTCTTCCATAGCAAAGTGCCGCAAAGTGAACCAGAAATTAGTCAGTATATTTTGGTCTGAGAACCGGAAAACCTGCGAGCGCTCTTACATGTTATGCCCCATGCATGCGGCCAGTGCATCAGCGATTGCGGCATGCAGCATACAAATGGAGACGTACAAAATTGCGATGCGATGCAGCAAAAAATACAAAATCGCGATGTAATTCACCAAAATTTGTGCCGCCAGGCAAGCTTCATTTTTACCCCGAGTTCCGGCCGGTTATGTTGAATGCCGGTTACCCCCAGCCAGCGCTGGCCAGCGTAGCTACAACCCTGATCTACGGTATGTAAACAAAGCCATGGATGTCGTTATTAGGTCTCAGGTCTATTCAACCAACAATGGCCATGCACATGTTGCAGTACTGTGTTAAACAAAAGTCAAGCTAGAGTCACTTACTCCATGTCATATGTTGTCACTGGTAGCTCCTGTTCTGTCATTTTAAACTTCTTTTGCTTCACAGGTGCAATAATAGGATCTGATTTTGACATAAGACATTAGACATAAGAGAACTGTATTAATCTCCAGATGAAGAAATTACACTGGGCCCAATTTCACGGCGCTGTTTAACAGTTAGCGGAAAAGTTGTGCTAACTTTAGCAGACAAATTTGCTAACCTTAAGCGCTATTTCACGGCCTTTTTGTGCTAACGTTCGCGCGCTCATGGAGATTCTACTGTTACGTCACTGATTTAAGCAAATTTTTCCGCTAGGTTAAGCGTGCCTTTTGCTGTGCTTACTGCTTACGGTTCCCAAGAAATAGACGGAGGCTCGGTTAGCAGAAAATCGTGTGCTTAGCAGCGCCGTGAAATTGGGCCCTGCTCGCAAAGCATCAGTTTTACAATCTTACAAATACCAAATACACAAACAATACACGGGAAGGGGGAAACCTATACAATCTGTCACCCTCTGTCTAACCATCCAGATTTTTTTAAACGGTTAACAAAGATCTATGTAAAAAAGGCAAAAATCTATCTTTGAAAAAAATTCATTGTAGAACTTAATTCTATTGAAACAAAAGAGTGAAGATGGCGATTACCTGCGGGTTTCTTTTTACACACTGTTCACTGTAAAGCACCCTTCAGCCTAGCCCAGGTTGGACGAAGTTCTTCATTGCATTACGACTGACGTTCAGAGTATCAATGTATCCTGCCATAGCGAAATCTCGCTTTTGTATTCTTTGTGTCTGGAATTACAGATCGTCATGGGTTATTAAAAGTTAATGTGTCTTTAGGCAACTTATTTACGGAAAATATATTTCAAATCCACGCTTTTGGACGTGAGCATCATGTACGAACTCTCTACAAACCCTATATGAGTGCGCGGGTACCCGGCAGCCGCGCCGGCCTACAACTGATAAGCCAGGAACGTGCACGGTACCCGCGCACGCATGTAGGGATTGTAGAGAGTTTGTACACGATGCTCACGTCCAAAAGCGTGGATTTGACATTTATTTTCTGTAAATAAGTTGCCTAAAGACACATTAACTTTTAATAACCCATGACGATCTGTAATTCCAGACACAAAGAATACATGTACATAAACGAGATTTTGGCTTCCTTCATCAGGTAAAAATATGAAAAAAAGTTGTTGTAACATTTTTCGCTATGGCAGGAGACATTGATACCCTGGACGTCAGTCGTAATGCAATGAAGAACTTCGTCCAACCTGGGCTAGCCGAATAGCATGGTAAGTGCCGCTTGAACCCTGGTTGAACCGGTGACACAGCTTTTTGCAAAGGAAAGTGCTGCCCCGCGAGTATCTCATTACTTTGTGTACATAAAGGGGCTATTCAAGTCTGGGTTTACCAGACCTAGCCAAGCAATTATTCATGCTATTGTTGCCTTGCCCCATTCAACAACACCAGGTAGGATTGAATATATGTGACCCGCTCCATCGTAATCAGGAATAAGTCGCTGGGGCCATTTTACGCAATCGGCCGTTGAAGTGAACGCATGGGTGAAAATCGTGACCAAGTCGTTTTTCTGAACATTGTATTTTCAGGAATTGTCATTATCACAGATTGTTGTCATTATTGTCTAGTATGTAAAAACGATCAATAAAGATGAAAATGAAGAGGATTTGTGTGTGCTGTCCGTATGATTTTGGTGAATTTTGTTTATTTCAAAGCTGTTTTACTCGGAATGTGGATTCGGCAAATAAATATACACCTGTCATCTTCATCAGACCATACCTCGTTAACCTAAGAAGATAAACACTTCTGATGGATATCAGTAGAAAGCTTATGAAATTCCCATTCCCACCATGTGCATATCTCAAAAAGTCATTTCGAGACTTATTCCTGATTTCGATGGAGCAGGTCACATATTCAGACACTATGGGAAAGTACTGTGTTGACATATAAAGCCAATAAACCGAACAGCATGGTGGTTACACACGAAATACAACCGACTTTGAAAAAAAAGTACGGACGCACGTTCGTGTCAAAAAGAATGGCCGCACGTCGTAAGGTTAAGCCTGCCTGACCTGTGAGTGGCTGAGTATCCTCTTCGTGTATGATGGTCTCGACATCAGGCCCATAGACCTCCTCAGCTGTTGGGTAGTACTTCTTGTCTTCATGAAGCACCACAGCCTGAGATATATCACCTGCCTCCATTGGCTCTTCATCTTCCTCCTATAATTAATATAAAAGAAGCTACCAAACATGTAGGTTCACTACTTCCATTGGATATACATTGCAGTCCTGATTTGACGCGTGCAAATGCAATATTATAACATCCTACAACTTCCTTGTGGCTGTATACTTACTTTCCAATAAGTAAGATATTTCTTAATAATTCGGTAGTAAATTTTTTCAATTTCTGCCAATGATGTATCCTTCCAGTACATTACCTTTAAGACCAAACAAATTAAATGGTGTGTTTACGGTAACGGCAAAAAATAAATCAAGGTAGGTAGGTCAGGATTTTTTTAATTTTATCAGGTTTTTTCCCTTTTTCATTTCAGTCAAGTTTCAAGTGTGACAACTTTTCATGTACAACTACCAACTAGAAAAACCGCAATAAGAGTTTGAGGTCGGCAATTTGGCAATTTGGCGAAAAAAATGTAGAAATTAACGTATAGAACGTGAAATAAAGTTTTGCTATTACATGTATATTTTACAGAATAAGAAACATAAAAGACTGAAAAGCTACGTAAACGCAAATAAAATTAAGTATACTTGTATGTAGGTGGTAGAAATTGTCATTTTACCAGGGATGGGCGTTACCATTAAAGGTAAGATACACCATTTGCAGATATCGAAAATATTTACTACCAAATTATTAAGAAATATCGTACTTATTTGAAAGTAAATAATAATTATAGGCATCCCGCCAAATTATTGCACTAGATATCCTGTAGTGTAATTATTCCGACAAATATAATCTTATTAAAAAAAGTTCGCGATTGCCGGATAGCGATTGCAAAACCCCCCACCAAAATAACACAAGAACCACTGCCCGACGCCGGTTAAAAAACAAACGCCGTTTTTCGTGCTTTTTTTCGGCATCCATTATTGTAAAACTGCGGACAGGTCAGTTAAAGGTAGGATACACCATTTGCAGATATTGAAAATATTTACTACCGAATTATTAAGAAATATCTTACTCATTTGAAAGTAAATAATGATTCTATGCATCCAGCAAAATGACTGCGCTAGATATCCTGTAATAATTCCGAAAATAGAATTGTATAAAGAAAAATTCGAAAAAACAAAGATAACATAAGAATAACTGCTCGACGCCGATTGAAAACAAACGCGGTTTTTCATGCTTTTCTCGGCATCCATGATCGTTAAACTTCGGAAAGGTCAGTTAAACGATAATTACTATAAAAAACAACCCCCCAAATCTACCCATTCATGATAATTCAAGCAATTACGGTACCAATGGTTTATCCTACTATACCTTTAAACGATGTTTACTATAAAATACAACCCCCCAAATCCACCCATTCATGATAATTCAAACAATTACCAATGGTGTATCCTACCGTTAATTGTGGCTTATTTACATACACATAAGCAAACCAACTACCGGTACAAGACACTTACAGCTTCCAATGGGTGGTCCGGCCTTTCCTCTTCTGACTCTACATCATCCGAGTCACTGTCCAGCTCAGGCCCAATGTAATTGCCAAACTCATCATACAAGTCCGAATCCATAGTGAGGTGTTGAAAGGTCTATCTGTGGCAGAGAAAATATATAATGCTGCAAAAGTGGTGGATTCAAATTACCGGCACTAAACACACTGACATGGTGAATCAGAGCTCGAAAAGCCATTGTCATGTCCCCCGGCTTCCCATAGTGTGCTGTTTATGCGAGTCGGGTGCCGCCGGGACGTACACCAGCAATCAATTGGCATCATTTGAAAACAGAGAACATTGTTTTGAAAAGCTGTTCGGATTTGGAACCCCAAATAATCGTGAGTACCATTGAAGCCCAAATAGTTTGTCTTCAACATAAGTAGCCAGTATGCGCTTTCCAAGATATTTTGTCAAGTATTTGACCTGTTTTGGGCCACTTTTGTGGTCCTAATTTAGTTTTTTATTAGCACTAGGCACGGAAGTCGTTGGGGCGTTATAACAACAGACAAAATCCAAAATTTGAAAAAGGAGAGAAAATGCCCCAATTATTAACTCTAATGTAGACGGCCGTTGCTATTCTTACGTGACCGTAATTCTACATACTTTTTCTATTCTTACGCGAGTTCCTGTAGCGCATGCGCAGTCCCTAGTTAATTGTATACAGTCCCTAGTTTACCGTATACAGTTCCTAGTTTTTCGTATACACGACTTTTATATTTTTTTCTATAAGACCCTAATTAGAATGAGATATATTAACCAATAATTTTGGTTAATAAACAAAGGTTATGTAATGAAATACCAAAAAACAAAGGAATTAACTTTTTACACATACAATATAATATAATATTAATAACCTATTCTTATTACTAATATTACTTACTGAACACTTTACTACAAACTTAGCTACATGTATTGCCGTTGTTAGTTTTATAGTTCGCTTTTTTGTCCACGACGAAGTCACAGCTAGTTTTGTATGAAAAATGTCAAAATTTGAATACGATTGAAATGTACACGTATGTACATACTGCACTGTAATGTGAATATTTTACTATGTTTGCACAAAAATCTAAATTCAATCATTTTAGACTAAATACCACAATTTAACATCGACAATTGCCCCCAAAAAATTCCTGGGTAATCTTCATACGTTCCGCGCGTATTGAGTTTCACTTGTCTGTGTCGGGAACCAGTTAAATCACGTAAGAATAGAAAAAGAACGTACCAATAGGGTTGCGGTCACGTAAAAATAAGCCAGTTCGATATTCCCGCTGTGCGTGTGCACATGGAGATTTGACGATTTTTTCTTTCGAGATAAACATTTCAGCGATTGCGTGCAAAAGCATAGCGGGGTACCAGCGAATTTAAAGAGATCGTCGTGTTCTAAAGTTATACTAAGTAACATTTTTCTTTTACGTTTTGGTGTTTTCAGGTGTTTTGTGTGGCCAAACTTTTGTTCAAACAAAGTTCCCATCGTCTTTTAGATTTCACAAGAAAATGCACAAAATGCGGATTCGGTAATTACAACGTCCCCCGTAGCCTTGTGTGCATTTGTCTGCCGTGTTTATCCCAAGAGAAAAATTGTTGAATCTTGTTGTGCACATGCGCAGTTGGAATGTCGAAGTGGCTTATAGCAACAGCGAATGTAGACCGTGCAGCGGTTTTGAGAGTAATTGCACGCGACGTACCGGTAGCGTAGTGACTGTGCACGGTTTGTGTATCACAACTATTCTATTGTTTAACATGGTTAACCTGTAAAAACCCTCCTTAAATATGGTGCTCTGCCCTGTGGGCGTCGGGAGCCCCATACCATAGTTCTAGGGGTACAAAATATTATTTCTAGTATCATTACTCTCTTTTTTTTTAAGTAGGGCCTAGTCACAATCCCATACTGCCCATACTACCATAAAATACGACTGAGTCGATTGAGAAACGTTTTATATTTTTGACTAAATTATTGAATTTACACTTACACTACAGAGGCAAAAAATATCACTCAGTTTACCCGTTTTTATATCCAACCAATTTCCACAATAAAATGTACTATTAAGGCCTAGGCCTACATGTATTTGCGGCTTCTTACCCTTGGAGACTGCCCCGTTGACAATCGCAGCGTTCAAATTTGCACACAATGAATGCCTGCACAACTAATTACGTTACAGCGCATGCACATGGTCGTCGGTCAGTGCGCCCGCTATCGACACAACTGCTCCCCCACTCTAGGGCGCCCGCAGCGGCGCGGCGGTGTTGCAAATTAGCGTCCTTTCTTTCCAAACCTTCAGGACCCGGCTTTAGTTCGGCTCCGGTTCAATTTATAAGGCTTCGTCTTCATGAGGCTTCCCATCAACCTTGAAGTTGAAGGTGGGCTTGGTCACGCGAGCAGAGTGGACGGACGTGTTTTTTGTCAGTGGCGGGAAATTCAAAAACCGCGCCCTTCTTGGGGTGTTTGGCTCTCCTCGTTTCTCCTGGTCTTTTGGGTAAGCAATATCAGTTTATTCGAGAGGAAATTTATACTTGCTTTCCTTTCTCTGTCCTGTTCTCGGAAAATCGTCCAATATGGACGATGATCCGAATGAATCTAGCAATGAAACATCTTGGGATCAAATGTCTCAACATACTCCAATGGATGCCAATTATCAGGGGTTACTTGACCAACCACGCTCAACTCTTGACGTACTAATAAGTCAAGCTCAAAATGACACACCTCAGACACAAAATAGGAAAAGGTCTAAATCCAGCTGGCACTATAATGATGTATATTCAGATTCAGAAAATGACTCCCCTGGTGAGCAACCCACAAAACGCCGCTATGTTCAACATCAAACAATTATCATAAACTCCCCGGATGTTAAATTAGCCAGAATAAACCCTATCAAAAAACCCTATCAGTAAAATAGGGAAGGACCTCATCAAGAGTGTGTCCAAAGACAACCAAGGCCAGGGATCACTGCAAGATGCTACACCCCAGCACAAGCCACAAAACTTAAGGCTATCACCCAATTAGGTCAATGGACCGTCCAAACCTACGCAAAATCAGAAACCCAAAGCAAAGGAGTCATTTATGGCATAAAGGGAGACATCACAGATGATGAGATCCTATCATCATGCAAACACTAGAGTGATTGAAGCCAAACGTCTAATGCGAAAACGTAATGGTATCATAGAAGCGACTCAATCGATCTGCCTAACCTTCAACATCACAAATCTACCTGAAGAAATACAAATGGGATACGAAATATTCGTTGTCAAACCTTTCATCCCCCTGTAACCATATGCTTTAATTGCCAGCGCCTTAATGGTCACACAGCTAGCAACTGTCGCAGCTCGACACGATGTGTGCGATGTGGGGGCCCACATTCCTTTGATCAATGCGAACAAAAAGATAATGTAAAATGCTGTAGGTGTGGAGAAAGCCACTCATCTGCATATGAAGGTTGTAAAACCATAAAGCAAGAAAAGAAAATTCAAGGGTTTAGAGTAACCTACAATATTTCCTATGCCGATGCCGCAAAGGTAATCAAGACTGACATCAGCGTTCGCCAGGATGACTCGCCCACCCAGCAAACCCCGATGCAGCAACCCTCCCAGCAATACCAGTAGCCTACCCAGCAAACACCTATAATCCAACCAACAAATAATCACGCAGAACCTCAACACAAAACCAATAACAAACCCACCAAGGCTACCACTGAAGCGAGACGCCCAACCATCGAAGCGAGACGCCAAACCACAAAGCAACCAGTAAAAACCACCAAAGACGCTACCACTCAAACAGAAAAAAACAGCACAAACACAAACTGAACACACTCAATGTATTTGCAGTGAACAACGCCTGATGCCGAACTCATCACTGGTACAAATGAATGCAGATTTGGGAAACAATCAAAAATAAAGAAGAAAGAATTTCGGCAGTGAAGACTCTCGTCAATCACATCACGTACCCACCCAACTTATTCTCAGCCAACACCAAAAACTAAACAAGGAAAATCAAGAACGTCCTCTCAACCACCAGCAAATACAAAGCAAGGAAACACCGACCATAAATCATCCCAAAGAAAGGACAAAACACCCTCTACCCAAGAAAACACAGACTCCCCCCCCCCCCCCCCCCCCCATTAAGCCGCCAAGTCTCCCCTCCGTCAAGCCGCCAAGTCGCCCCGCCGTCCAGCCGTCTAGCCGTCAAGTCACCCCCATTAAGCCACCAAGTCCAGGCACGACACTACAGAAAACTGGGTCAGCCCCGCCCTAGTATGAAGCAGAATCAGGGTCAAAAAGATCGGTCGGACGTGTTTTTACAACTCGGATGCTTTCTTAATTCAGATGATTTTGTAGTTCGGATGTTTTTTTGTAATGCTTTTCTAGTTCGGATCACTGACCTGTACACATGGACGGATCATTGCTCATTCACGCTTGAAGTCGGCGCAAACTGCAAACGATAGATCATTGCTTCCTGTATCGATGTGTAGTGATCATTTTTGGCAATATTTGTTAGTCCAGTCAGGGCGCAGAAACTAAACACACGACAACAAATTTCCTTAAAATCATACCCTAACTTCGAGTGAACAAAATTCTGCCAAAAACATACTGAATCTCGTCATATTTTATATCATTCGATTCAGAAAATCGTGCCATCTTGGAGAATCACTGCTTCGTTTGCAACGTGTAGCTCGTGAAAACAAAGCGGTCGAACTCTCGCAATTACTCGCGTAAATCTCGTGGCCGATTTGCGACGCCGGCCCTGCAAATAAAGTTCGGGATATGACCTCATTAACGCGTGCGCTGCGGACTGACTGTTACACCTGGACATTAGTAGGAGACCAGCCTGTAGGTCCCGTGACCAAATTCTGGGAACAAAGGTTTGAAAGTGTTTTTGTGTTCCCTGATGAATACCGAACAATTTTGACTTGGGCTGCCCCCTTGAAAATGCCGGGCATTTCCGGGAGGGGTCAACAAAGGTCATACAGGGGTCAAAATTCAAATATATTCCAATTGTGTTGATATGCATATCTAATTACTGGTGTAGTCATGAGGATTCCAAAAATGTAGTTTGCTATACCTCCGACCTTAAATGAGGGCGCTGTGGTCAAAAACGTCGAAAGGTCAACGCACTTTTGACTGGTGGTCAAATTCACCAACACGGTTAACATTGTCCGATTCTAATGATTTTAGTGCCTAATATGTTTTCTAACATGGTAAATTCAACTATACAACAGAATTTGGTCACGGGACCTACAGGCTGGTCTCCTACTACATTTCATTGGATCACAGACTGATGTCATACAATTTAGCCTGTGGCGACATTTTTTTCATGTATTTTGCGACGATTTTCGTGCGCGCGATTTCAACTTTCTCGGCCATGTCTTTCGGCTTGTACATACGCAGAGCGTGTATTTCATTATGCACTATATATGTGCTGGAGATGCACTAGATAGTAGATGGTGATTGCACAGTAGCCAACAGAAACATAATTAATTGTTTTGTTTTGTGTGGCTTATTTATATGATAAAGTTAGGTTTCTGCCTTCATGTCATGCATACAAAATTGATTTTTCTTTCATGTATAAAAACGACTTAGGCCTATGTTTTTGTTCGAAATTATAACAAATTGTATAATAATAATAATAGTTACTGCTATTATTGTGCTAAACTTCATAGTTCCTATTTCTGTCTTCCAATATGTTTCTTTATATACTAGGTAGTAGTCATGCCATCTACCAGTGGCCATGCCCATCACCATGCCCACCGCAGCCATCGCAGCCATTGCCAGCATGTCGGGAGCCTCTACAGAAGGCCAAAGGCAAATCTCTTGTCCTTGGATATTCTCTCACAAAGCATCTCAAAGAGAACATCACTACTAAAGTTGGTTGATTTGCAGGTAGTGACTCGACTCGTCGCGGTACTACAATTATTTCTGGCCTTAGAAAGAAGTATCTGCTTCATCAGCATGACATCAACTTCACAACTGTGCCTGACATTGTATTTGTAATAATTCATGTTGGGACAAATGATCTAGAGTTGGATTTCCAAAGAAGTGTTGAAAATAGTTGAAGATTTAAATGTACTGGTGGATATATGCAGCACGTGCTTTGTACATGTAGATTTAAATGTTTTTGTATTTTAGTGTTTTAAATACATATACAAAATTTACAATAATTTAATGCCAAAGAAACTACCGGTATGCCAAAAACATCAAGAAAAGATAAAACAACCTTTATTTACTTTTACAATAAATCTCAATGGTTTGCACATTGAACATTATGCCAAAGATGATGGTAATTATCATCTTCACTATGTTGTCATTATTTTAACTTGAATGTTGGCCATATGCTTGTTGATGTTTTGCCTAATTGCTAAACATTTATTATCTTATTACCAACCCTAATTGTTCGACGGCGAGTCTGAGGCCCACGACTTTAACGGTCTATCTGAAGTCATAAACGGAATCAACATCTCCCAATATGCCGATGATATAGTTATTTGGAAGTCTAATAGAAACATAAACTTTATCAACATACAAATCCAACAAAATTTAAACGATATCTCTGCCTGGTGTGATAGATGGGGCTTTAAAATATCCATTATTAAAACCTTTGCGACTCTTTTTACACAAAAACGCAATGCTTCCTGTAAATTACAGATAAATAATACTGATATTAAATTTCAGACGTCTATTAAATTTCTGGGTATTATTTTTGACAACAAACTTAACTGGAAGGACCATATTAATTATATTGTCAACAGATGCAAATCCAAACTCAATATCTTGAGATGTGTTAGCGGAAAGGACTGGGGAGCGGATTGCTGTATTATCTTTCAACTATACAAAACACTCATCAAACCAATTCTGGATTATGGATGTGAAGCCTTTAATTCAGCGGCCATGGAACATAAACAGAAGTTAGACAGCATACAATATCAGGCTCTGAGAATATGCTGCGGAGCACTCTACGGAACTTCGTGTCAGAAACTACAAGTAGAGTGTGGTGAACCCCCATTATGTTTTCGTCGCAGATTTCTCTGCAATCTCTACAATATTAAACTCAACTAAACACATATCGAACATCAATGAAAAGGGCATCATTGCTGCAGAAACAATACATACCCAGTGGGGAAATTCACTTCACATCTACACTGACGGATCACTTAATCCTACTACCAACACAGTCGGGTGAGGAATCTATATTCCTCAATTCAGTTACTCCAAGAGTATTAAATTAAACAATGAGGCTTCTATTTTTACAGCGGAACTCTTTGCTATTCTGTTAGCTGTAGAATGGATTGAAGATGTTCAGCCCATGCACACCTGCATCTTCAGTGACTGTTTAAGTGCAATTCAAGCCATCTCACACCCTATTCTTTGAAAGTGAGTTACGCAACCACACACGGGGTATGAGACATGTTATTTTGGGGGGCGACTTAAAAAACAGTAGGATAGGGAAATTAAAAAAAAACGTAATAGAGAGCAACCTCCGCGATGTATGGCGGGTTCAAAACCCAGCAATAAAATTGTATGTGACATTAGACACACCTTGATAAGCATTCAAAACCAAGCTAATGGAGTCACTTTTGAGTGGATACCAGGACATTGCGGTATTTATGGAAATGAAAAAGTAGACCAGATTGCCAAAAAAGCCACCAAGAAAACTAATATTGACTATAAATTACCCCTCACAATTACAGAAGCTAAACATCATCTTAAGGACCACCTCAAACAAACATGGCAAATGGAATGGGATAATTCAAAAAATTCTACCTTAAAAAATATACAACCTACTATTTCCACCCACATAAACACATGGAATCTCCCACGCTATCAGGAAATAAAGACTTCGGCTGGACACATGTAAAAACCTTAACAGTTTCTTTAACAAAATAGGTAAACATCCTGATGGACTTTGCGAAACATGCAACACTTATGATAATGTTGAACACTTTCTCACGACATGTAAACAATTTGAACATAATAGACAAATACTTAAAAAATCACTTAAATTTACTTTTGACCAAATGACACTTAAAAATGTGTTAAACTTAAAACACAGCATCCTTCATACATTAAATTTCATTAAAGAAACTAACAGTGATATTTAACTTAATCCTCTCATTCACAAACAACACCAACCAACCATGTATACATTTCCTTATAATATATGTTCACATCCACACCCACAGTATACAAATCATATCATATTTTCTTCCTATACAATACATGAGCCCTTGTCTCATCCTACATACATGCCTTGCTCATACTGGTCTCATCGCTGCTTTCTTTGCATGTTTTGCCTCTACAGTTCACATACAAATTTGTTTGATTCATATGTATTTTCTTTTCTCTTTTATTTCCAAATAGTCATTTCCCTCAAGACATCATTGGATAGCTAACTTCTTGTGGCAGGTTGTTTTTGATCTTTTTTCCTTTCTCTTCCCACTCTAACTCTGAAGCTCAAGCAAAGTCTTCGATCTACATGTAAAAAAAAAAAAAAACGAAAAAGAAAATAGAAAAATAGAAAAATAGAAAAATAGAAAAAAAGAAAATAGAAATAGAAAAATAAATATAATAAAAAGTAGAAAAAAGAAGAAAGAAAAAGAAAAGTAAAATAAAAGAAAAAAGAAGAAGAAAGAAAAAGGAAAAGAAAAAAGGAATTAGTTTGACAAGCTCTCTACTGGATAGCAAGACTACAGTAACTGGCACAAAGGGCACACCGATTGCCAGAAGTGCCATTAACCACCACCAACCAACCAACCAAGGCCCCCGACTTGGATTCGAGCTCGGATTCGTCCTCGGATTCGAGATCGGATTCGGACTCCGGACTCCAACGCGTCAACTTTCTCTGTGGTCAGCGTTGTTAGCGCCGTAAGTAGTAAGCGGGGGGAACACCCCGGACGAATATGACAGAAAATGGAAAATCAAAGAAGGGAAAACAAGAAAGAACTGAACTGTAAGTTGTTTTCTTTTGGATTGTTTTTCTTGAACTCTATTATTTATGGACTGCTTCAATGTTGCCTTTTTTGTGCTTGCCTTTTGTATGGTTAATTTTAAAGTAGCATCCTTAAAGTTAAATGTATGTGGTTTAAGGATTCAGGCGAAGCGCCGTCAGATCTTCGGTTTCTGCAACAGTCAGAATATTGATGTTCTGCTGTTGCAGGAAACTCACGTCTCTGGCTTTTCCGAAGCCAGAGCGTGGGCCCGTGAATTTGACGGCGTTGGGTACTGGTCCTTTAGGACAACATCGAGTTGTGGGACGGCCATTTTGCTGTCTTCGCGCCACTCGTGGTGCCCCACGGACTATTTGCGTGACAATAGAGGTTGGCTGCTTTCTCTCACGGTTCGTATTGTGAACGTTTATGGTCCGATTAGTGTTCCTTCGTTTTGAACGTACGTACGACCGTACACCGTCAAGACCTCGCCATTGCCCAATGAGAAGCTCTGCACAACGGGCTCCGCCCAATTTAGACTGTTGTATTGACTGAACATCATAAATATTCATGTTATACAGAAGAGCTTTTTCAAGAAAGGCAGTGCACACAGAAAATCCCGTATTGTGCTTGTACATGTACATGTACAGTATATAATGTATAGTTTAAGCGTGTAGCTATGTATTTCCCCTGTAGCGCACGTTGCTATGCGGACTATTGGTCCCCATGGCACCGTGTGGTACGAACAAAAACAAAACAAAAGCCACCTGTTAATAGGAATTAGGCACGTAAAATAATGTAGGTTATGTTGCGTGGCTCTTGACACGACTCAGTTTTTATTTGCATGGTAGCATAATATATAAATAAAGTTTCACCTAATAAATAATAATTTAAATAACAACCATCTTTTATGAACCAAATAGTAAAAATGCCTTATTGTGTAGATGCATTGACATTATATTAATTGCAGGGGACCCCGTTATTTATGTACAGCATCATTTTGAATACCTAAAATGTTCTAGAATGTTTCAATCCTGGTATTTGTTACGTATTTAAATTTCAAAATTTAAAATTAAGAAAAATGTTTATGTCACAAACAAGCACATTACTTATTGCATTACTCAACTTTTCCATCAAGGTGTTGTCAAACTTTAATGTAAATACATACACTGGTAATGACATCCGAAATAAAACAATCAGAGTATTTATTTTAAATTCATCGTAATGAATTTATTAAAAACACGAGGGTTTAAAATAACATAGCAGAAGAGTATCTTGTGACATCTTAAAATAAATAAAAACTATAATATGCTAATTATAATAAGCAAACTTAAATCTTACATGAAATGGACAGCCTATTCCTGTTTGTCGTTCGTCATCTTGCCGTGGTGGAGCCGGGTGCATCTCTCCTTGCAACAGGTCTGCTGTTCACATTCAAATGAGATTTCGTTCGTTCGTAATGCTACCTAGGTGTGTGCTGTTCACATTTAAATGAGATTTCGTTTGGTCGTAATGCTGTTCAGGTCTGCTGTTCACATTCAAATGAGATTTCGTTCGGTCGTAATGCTGTTCAGGTCTGCTGTTCACATTCAAATGAGATTTCGTTCGGTCGCAGTGCTATACAGGTGTGCTGTTAACATTTAAATGAGATTTCGTTCGGTCGTAATGCTGTTCAGGTCTGTTGTTCACATTCAAATGAGATTTCGTTCGGTCGTAATGCTGTTCAGGTGTGCTGTTAACATTTAAATGAGATTTCGTTCTGTCGTAATGCTGTTCAGGTCTGCTGTTCACATTTAAATGAGATTTCGTTCGGTCGCAGTGCTATACAGGAGTGTGCTGTTAACATTTAAGTGAGATTTCGTTCGGTCGTAATGCTGTTCAGGTCTGCTGTTCACATTTAAATGAGATTTCGTTTGGTCGTAATGCTGTTCAGGTGTGCTGTTAACATTTAAATGAGATTTCGTTCTGTCGTAATGCTGTTCAGGTCTGCTGTTCACATTTAAATGAGATTTCGTTCGGTCGCAGTGCTATACAGGAGTGTGCTGTTAACATTTAAGTGAGATTTCGTTCGGTCGTAATGCTGTTCAGGTCTGCTGTTAACATTTAAATGAGATTTCGTTTGGTCGTAATGCTATTCAGGTCTGCTGTTCACATTCAAATGAGATTTCGTTTGGTCGTAATGCTGTTCAGGTCTGCTGTTCACATTTAAATGAGATTTCGTTTGGTCGTAATGCTATTCAGGTCTGCTGTTCACATTTAAATGAGATTTCGTTCAGTCGTAATGCTATTCAGGTGTGCTGTTCACAGTCAAATGAAATTTGGTTTGATCATAGACCACACTGCTGTACCTTTGGTTACATTGCCGGACAACTGACCGGACAACCAAACCTTTGCTATGCTTGACCAGGGCCCCGTCCAACTCCCTGGTAAATACACACATTTATAAAGTACTCGTAACGACGGAAAATTACCTTTCTCTTACAAAGTTGTTTTTGTTTGCTTAAAGTTAGGGCCTGATGTTTAAATCCTGGCAAGATCTTTCTTTTAAGATAAAAGTATATGTGAAACTTCTAGAAAGTGCCGGTGTGAACATTAACAAAAGGTGACCATATTTAGTTTCAATGTCCCCAAACTTGAAACACGAATTGGAGAATGAAAATCGCAACATGAAAATATTTCTGTCTGAAATACTCTCAAAGTCGAGAAAATAGCATTTAAGCCCCAAATTTCAATTTTGATTGTAACAATCGAAATTAAGGACAATGTCAGTGTTTACACGCTGGAAGTTTGCACGGATTTTTAATATTTTCTCCTGACTTAGATGAAGGATTAAGCCTACATTTTTACAGGTTTGTTTTATCATGTATATATTGAATCACACAAAGTAAAAACACTGCACTGTCAGCTTTACTAATTCTATATTTAACCTTTAAACAACCAACGGTATGCCTTTAATTTAAATCAATGAATATTGTCTGTTAATCTCAAATGTCGCTGGGCTAGGCAGGCGCAGAGTTCCGCGACAATGGGCATCAGCCATCTTGGATGTCGGTACACACCCTTCACTGCTCGGTATGTCTTGACAAATCCTATAACGTGCTCAATTCTACATCTCGAATCTTCCTCACTGAACACACCCATGGCCACACGTTTATCAGCATCTGCCACATTTCGGATCTGATCTCGTATGTATCTTGTCATTACGGTGTACGGTCGTGCTAAATTAAGTCGTAGGGAAGACAACTTGCACATCGAGATAAACAATACGGTCATTGACAATGTCACTGATTTCAAATATTTAGGTGTAGTATTAGATCCATCGCTAACATGGAATATTCATATCGACAAACTAGTTAAGAAAGTCAACAAGCGTGTGGGGGTTCTCCGGAGAGTCAGGAGTGTTCTCCCTCAGCGCTCTTTGAATTTGTTATACAAAACGCTCATCTTGCCTCATTTTGATTATTGTGATGCTGTATGGGGCAATTCTACCAAAACGTCCCTTATTAAGCTTGACAAACTCCAGAGTAGCGCTGGGCGAGTCATTTTGGGGCTTCCCCGGAGATCCCCTACACGCATGGTTTTGTCGACTCTTGAGTGGAATATTTTAGAAGATAGACGTATTTTTCATTTAAACACATTAGTTTATAAAAGTCTTACTTTGAAATTGCCACCACAACTATGCAATTGTTTTACTCTCACAAGTAATGCGCATAGTTATAATACCAGGTCTGGTTCTCATGGTAACTTAGTTCCTCAATTTAGTAAATCTAATTCTGGCAAGCGTATGTTTGTGGCTCGCGGAGTGTCTGTTTTTAACATCTTACCCACAATACTTAAATGCCCACTGCCTGCTACTCTAGCCAATTTCAAAAACACATACAAAAGCCTGCTTTTCAAGAAATGAACATGTCTGTTTTCTTGGTGTCTTATATTATTGCTGTCCTTTTGGTGTGCTTTTAAATTTGTTGGTATTTTTAACGAATTTTATAAATGTGTTATGTTGCTGTCCTTATCTTAAACCTGTTATATTTATTTTATTGTAATTGTATAACTGCTGGGGCCTTCTGAAAAACAGTGTTTCACTGAGAGGTTACCCCAGGGTAAATAATAAATAAATAAATAATAAATACGTACGTTCAAAACGAAGGAACACTATTGATCCGACCGACAGACGATAAGTTCTTTGAAAGTGAGTTACGCAATCACACACGGGGTATGAGACATGTTATTTTTGGGGGCGACTTTAATTGCATTGAAAATGTTGTTCTTTATTCAAAAAGGGGGTTGCACAAAACAGTACACGGGGAATAGGGAAATCCAAAAAATACGTAATAGAGAGCAACCTCCGCGATGTATGGCGGGTTCAAAACCCAGTAGAAAAAAGATATACTTGGCACTCCAAAAATAACCAAATTGCCTCTAGAATCGACCGCCTATACATTTCACGCGAATTGTCCGAGGGTGGACGTAGCGCAATCACTGCATGCCCCCTGTCTGACCACGATTTAATTTCTGTCGTTTTCACGAACCAAATCCAAAACGCTGGGCGGGGTTTCTGGAAACTGGGAAACTGCTTTTAAACAAGTCGTTAGTTCAGAATGGAAAGATTGGGGTGCGCGAAAAGGGGATTTTGATAATTTAGTTGAGTGGTGGGACAGGGGAAAAATCCAACTAAAAAGTGCAGTGATTGTTTTTTTCTGCTGGCGAAGCACGAAAACGTAGCTCTGAGCGTAAGGAACTCTTAAAGGTGGACTACAACGGAATAATGATAAAGGCTGTGTTGCTGTTTTTTGTTCGAGAAATGTATAATGATTACTAATATATCATTAGTATTCAATAAATCTTGTTCCTTCATGCAAAAAAAACAACAAAATTGATCGGCGTTCTACGACCCAGATAAACTCAGTTTCAGCAAAAGCCCTTAACTCATGAATAATTCATACTTTGTGTGTGACGTACTACCCATGAAAACGCATACATATGGTGGCCCTGAAGGGACTCCGCAGATCGCGAATATTGACGTCAAATTTGACGTCAATATTCGCGACTTTTGGGGAAAGTCGTGAATATCGACGTCAAATTTGACGTCAATATTCGCGACTTTTTTGGAAAGTCGTGAATATCGACGTCAAATTTGACGTCAATATTCGCGACTTTTTTGGAAAGTCGTGAATATTGACGTCAAATTTGACGTCGATATTCGCGATCTGCGGAGTCCCTTCTGGGCCACCATGTATGCGTTTTCATGGGTAGTACGTCATCACTTTTCGCTGGTTTACAAGTCCGCTGGTACTATATCGTGGATTTCATTGTGGTTTTCAGTGGATCTTTGCCGGGAACCAGTACAGGACGGGAAATTTCAAAATCGAAGAATCGAGGTCTAATTTTTTCGGTCAAATTGCAACAAAATTATTTAGAGAAAAACATATCAGCCTAAAACACTTTAGTTATCCACTTCTAAATAATGTACATACATGTCTGAGCCAGGTCCTTTACTAAATTATGGAAGACAAATAAGAGACCGTTTAATCTGATTAAGGTAATTTCAAAAGGCTTAGCTTCAGGACGCCACAATGAAACCAACTTTAGTGAACTTTAACAGGACAAAACGAAGATGTACTTTTAAGTAAGATGCTTTTGATGGCCATTTTGGCAGTCATTTTGGCAGCTATTTTGGCAGCCATTTTGGCAGCCATTTTGGCAGCCATTTTGGCAGCCATTTTGGCAGCAATTTTGGCAGCCAATTGGACAGCCATCTTGGATTAGACGATAAATCCTGGGTATTCCCCAGACTAATCTTGAAAGCCTTGGGCTTAGGATAACGAAGTCACTGAAGAAAAATCTGACAGAAAAAAAACAAGAGGCAGTATTATCAACCTGATTAGGGTAATTTTGGCAGCCATTTAAAATTTTGGCGCCCATTTTTGATTTGAGGCCAAATTGTGGGTGGCTCTGGAGCTAAATTCAATGGGTGTACATTCAAGATGACAGAATCACTAAAAAAACACGTTGATATTATATGTATCTAGCAGTATATATGTAATTCATGTAATTTTAGCGGCCATTTTGGATTTTGGCGGCCATTTTGAATTAGGGGCAAAATCAGGGTGGCCCCCAAGCTAATATCAAATGGTTGAGGTTCAGAATGATTAAACCGTTGAGAAAACCTTGACAGGAAAAAACCTTAGTTTTTCCTGGTCTGGGCCCTGTCTATTAGGGCTGAACAACTTAGGGCTGAACAACTTAGGGCTGAACAACTTAGGGCTGAACAACTTAGGGCTGAACAACTTAGGGCTGAACAACTTAGGGCTGAACAACTTAGGGCTGAACAACTTAGGGCTGAACAACTTAGGGCTGAACAACTTAGGGTGAACAACTTAGGGTGAACTGCTTCTGTAATTATGACAGAGGGATAACAGATTACAGCGAATGCCAAACATTATTTTGTTTTAACATCAGTAAACTACGGAAGTTGTATCTCGGTGTTCCCCAATTCTGAGATTTGCTGTAAAAATATCTCAGAATTCTGCATCTTGACCTTTCATGTTTCAACAATGGTACAGATAATAACACGTTATTGTAACAGTCCCAAACCTATCTTGGTAACATGAAAACATACATAATATTCTTTAGTCTTTCGTACAGTGAAGATGTGTTTCATAAGAAACTGACAAATCTGGTAAAAAAATAATTGTTAATATTTAAAGCAAATTATATAGATGTTAAAATTACATGGATTGACTCCAGTCGTGTTTTCAACAATAACTTTTAGCAGCGTAGCCCGCCCTGTGAACATTTTATGCTACCCTGTTTTAAATAATGTTGTGCCGCCCTGTTAAATGGTGTTGTTCAATCACGGATTTTCCTTGCTTTTTTACATACTGTAGCGTCAGTGCCAGTTGGCCGGTAGAGGGCATTAGAGCGATTCCACGGTGTAGTCGCATAGTGGTCCCTGTCGGTATGACCGGGAAACCCGTTTCACTTCCGGATGGCGCATACGGGTAAACCACATTAATTGAAAGGAGAATTTCTACGCGAGCTCATTTGCATGAAATGTGCCCCCACAATTTCTTTTGAAAAAGGAGGCCGTTTGGTGAAAGAAATAGTGGGATTGTGTAATTATAGCATAGAATCAACTTCCTGGTTTTAGAGCTTCAATCTGAGGGCAGACTTGACAAAACTACGGTAACAAAGTGGGTCCTAATTGCCCTAGAACATGGAGGGATGCCATTTGTAAAATGGCAGCTTGCAGGCTCGGGAAGTATCACTTTTCGGGAGGCGAGTTTCTTTTGATGTGAATATTAAAAAATGTAATTGGCTAATCGACTAAAAATTGAAAAGAAATGGAAAGATAAAGACCAAGACAATAATCCGATTGTTGTTTGAAAAAACCCAGTGATGTCGGTGGGCATGAAACTTGGTCCTGAACATTGTTGACTTTACACTGTTATCGATGGGACCTGAATTAGGCTAGTGAACCCTTAAGTGCAACATGAGACAGGCAGGCAGCGTTTGCTGCCGGCCGCATGGTGGCGCTATAACCGCTCTAACGGACGGTCTTCCGTGTGATGCCTTACCGACTCTACAGGAACATTTGGCTTTATTAAAACCCATTGCCAGACAGACGTTAATGTCTATCTGATAGGTTCACAGGTAAATCATAGACAAGGAAAAGCAAGGGCCCCAACCCTGTCCCCTGAAGAACACCTGAAGCCACGTCTAGGGGCTTTTATAATGACTCACCATCAACCATGCACCACATGATGACGTTTGGTGAGGAAATTGTCGATCCAAGAAAAGATGTTGTTTCGGATTCCGAAAGCCGTGTTGTTGATAGGCAAGTATGTTCAACTTTTCAAAATGCTTCATTATTTTCCCACGGATGACAGTGTTCCTCTAACTTACAGGTGATCGATGTCTGAGGCACTGGCCGGTAATCGGATAGTGCTGGTCATGGTGTTGATGGTTTGTAAATTCTCCCTTAAGCCGTTCCCGCTTAATTACCCAGTTATTAACAAAGACATTAGCATAACAATAGCCACTCCGGATTTAATATTGGCATATTGAGTGGAACCACGCATGCGCATTATTACGGAACTTAGTGGTGTTTGCCACTAAGTGCACCTACTGTGACTAGGTTTCGCATCTCCAATTGATATATACCTCAAAGCTGTACTCTAGAAGTCATACTTACCTGGCTCAGGAAAAACCGTGATCAAGCCGGCGGTTTTCCCATGGCGAGGCCCAGTCATTGCACACAGACGGGTTGACCTGTGCGATTCCCCCAAATGTGGGGAACTCGGGAGTACAATTTATGATAGTGGGGACTGCGTTCGCGCTATCCCCGTGCAATAAAATCTAAAGATAGAGTACAAATTCCCCCCTCCCTATAAAAAAAACCAAAAAAAACAAAAAACAAAAAACGCCACAGAACCACAATTTCTTTTGAAAAAGGAGGCCGTTTGGTGAAAGAAATAGTGGGATTGTGTAATTATAGCATAGAATCAACTTCCTGGTTTTAGAGCTTCAATCTGAGGGCAGACTTGACAAAACTACGGTAACAAAGTGGGTCCTAATTGCCCTAGAACATGGAGGGATGCCATTTGTAAAATGGCAGCTTGCAGGCTCGGGAAGTATCACTTTTCGGGAGGCGAGTTTCTTTTGATGTGAATATTAAAAAATGTAATTGGCTAATCGACTAAAAATTGAAAAGAAATGGAAAGATAAAGACCAAGACAATAATCCGATTGTTGTTTGAAAAAACCCAGTGATGTCGGTGGGCATGAAACTTGGTCCTGAACATTGTTGACTTTACACTGTTATCGATGGGACCTGAATTAGGCTAGTGAACCCTTAAGTGCAACATGAGACAGGCAGGCAGCGTTTGCTGCCGGCCGCATGGTGGCGCTATAACCGCTCTAACGGACGGTCTTCCGTGTGATGCCTTACCGACTCTACAGGAACATTTGGCTTTATTAAAACCCATTGCCAGACAGACGTTAATGTCTATCTGATAGGTTCACAGGTAAATCATAGACAAGGAAAAGCAAGGGCCCCAACACTGTCCCCTGAAGAACACCTGAAGCCACGTCTAGGGGCTTTTATAATGACTCACCATCAACCATGCACCACATGATGACGTTTGGTGAGGAAATTGTCGATCCAAGAAAAGATGTTGTTTCGGATTCCGAAAGCCGTGTTGTTGATAGGCAAGTATGTTCAACTTTTCAAAATGCTTCATTATTTTCCCACGGATGACAGTGTTCCTCTAACTTACAGGTGATCGATGTCTGAGGCACTGGCCGGTAATCGGATAGTGCTGGTCATGGTGTTGATGGTTTGTAAATTCTCCCTTAAGCCGTTCCCGCTTAATTACCCAGTTATTAACAAACACATTAGCATAACAATAGCCACTCCGGATTTAATATTGGCATATTGAGTGGAACCACGCATGCGCATTATTACGGAACTTAGTGGTGTTTGCCACTAAGTGCACCTACTGTGACTAGGTTTCGCATCTCCAATTGATATATACCTCAAAGCTGTACTCTAGAAGTCATACTTACCTGGCTCAGGAAAAACCGTGATCAAGCCGGCGGTTTTCCCATGGCGAGGCCCAGTCATTGCACACAGACGGGTTGACCTGTGCGATTCCCCTAAATGTGGGGAACTCGGGAGTACAATTTATGATAGTGGGGACTGCGTTCGCGCTATCCCCGTGCAATAAAATCTAAAGATAGAGTACAAATTCCCCCCTCCCTATAAAAAAAACCAAAAAAAACAAAAAACAAAAAACGCCACAGAACCACAATTTCTTTTGAAAAAGGAGGCCGTTTGGTGAAAGAAATAGTGGGATTGTGTAATTATAGCATAGAATCAACTTCCTGGTTTTAGAGCTTCAATCTGAGGGCAGACTTGACAAAACTACGGTAACAAAGTGGGTCCTAATTGCCCTAGAACATGGAGGGATGCCATTTGTAAAATGGCAGCTTGCAGGCTCGGGAAGTATCACTTTTCGGGAGGCGAGTTTCTTTTGATGTGAATATTAAAAAATGTAATTGGCTAATCGACTAAAAATTGAAAAGAAATGGAAAGATAAAGACCAAGACAATAATCCGATTGTTGTTTGAAAAAACCCAGTGATGTCGGTGGGCATGAAACTTGGTCCTGAACATTGTTGACTTTACACTGTTATCGATGGGACCTGAATTAGGCTAGTGAACCCTTAAGTGCAACATGAGACAGGCAGGCAGCGTTTGCTGCCGGCCGCATGGTGGCGCTATAACCGCTCTAACGGACGGTCTTCCGTGTGATGCCTTACCGACTCTACAGGAACATTTGGCTTTATTAAAACCCATTGCCAGACAGACGTTAATGTCTATCTGATAGGTTCACAGGTAAATCATAGACAAGGAAAAGCAAGGGCCCCAACACTGTCCCCTGAAGAACACCTGAAGCCACGTCTAGGGGCTTTTATAATGACTCACCATCAACCATGCACCACATGATGACGTTTGGTGAGGAAATTGTCGATCCAAGAAAAGATGTTGTTTCGGATTCCGAAAGCCGTGTTGTTGATAGGCAAGTATGTTCAACTTTTCAAAATGCTTCATTATTTTCCCACGGATGACAGTGTTCCTCTAACTTACAGGTGATCGATGTCTGAGGCACTGGCCGGTAATCGGATAGTGCTGGTCATGGTGTTGATGGTTTGTAAATTCTCCCTTAAGCCGTTCCCGCTTAATTACCCAGTTATTAACAAACACATTAGCATAACAATAGCCACTCCGGATTTAATATTGGCATATTGAGTGGAACCACGCATGCGCATTATTACGGAACTTAGTGGTGTTTGCCACTAAGTGCACCTACTGTGACTAGGTTTCGCATCTCCAATTGATATATACCTCAAAGCTGTACTCTAGAAGTCATACTTACCTGGCTCAGGAAAAACCGTGATCAAGCCGGCGGTTTTCCCATGGCGAGGCCCAGTCATTGCACACAGACGGGTTGACCTGTGCGATTCCCCCAAATGTGGGGAACTCGGGAGTACAATTTATGATAGTGGGGACTGCGTTCGCGCTATCCCCGTGCAATAAAATCTAAAGATAGAGTACAAATTCCCCCCTCCCTATAAAAAAAACCAAAAAAAACAAAAAACAAAAAACGCCACAGAACCACAATTTCTTTTGAAAAAGGAGGCCGTTTGGTGAAAGAAATAGTGGGATTGTGTAATTATAGCATAGAATCAACTTCCTGGTTTTAGAGCTTCAATCTGAGGGCAGACTTGACAAAACTACGGTAACAAAGTGGGTCCTAATTGCCCTAGAACATGGAGGGATGCCATTTGTAAAATGGCAGCTTGCAGGCTCGGGAAGTATCACTTTTCGGGAGGCGAGTTTCTTTTGATGTGAATATTAAAAAATGTAATTGGCTAATCGACTAAAAATTGAAAAGAAATGGAAAGATAAAGACCAAGACAATAATCCGATTGTTGTTTGAAAAAACCCAGTGATGTCGGTGGGCATGAAACTTGGTCCTGAACATTGTTGACTTTACACTGTTATCGATGGGACCTGAATTAGGCTAGTGAACCCTTAAGTGCAACATGAGACAGGCAGGCAGCGTTTGCTGCCGGCCGCATGGTGGCGCTATAACCGCTCTAACGGACGGTCTTCCGTGTGATGCCTTACCGACTCTACAGGAACATTTGGCTTTATTAAAACCCATTGCCAGACAGACGTTAATGTCTATCTGATAGGTTCACAGGTAAATCATAGACAAGGAAAAGCAAGGGCCCCAACACTGTCCCCTGAAGAACACCTGAAGCCACGTCTAGGGGCTTTTATAATGACTCACCATCAACCATGCACCACATGATGACGTTTGGTGAGGAAATTGTCGATCCAAGAAAAGATGTTGTTTCGGATTCCGAAAGCCGTGTTGTTGATAGGCAAGTATGTTCAACTTTTCAAAATGCTTCATTATTTTCCCACGGATGACAGTGTTCCTCTAACTTACAGGTGATCGATGTCTGAGGCACTGGCCGGTAATCGGATAGTGCTGGTCATGGTGTTGATGGTTTGTAAATTCTCCCTTAAGCCGTTCCCGCTTAATTACCCAGTTATTAACAAACACATTAGCATAACAATAGCCACTCCGGATTTAATATTGGCATATTGAGTGGAACCACGCATGCGCATTATTACGGAACTTAGTGGTGTTTGCCACTAAGTGCACCTACTGTGACTAGGTTTCGCATCTCCAATTGATATATACCTCAAAGCTGTACTCTAGAAGTCATACTTACCTGGCTCAGGAAAAACCGTGATCAAGCCGGCGGTTTTCCCATGGCGAGGCCCAGTCATTGCACACAGACGGGTTGACCTGTGCGATTCCCCTAAATGTGGGGAACTCGGGAGTACAATTTATGATAGTGGGGACTGCGTTCGCGCTATCCCCGTGCAATAAAATCTAAAGATAGAGTACAAATTCCCCCCTCCCTATAAAAAAAACCAAAAAAAACAAAAAACAAAAAACGCCACAGAACCACAATTTCTTTTGAAAAAGGAGGCCGTTTGGTGAAAGAAATAGTGGGATTGTGTAATTATAGCATAGAATCAACTTCCTGGTTTTAGAGCTTCAATCTGAGGGCAGACTTGACAAAACTACGGTAACAAAGTGGGTCCTAATTGCCCTAGAACATGGAGGGATGCCATTTGTAAAATGGCAGCTTGCAGGCTCGGGAAGTATCACTTTTCGGGAGGCGAGTTTCTTTTGATGTGAATATTAAAAAATGTAATTGGCTAATCGACTAAAAATTGAAAAGAAATGGAAAGATAAAGACCAAGACAATAATCCGATTGTTGTTTGAAAAAACCCAGTGATGTCGGTGGGCATGAAACTTGGTCCTGAACATTGTTGACTTTACACTGTTATCGATGGGACCTGAATTAGGCTAGTGAACCCTTAAGTGCAACATGAGACAGGCAGGCAGCGTTTGCTGCCGGCCGCATGGTGGCGCTATAACCGCTCTAACGGACGGTCTTCCGTGTGATGCCTTACCGACTCTACAGGAACATTTGGCTTTATTAAAACCCATTGCCAGACAGACGTTAATGTCTATCTGATAGGTTCACAGGTAAATCATAGACAAGGAAAAGCAAGGGCCCCAACACTGTCCCCTGAAGAACACCTGAAGCCACGTCTAGGGGCTTTTATAATGACTCACCATCAACCATGCACCACATGATGACGTTTGGTGAGGAAATTGTCGATCCAAGAAAAGATGTTGTTTCGGATTCCGAAAGCCGTGTTGTTGATAGGCAAGTATGTTCAACTTTTCAAAATGCTTCATTATTTTCCCACGGATGACAGTGTTCCTCTAACTTACAGGTGATCGATGTCTGAGGCACTGGCCGGTAATCGGATAGTGCTGGTCATGGTGTTGATGGTTTGTAAATTCTCCCTTAAGCCGTTCCCGCTTAATTACCCAGTTATTAACAAACACATTAGCATAACAATAGCCACTCCGGATTTAATATTGGCATATTGAGTGGAACCACGCATGCGCATTATTACGGAACTTAGTGGTGTTTGCCACTAAGTGCACCTACTGTGACTAGGTTTCGCATCTCCAATTGATATATACCTCAAAGCTGTACTCTAGAAGTCATACTTACCTGGCTCAGGAAAAACCGTGATCAAGCCGGCGGTTTTCCCATGGCGAGGCCCAGTCATTGCACACAGACGGGTTGACCTGTGCGATTCCCCTAAATGTGGGGAACTCGGGAGTACAATTTATGATAGTGGGGACTGCGTTCGCGCTATCCCCGTGCAATAAAATCTAAAGATAGAGTACAAATTCCCCCCTCCCTATAAAAAAAACCAAAAAAACCAAAAAACAAAAAACGCCACAGAACCACAATTTCTTTTGAAAAAGGAGGCCGTTTGGTGAAAGAAATAGTGGGATTGTGTAATTATAGCATAGAATCAACTTCCTGGTTTTAGAGCTTCAATCTGAGGGCAGACTTGACAAAACTACGGTAACAAAGTGGGTCCTAATTGCCCTAGAACATGGAGGGATGCCATTTGTAAAATGGCAGCTTGCAGGCTCGGGAAGTATCACTTTTCGGGAGGCGAGTTTCTTTTGATGTGAATATTAAAAAATGTAATTGGCTAATCGACTAAAAATTGAAAAGAAATGGAAAGATAAAGACCAAGACAATAATCCGATTGTTGTTTGAAAAAACCCAGTGATGTCGGTGGGCATGAAACTTGGTCCTGAACATTGTTGACTTTACACTGTTATCGATGGGACCTGAATTAGGCTAGTGAACCCTTAAGTGCAACATGAGACAGGCAGGCAGCGTTTGCTGCCGGCCGCATGGTGGCGCTATAACCGCTCTAACGGACGGTCTTCCGTGTGATGCCTTACCGACTCTACAGGAACATTTGGCTTTATTAAAACCCATTGCCAGACAGACGTTAATGTCTATCTGATAGGTTCACAGGTAAATCATAGACAAGGAAAAGCAAGGGCCCCAACACTGTCCCCTGAAGAACACCTGAAGCCACGTCTAGGGGCTTTTATAATGACTCACCATCAACCATGCACCACATGATGACGTTTGGTGAGGAAATTGTCGATCCAAGAAAAGATGTTGTTTCGGATTCCGAAAGCCGTGTTGTTGATAGGCAAGTATGTTCAACTTTTCAAAATGCTTCATTATTTTCCCACGGATGACAGTGTTCCTCTAACTTACAGGTGATCGATGTCTGAGGCACTGGCCGGTAATCGGATAGTGCTGGTCATGGTGTTGATGGTTTGTAAATTCTCCCTTAAGCCGTTCCCGCTTAATTACCCAGTTATTAACAAACACATTAGCATAACAATAGCCACTCCGGATTTAATATTGGCATATTGAGTGGAACCACGCATGCGCATTATTACGGAACTTAGTGGTGTTTGCCACTAAGTGCACCTACTGTGACTAGGTTTCGCATCTCCAATTGATATATACCTCAAAGCTGTACTCTAGAAGTCATACTTACCTGGCTCAGGAAAAACCGTGATCAAGCCGGCGGTTTTCCCATGGCGAGGCCCAGTCATTGCACACAGACGGGTTGACCTGTGCGATTCCCCTAAATGTGGGGAACTCGGGAGTACAATTTATGATAGTGGGGACTGCGTTCGCGCTATCCCCGTGCAATAAAATCTAAAGATAGAGTACAAATTCCCCCCTCCCTATAAAAAAAACCAAAAAAACCAAAAAACAAAAAACGCCACAGAACCACAATTTCTTTTGAAAAAGGAGGCCGTTTGGTGAAAGAAATAGTGGGATTGTGTAATTATAGCATAGAATCAACTTCCTGGTTTTAGAGCTTCAATCTGAGGGCAGACTTGACAAAACTACGGTAACAAAGTGGGTCCTAATTGCCCTAGAACATGGAGGGATGCCATTTGTAAAATGGCAGCTTGCAGGCTCGGGAAGTATCACTTTTCGGGAGGCGAGTTTCTTTTGATGTGAATATTAAAAAATGTAATTGGCTAATCGACTAAAAATTGAAAAGAAATGGAAAGATAAAGACCAAGACAATAATCCGATTGTTGTTTGAAAAAACCCAGTGATGTCGGTGGGCATGAAACTTGGTCCTGAACATTGTTGACTTTACACTGTTATCGATGGGACCTGAATTAGGCTAGTGAACCCTTAAGTGCAACATGAGACAGGCAGGCAGCGTTTGCTGCCGGCCGCATGGTGGCGCTATCCGCTCTAACGGACGGTCTTCCGTGTGATGCCTTACCGACTCTACAGGAACATTTGGCTTTATTAAAACCCATTGCCAGACAGACGTTAATGTCTATCTGATAGGTTCACAGGTAAATCATAGACAAGGAAAAGCAAGGGCCCCAACACTGTCCCCTGAAGAACACCTGAAGCCACGTCTAGGGGCTTTTATAATGACTCACCATCAACCATGCACCACATGATGACGTTTGGTGAGGAAATTGTCGATCCAAGAAAAGATGTTGTTTCGGATTCCGAAAGCCGTGTTGTTGATAGGCAAGTATGTTCAACTTTTCAAAATGCTTCATTATTTTCCCACGGATGACAGTGTTCCTCTAACTTACAGGTGATCGATGTCTGAGGCACTGGCCGGTAATCGGATAGTGCTGGTCATGGTGTTGATGGTTTGTAAATTCTCCCTTAAGCCGTTCCCGCTTAATTACCCAGTTATTAACAAACACATTAGCATAACAATAGCCACTCCGGATTTAATATTGGCATATTGAGTGGAACCACGCATGCGCATTATTACGGAACTTAGTGGTGTTTGCCACTAAGTGCACCTACTGTGACTAGGTTTCGCATCTCCAATTGATATATACCTCAAAGCTGTACTCTAGAAGTCATACTTACCTGGCTCAGGAAAAACCGTGATCAAGCCGGCGGTTTTCCCATGGCGAGGCCCAGTCATTGCACACAGACGGGTTGACCTGTGCGATTCCCCTAAATGTGGGGAACTCGGGAGTACAATTTATGATAGTGGGGACTGCGTTCGCGCTATCCCCGTGCAATAAAATCTAAAGATAGAGTACAAATTCCCCCCTCCCTATAAAAAAAACCAAAAAAACCAAAAAACAAAAAACGCCACAGAACCACAATTTCTTTTGAAAAAGGAGGCCGTTTGGTGAAAGAAATAGTGGGATTGTGTAATTATAGCATAGAATCAACTTCCTGGTTTTAGAGCTTCAATCTGAGGGCAGACTTGACAAAACTACGGTAACAAAGTGGGTCCTAATTGCCCTAGAACATGGAGGGATGCCATTTGTAAAATGGCAGCTTGCAGGCTCGGGAAGTATCACTTTTCGGGAGGCGAGTTTCTTTTGATGTGAATATTAAAAAATGTAATTGGCTAATCGACTAAAAATTGAAAAGAAATGGAAAGATAAAGACCAAGACAATAATCCGATTGTTGTTTGAAAAAACCCAGTGATGTCGGTGGGCATGAAACTTGGTCCTGAACATTGTTGACTTTACACTGTTATCGATGGGACCTGAATTAGGCTAGTGAACCCTTAAGTGCAACATGAGACAGGCAGGCAGCGTTTGCTGCCGGCCGCATGGTGGCGCTATAACCGCTCTAACGGACGGTCTTCCGTGTGATGCCTTACCGACTCTACAGGAACATTTGGCTTTATTAAAACCCATTGCCAGACAGACGTTAATGTCTATCTGATAGGTTCACAGGTAAATCATAGACAAGGAAAAGCAAGGGCCCCAACACTGTCCCCTGAAGAACACCTGAAGCCACGTCTAGGGGCTTTTATAATGACTCACCATCAACCATGCACCACATGATGACGTTTGGTGAGGAAATTGTCGATCCAAGAAAAGATGTTGTTTCGGATTCCGAAAGCCGTGTTGTTGATAGGCAAGTATGTTCAACTTTTCAAAATGCTTCATTATTTTCCCACGGATGACAGTGTTCCTCTAACTTACAGGTGATCGATGTCTGAGGCACTGGCCGGTAATCGGATAGTGCTGGTCATGGTGTTGATGGTTTGTAAATTCTCCCTTAAGCCGTTCCCGCTTAATTACCCAGTTATTAACAAACACATTAGCATAACAATAGCCACTCCGGATTTAATATTGGCATATTGAGTGGAACCACGCATGCGCATTATTACGGAACTTAGTGGTGTTTGCCACTAAGTGCACCTACTGTGACTAGGTTTCGCATCTCCAATTGATATATACCTCAAAGCTGTACTCTAGAAGTCATACTTACCTGGCTCAGGAAAAACCGTGATCAAGCCGGCGGTTTTCCCATGGCGAGGCCCAGTCATTGCACACAGACGGGTTGACCTGTGCGATTCCCCTAAATGTGGGGAACTCGGGAGTACAATTTATGATAGTGGGGACTGCGTTCGCGCTATCCCCGTGCAATAAAATCTAAAGATAGAGTACAAATTCCCCCCTCCCTATAAAAAAAACCAAAAAAACCAAAAAACAAAAAACGCCACAGAACCACAATTTCTTTTGAAAAAGGAGGCCGTTTGGTGAAAGAAATAGTGGGATTGTGTAATTATAGCATAGAATCAACTTCCTGGTTTTAGAGCTTCAATCTGAGGGCAGACTTGACAAAACTACGGTAACAAAGTGGGTCCTAATTGCCCTAGAACATGGAGGGATGCCATTTGTAAAATGGCAGCTTGCAGGCTCGGGAAGTATCACTTTTCGGGAGGCGAGTTTCTTTTGATGTGAATATTAAAAAATGTAATTGGCTAATCGACTAAAAATTGAAAAGAAATGGAAAGATAAAGACCAAGACAATAATCCGATTGTTGTTTGAAAAAACCCAGTGATGTCGGTGGGCATGAAACTTGGTCCTGAACATTGTTGACTTTACACTGTTATCGATGGGACCTGAATTAGGCTAGTGAACCCTTAAGTGCAACATGAGACAGGCAGGCAGCGTTTGCTGCCGGCCGCATGGTGGCGCTATAACCGCTCTAACGGACGGTCTTCCGTGTGATGCCTTACCGACTCTACAGGAACATTTGGCTTTATTAAAACCCATTGCCAGACAGACGTTAATGTCTATCTGATAGGTTCACAGGTAAATCATAGACAAGGAAAAGCAAGGGCCCCAACACTGTCCCCTGAAGAACACCTGAAGCCACGTCTAGGGGCTTTTATAATGACTCACCATCAACCATGCACCACATGATGACGTTTGGTGAGGAAATTGTCGATCCAAGAAAATATGTTGTTTCGGATTCCGAAAGCCGTGTTGTTGATAGGCAAGTATGTTCAACTTTTCAAAATGCTTCATTATTTTCCCACGGATGACAGTGTTCCTCTAACTTACAGGTGATCGATGTCTGAGGCACTGGCCGGTAATCGGATAGTGCTGGTCATGGTGTTGATGGTTTGTAAATTCTCCCTTAAGCCGTTCCCGCTTAATTACCCAGTTATTAACAAACACATTAGCATAACAATAGCCACTCCGGATTTAATATTGGCATATTGAGTGGAACCACGCATGCGCATTATTACGGAACTTAGTGGTGTTTGCCACTAAGTGCACCTACTGTGACTAGGTTTCGCATCTCCAATTGATATATACCTCAAAGCTGTACTCTAGAAGTCATACTTACCTGGCTCAGGAAAAACCGTGATCAAGCCGGCGGTTTTCCCATGGCGAGGCCCAGTCATTGCACACAGACGGGTTGACCTGTGCGATTCCCCTAAATGTGGGGAACTCGGGAGTACAATTTATGATAGTGGGGACTGCGTTCGCGCTATCCCCGTGCAATAAAATCTAAAGATAGAGTACAAATTCCCCCCTCCCTATAAAAAAAACCAAAAAAACCAAAAAACAAAAAACGCCACAGAACCACAATTTCTTTTGAAAAAGGAGGCCGTTTGGTGAAAGAAATAGTGGGATTGTGTAATTATAGCATAGAATCAACTTCCTGGTTTTAGAGCTTCAATCTGAGGGCAGACTTGACAAAACTACGGTAACAAAGTGGGTCCTAATTGCCCTAGAACATGGAGGGATGCCATTTGTAAAATGGCAGCTTGCAGGCTCGGGAAGTATCACTTTTCGGGAGGCGAGTTTCTTTTGATGTGAATATTAAAAAATGTAATTGGCTAATCGACTAAAAATTGAAAAGAAATGGAAAGATAAAGACCAAGACAATAATCCGATTGTTGTTTGAAAAAACCCAGTGATGTCGGTGGGCATGAAACTTGGTCCTGAACATTGTTGACTTTACACTGTTATCGATGGGACCTGAATTAGGCTAGTGAACCCTTAAGTGCAACATGAGACAGGCAGGCAGCGTTTGCTGCCGGCCGCATGGTGGCGCTATAACCGCTCTAACGGACGGTCTTCCGTGTGATGCCTTACCGACTCTACAGGAACATTTGGCTTTATTAAAACCCATTGCCAGACAGACGTTAATGTCTATCTGATAGGTTCACAGGTAAATCATAGACAAGGAAAAGCAAGGGCCCCAACACTGTCCCCTGAAGAACACCTGAAGCCACGTCTAGGGGCTTTTATAATGACTCACCATCAACCATGCACCACATGATGACGTTTGGTGAGGAAATTGTCGATCCAAGAAAAGATGTTGTTTCGGATTCCGAAAGCCGTGTTGTTGATAGGCAAGTATGTTCAACTTTTCAAAATGCTTCATTATTTTCCCACGGATGACAGTGTTCCTCTAACTTACAGGTGATCGATGTCTGAGGCACTGGCCGGTAATCGGATAGTGCTGGTCATGGTGTTGATGGTTTGTAAATTCTCCCTTAAGCCGTTCCCGCTTAATTACCCAGTTATTAACAAACACATTAGCATAACAATAGCCACTCCGGATTTAATATTGGCATATTGAGTGGAACCACGCATGCGCATTATTACGGAACTTAGTGGTGTTTGCCACTAAGTGCACCTACTGTGACTAGGTTTCGCATCTCCAATTGATATATACCTCAAAGCTGTACTCTAGAAGTCATACTTACCTGGCTCAGGAAAAACCGTGATCAAGCCGGCGGTTTTCCCATGGCGAGGCCCAGTCATTGCACACAGACGGGTTGACCTGTGCGATTCCCCTAAATGTGGGGAACTCGGGAGTACAATTTATGATAGTGGGGACTGCGTTCGCGCTATCCCCGTGCAATAAAATCTAAAGATAGAGTACAAATTCCCCCCTCCCTATAAAAAAAACCAAAAAAACCAAAAAACAAAAAACGCCACAGAACCACAATTTCTTTTGAAAAAGGAGGCCGTTTGGTGAAAGAAATAGTGGGATTGTGTAATTATAGCATAGAATCAACTTCCTGGTTTTAGAGCTTCAATCTGAGGGCAGACTTGACAAAACTACGGTAACAAAGTGGGTCCTAATTGCCCTAGAACATGGAGGGATGCCATTTGTAAAATGGCAGCTTGCAGGCTCGGGAAGTATCACTTTTCGGGAGGCGAGTTTCTTTTGATGTGAATATTAAAAAATGTAATTGGCTAATCGACTAAAAATTGAAAAGAAATGGAAAGATAAAGACCAAGACAATAATCCGATTGTTGTTTGAAAAAACCCAGTGATGTCGGTGGGCATGAAACTTGGTCCTGAACATTGTTGACTTTACACTGTTATCGATGGGACCTGAATTAGGCTAGTGAACCCTTAAGTGCAACATGAGACAGGCAGGCAGCGTTTGCTGCCGGCCGCATGGTGGCGCTATAACCGCTCTAACGGACGGTCTTCCGTGTGATGCCTTACCGACTCTACAGGAACATTTGGCTTTATTAAAACCCATTGCCAGACAGACGTTAATGTCTATCTGATAGGTTCACAGGTAAATCATAGACAAGGAAAAGCAAGGGCCCCAACACTGTCCCCTGAAGAACACCTGAAGCCACGTCTAGGGGCTTTTATAATGACTCACCATCAACCATGCACCACATGATGACGTTTGGTGAGGAAATTGTCGATCCAAGAAAAGATGTTGTTTCGGATTCCGAAAGCCGTGTTGTTGATAGGCAAGTATGTTCAACTTTTCAAAATGCTTCATTATTTTCCCACGGATGACAGTGTTCCTCTAACTTACAGGTGATCGATGTCTGAGGCACTGGCCGGTAATCGGATAGTGCTGGTCATGGTGTTGATGGTTTGTAAATTCTCCCTTAAGCCGTTCCCGCTTAATTACCCAGTTATTAACAAACACATTAGCATAACAATAGCCACTCCGGATTTAATATTGGCATATTGAGTGGAACCACGCATGCGCATTATTACGGAACTTAGTGGTGTTTGCCACTAAGTGCACCTACTGTGACTAGGTTTCGCATCTCCAATTGATATATACCTCAAAGCTGTACTCTAGAAGTCATACTTACCTGGCTCAGGAAAAACCGTGATCAAGCCGGCGGTTTTCCCATGGCGAGGCCCAGTCATTGCACACAGACGGGTTGACCTGTGCGATTCCCCTAAATGTGGGGAACTCGGGAGTACAATTTATGATAGTGGGGACTGCGTTCGCGCTATCCCCGTGCAATAAAATCTAAAGATAGAGTACAAATTCCCCCCTCCCTATAAAAAAAACCAAAAAAACCAAAAAACAAAAAACGCCACAGAACCACAATTTCTTTTGAAAAAGGAGGCCGTTTGGTGAAAGAAATAGTGGGATTGTGTAATTATAGCATAGAATCAACTTCCTGGTTTTAGAGCTTCAATCTGAGGGCAGACTTGACAAAACTACGGTAACAAAGTGGGTCCTAATTGCCCTAGAACATGGAGGGATGCCATTTGTAAAATGGCAGCTTGCAGGCTCGGGAAGTATCACTTTTCGGGAGGCGAGTTTCTTTTGATGTGAATATTAAAAAATGTAATTGGCTAATCGACTAAAAATTGAAAAGAAATGGAAAGATAAAGACCAAGACAATAATCCGATTGTTGTTTGAAAAAACCCAGTGATGTCGGTGGGCATGAAACTTGGTCCTGAACATTGTTGACTTTACACTGTTATCGATGGGACCTGAATTAGGCTAGTGAACCCTTAAGTGCAACATGAGACAGGCAGGCAGCGTTTGCTGCCGGCCGCATGGTGGCGCTATAACCGCTCTAACGGACGGTCTTCCGTGTGATGCCTTACCGACTCTACAGGAACATTTGGCTTTATTAAAACCCATTGCCAGACAGACGTTAATGTCTATCTGATAGGTTCACAGGTAAATCATAGACAAGGAAAAGCAAGGGCCCCAACACTGTCCCCTGAAGAACACCTGAAGCCACGTCTAGGGGCTTTTATAATGACTCACCATCAACCATGCACCACATGATGACGTTTGGTGAGGAAATTGTCGATCCAAGAAAAGATGTTGTTTCGGATTCCGAAAGCCGTGTTGTTGATAGGCAAGTATGTTCAACTTTTCAAAATGCTTCATTATTTTCCCACGGATGACAGTGTTCCTCTAACTTACAGGTGATCGATGTCTGAGGCACTGGCCGGTAATCGGATAGTGCTGGTCATGGTGTTGATGGTTTGTAAATTCTCCCTTAAGCCGTTCCCGCTTAATTACCCAGTTATTAACAAACACATTAGCATAACAATAGCCACTCCGGATTTAATATTGGCATATTGAGTGGAACCACGCATGCGCATTATTACGGAACTTAGTGGTGTTTGCCACTAAGTGCACCTACTGTGACTAGGTTTCGCATCTCCAATTGATATATACCTCAAAGCTGTACTCTAGAAGTCATACTTACCTGGCTCAGGAAAAACCGTGATCAAGCCGGCGGTTTTCCCATGGCGAGGCCCAGTCATTGCACACAGACGGGTTGACCTGTGCGATTCCCCTAAATGTGGGGAACTCGGGAGTACAATTTATGATAGTGGGGACTGCGTTCGCGCTATCCCCGTGCAATAAAATCTAAAGATAGAGTACAAATTCCCCCCTCCCTATAAAAAAAACCAAAAAAACCAAAAAACAAAAAACGCCACAGAACCACAATTTCTTTTGAAAAAGGAGGCCGTTTGGTGAAAGAAATAGTGGGATTGTGTAATTATAGCATAGAATCAACTTCCTGGTTTTAGAGCTTCAATCTGAGGGCAGACTTGACAAAACTACGGTAACAAAGTGGGTCCTAATTGCCCTAGAACATGGAGGGATGCCATTTGTAAAATGGCAGCTTGCAGGCTCGGGAAGTATCACTTTTCGGGAGGCGAGTTTCTTTTGATGTGAATATTAAAAAATGTAATTGGCTAATCGACTAAAAATTGAAAAGAAATGGAAAGATAAAGACCAAGACAATAATCCGATTGTTGTTTGAAAAAACCCAGTGATGTCGGTGGGCATGAAACTTGGTCCTGAACATTGTTGACTTTACACTGTTATCGATGGGACCTGAATTAGGCTAGTGAACCCTTAAGTGCAACATGAGACAGGCAGGCAGCGTTTGCTGCCGGCCGCATGGTGGCGCTATAACCGCTCTAACGGACGGTCTTCCGTGTGATGCCTTACCGACTCTACAGGAACATTTGGCTTTATTAAAACCCATTGCCAGACAGACGTTAATGTCTATCTGATAGGTTCACAGGTAAATCATAGACAAGGAAAAGCAAGGGCCCCAACACTGTCCCCTGAAGAACACCTGAAGCCACGTCTAGGGGCTTTTATAATGACTCACCATCAACCATGCACCACATGATGACGTTTGGTGAGGAAATTGTCGATCCAAGAAAAGATGTTGTTTCGGATTCCGAAAGCCGTGTTGTTGATAGGCAAGTATGTTCAACTTTTCAAAATGCTTCATTATTTTCCCACGGATGACAGTGTTCCTCTAACTTACAGGTGATCGATGTCTGAGGCACTGGCCGGTAATCGGATAGTGCTGGTCATGGTGTTGATGGTTTGTAAATTCTCCCTTAAGCCGTTCCCGCTTAATTACCCAGTTATTAACAAACACATTAGCATAACAATAGCCACTCCGGATTTAATATTGGCATATTGAGTGGAACCACGCATGCGCATTATTACGGAACTTAGTGGTGTTTGCCACTAAGTGCACCTACTGTGACTAGGTTTCGCATCTCCAATTGATATATACCTCAAAGCTGTACTCTAGAAGTCATACTTACCTGGCTCAGGAAAAACCGTGATCAAGCCGGCGGTTTTCCCATGGCGAGGCCCAGTCATTGCACACAGACGGGTTGACCTGTGCGATTCCCCTAAATGTGGGGAACTCGGGAGTACAATTTATGATAGTGGGGACTGCGTTCGCGCTATCCCCGTGCAATAAAATCTAAAGATAGAGTACAAATTCCCCCCTCCCTATAAAAAAAACCAAAAAAACCAAAAAACAAAAAACGCCACAGAACCACAATTTCTTTTGAAAAAGGAGGCCGTTTGGTGAAAGAAATAGTGGGATTGTGTAATTATAGCATAGAATCAACTTCCTGGTTTTAGAGCTTCAATCTGAGGGCAGACTTGACAAAACTACGGTAACAAAGTGGGTCCTAATTGCCCTAGAACATGGAGGGATGCCATTTGTAAAATGGCAGCTTGCAGGCTCGGGAAGTATCACTTTTCGGGAGGCGAGTTTCTTTTGATGTGAATATTAAAAAATGTAATTGGCTAATCGACTAAAAATTGAAAAGAAATGGAAAGATAAAGACCAAGACAATAATCCGATTGTTGTTTGAAAAAACCCAGTGATGTCGGTGGGCATGAAACTTGGTCCTGAACATTGTTGACTTTACACTGTTATCGATGGGACCTGAATTAGGCTAGTGAACCCTTAAGTGCAACATGAGACAGGCAGGCAGCGTTTGCTGCCGGCCGCATGGTGGCGCTATAACCGCTCTAACGGACGGTCTTCCGTGTGATGCCTTACCGACTCTACAGGAACATTTGGCTTTATTAAAACCCATTGCCAGACAGACGTTAATGTCTATCTGATAGGTTCACAGGTAAATCATAGACAAGGAAAAGCAAGGGCCCCAACACTGTCCCCTGAAGAACACCTGAAGCCACGTCTAGGGGCTTTTATAATGACTCACCATCAACCATGCACCACATGATGACGTTTGGTGAGGAAATTGTCGATCCAAGAAAAGATGTTGTTTCGGATTCCGAAAGCCGTGTTGTTGATAGGCAAGTATGTTCAACTTTTCAAAATGCTTCATTATTTTCCCACGGATGACAGTGTTCCTCTAACTTACAGGTGATCGATGTCTGAGGCACTGGCCGGTAATCGGATAGTGCTGGTCATGGTGTTGATGGTTTGTAAATTCTCCCTTAAGCCGTTCCCGCTTAATTACCCAGTTATTAACAAACACATTAGCATAACAATAGCCACTCCGGATTTAATATTGGCATATTGAGTGGAACCACGCATGCGCATTATTACGGAACTTAGTGGTGTTTGCCACTAAGTGCACCTACTGTGACTAGGTTTCGCATCTCCAATTGATATATACCTCAAAGCTGTACTCTAGAAGTCATACTTACCTGGCTCAGGAAAAACCGTGATCAAGCCGGCGGTTTTCCCATGGCGAGGCCCAGTCATTGCACACAGACGGGTTGACCTGTGCGATTCCCCTAAATGTGGGGAACTCGGGAGTACAATTTATGATAGTGGGGACTGCGTTCGCGCTATCCCCGTGCAATAAAATCTAAAGATAGAGTACAAATTCCCCCCTCCCTATAAAAAAAACCAAAAAAACCAAAAAACAAAAAACGCCACAGAACCACAATTTCTTTTGAAAAAGGAGGCCGTTTGGTGAAAGAAATAGTGGGATTGTGTAATTATAGCATAGAATCAACTTCCTGGTTTTAGAGCTTCAATCTGAGGGCAGACTTGACAAAACTACGGTAACAAAGTGGGTCCTAATTGCCCTAGAACATGGAGGGATGCCATTTGTAAAATGGCAGCTTGCAGGCTCGGGAAGTATCACTTTTCGGGAGGCGAGTTTCTTTTGATGTGAATATTAAAAAATGTAATTGGCTAATCGACTAAAAATTGAAAAGAAATGGAAAGATAAAGACCAAGACAATAATCCGATTGTTGTTTGAAAAAACCCAGTGATGTCGGTGGGCATGAAACTTGGTCCTGAACATTGTTGACTTTACACTGTTATCGATGGGACCTGAATTAGGCTAGTGAACCCTTAAGTGCAACATGAGACAGGCAGGCAGCGTTTGCTGCCGGCCGCATGGTGGCGCTATAACCGCTCTAACGGACGGTCTTCCGTGTGATGCCTTACCGACTCTACAGGAACATTTGGCTTTATTAAAACCCATTGCCAGACAGACGTTAATGTCTATCTGATAGGTTCACAGGTAAATCATAGACAAGGAAAAGCAAGGGCCCCAACACTGTCCCCTGAAGAACACCTGAAGCCACGTCTAGGGGCTTTTATAATGACTCACCATCAACCATGCACCACATGATGACGTTTGGTGAGGAAATTGTCGATCCAAGAAAAGATGTTGTTTCGGATTCCGAAAGCCGTGTTGTTGATAGGCAAGTATGTTCAACTTTTCAAAATGCTTCATTATTTTCCCACGGATGACAGTGTTCCTCTAACTTACAGGTGATCGATGTCTGAGGCACTGGCCGGTAATCGGATAGTGCTGGTCATGGTGTTGATGGTTTGTAAATTCTCCCTTAAGCCGTTCCCGCTTAATTACCCAGTTATTAACAAACACATTAGCATAACAATAGCCACTCCGGATTTAATATTGGCATATTGAGTGGAACCACGCATGCGCATTATTACGGAACTTAGTGGTGTTTGCCACTAAGTGCACCTACTGTGACTAGGTTTCGCATCTCCAATTGATATATACCTCAAAGCTGTACTCTAGAAGTCATACTTACCTGGCTCAGGAAAAACCGTGATCAAGCCGGCGGTTTTCCCATGGCGAGGCCCAGTCATTGCACACAGACGGGTTGACCTGTGCGATTCCCCTAAATGTGGGGAACTCGGGAGTACAATTTATGATAGTGGGGACTGCGTTCGCGCTATCCCCGTGCAATAAAATCTAAAGATAGAGTACAAATTCCCCCCTCCCTATAAAAAAAACCAAAAAAACCAAAAAACAAAAAACGCCACAGAACCACAATTTCTTTTGAAAAAGGAGGCCGTTTGGTGAAAGAAATAGTGGGATTGTGTAATTATAGCATAGAATCAACTTCCTGGTTTTAGAGCTTCAATCTGAGGGCAGACTTGACAAAACTACGGTAACAAAGTGGGTCCTAATTGCCCTAGAACATGGAGGGATGCCATTTGTAAAATGGCAGCTTGCAGGCTCGGGAAGTATCACTTTTCGGGAGGCGAGTTTCTTTTGATGTGAATATTAAAAAATGTAATTGGCTAATCGACTAAAAATTGAAAAGAAATGGAAAGATAAAGACCAAGACAATAATCCGATTGTTGTTTGAAAAAACCCAGTGATGTCGGTGGGCATGAAACTTGGTCCTGAACATTGTTGACTTTACACTGTTATCGATGGGACCTGAATTAGGCTAGTGAACCCTTAAGTGCAACATGAGACAGGCAGGCAGCGTTTGCTGCCGGCCGCATGGTGGCGCTATAACCGCTCTAACGGACGGTCTTCCGTGTGATGCCTTACCGACTCTACAGGAACATTTGGCTTTATTAAAACCCATTGCCAGACAGACGTTAATGTCTATCTGATAGGTTCACAGGTAAATCATAGACAAGGAAAAGCAAGGGCCCCAACACTGTCCCCTGAAGAACACCTGAAGCCACGTCTAGGGGCTTTTATAATGACTCACCATCAACCATGCACCACATGATGACGTTTGGTGAGGAAATTGTCGATCCAAGAAAAGATGTTGTTTCGGATTCCGAAAGCCGTGTTGTTGATAGGCAAGTATGTTCAACTTTTCAAAATGCTTCATTATTTTCCCACGGATGACAGTGTTCCTCTAACTTACAGGTGATCGATGTCTGAGGCACTGGCCGGTAATCGGATAGTGCTGGTCATGGTGTTGATGGTTTGTAAATTCTCCCTTAAGCCGTTCCCGCTTAATTACCCAGTTATTAACAAAACACATTAGCATAACAATAGCCACTCCGGATTTAATATTGGCATATTGAGTGGAACCACGCATGCGCATTATTACGGAACTTAGTGGTGTTTGCCACTAAGTGCACCTACTGTGACTAGGTTTCGCATCTCCAATTGATATATACCTCAAAGCTGTACTCTAGAAGTCATACTTACCTGGCTCAGGAAAAACCGTGATCAAGCCGGCGGTTTTCCCATGGCGAGGCCCAGTCATTGCACACAGACGGGTTGACCTGTGCGATTCCCCCAAATGTGGGGAACTCGGGAGTACAATTTATGATAGTGGGGACTGCGTTCGCGCTATCCCCGTGCAATAAAATCTAAAGATAGAGTACAAATTCCCCCCTCCCTATAAAAAAAACCAAAAAAACCAAAAAACAAAAAACGCCACAGAACCACAATTTCTTTTGAAAAAGGAGGCCGTTTGGTGAAAGAAATAGTGGGATTGTGTAATTATAGCATAGAATCAACTTCCTGGTTTTAGAGCTTCAATCTGAGGGCAGACTTGACAAAACTACGGTAACAAAGTGGGTCCTAATTGCCCTAGAACATGGAGGGATGCCATTTGTAAAATGGCAGCTTGCAGGCTCGGGAAGTATCACTTTTCGGGAGGCGAGTTTCTTTTGATGTGAATATTAAAAAATGTAATTGGCTAATCGACTAAAAATTGAAAAGAAATGGAAAGATAAAGACCAAGACAATAATCCGATTGTTGTTTGAAAAAACCCAGTGATGTCGGTGGGCATGAAACTTGGTCCTGAACATTGTTGACTTTACACTGTTATCGATGGGACCTGAATTAGGCTAGTGAACCCTTAAGTGCAACATGAGACAGGCAGGCAGCGTTTGCTGCCGGCCGCATGGTGGCGCTATAACCGCTCTAACGGACGGTCTTCCGTGTGATGCCTTACCGACTCTACAGGAACATTTGGCTTTATTAAAACCCATTGCCAGACAGACGTTAATGTCTATCTGATAGGTTCACAGGTAAATCATAGACAAGGAAAAGCAAGGGCCCCAACACTGTCCCCTGAAGAACACCTGAAGCCACGTCTAGGGGCTTTTATAATGACTCACCATCAACCATGCACCACATGATGACGTTTGGTGAGGAAATTGTCGATCCAAGAAAAGATGTTGTTTCGGATTCCGAAAGCCGTGTTGTTGATAGGCAAGTATGTTCAACTTTTCAAAATGCTTCATTATTTTCCCACGGATGACAGTGTTCCTCTAACTTACAGGTGATCGATGTCTGAGGCACTGGCCGGTAATCGGATAGTGCTGGTCATGGTGTTGATGGTTTGTAAATTCTCCCTTAAGCCGTTCCCGCTTAATTACCCAGTTATTAACAAACACATTAGCATAACAATAGCCACTCCGGATTTAATATTGGCATATTGAGTGGAACCACGCATGCGCATTATTACGGAACTTAGTGGTGTTTGCCACTAAGTGCACCTACTGTGACTAGGTTTCGCATCTCCAATTGATATATACCTCAAAGCTGTACTCTAGAAGTCATACTTACCTGGCTCAGGAAAAACCGTGATCAAGCCGGCGGTTTTCCCATGGCGAGGCCCAGTCATTGCACACAGACGGGTTGACCTGTGCGATTCCCCTAAATGTGGGGAACTCGGGAGTACAATTTATGATAGTGGGGACTGCGTTCGCGCTATCCCCGTGCAATAAAATCTAAAGATAGAGTACAAATTCCCCCCTCCCTATAAAAAAAACCAAAAAAACCAAAAAACAAAAAACGCCACAGAACCACAATTTCTTTTGAAAAAGGAGGCCGTTTGGTGAAAGAAATAGTGGGATTGTGTAATTATAGCATAGAATCAACTTCCTGGTTTTAGAACTTCAATCTGAGGGCAGACTTGACAAAACTACGGTAACAAAGTGGGTCCTAATTGCCCTAGAACATGGAGGGATGCCATTTGTAAAATGGCAGCTTGCAGGCTCGGGAAGTATCACTTTTCGGGAGGCGAGTTTCTTTTGATGTGAATATTAAAAAATGTAATTGGCTAATCGACTAAAAATTGAAAAGAAATGGAAAGATAAAGACCAAGACAATAATCCGATTGTTGTTTGAAAAAACCCAGTGATGTCGGTGGGCATGAAACTTGGTCCTGAACATTGTTGACTTTACACTGTTATCGATGGGACCTGAATTAGGCTAGTGAACCCTTAAGTGCAACATGAGACAGGCAGGCAGCGTTTGCTGCCGGCCGCATGGTGGCGCTATAACCGCTCTAACGGACGGTCTTCCGTGTGATGCCTTACCGACTCTACAGGAACATTTGGCTTTATTAAAACCCATTGCCAGACAGACGTTAATGTCTATCTGATAGGTTCACAGGTAAATCATAGACAAGGAAAAGCAAGGGCCCCAACACTGTCCCCTGAAGAACACCTGAAGCCACGTCTAGGGGCTTTTATAATGACTCACCATCAACCATGCACCACATGATGACGTTTGGTGAGGAAATTGTCGATCCAAGAAAAGATGTTGTTTCGGATTCCGAAAGCCGTGTTGTTGATAGGCAAGTATGTTCAACTTTTCAAAATGCTTCATTATTTTCCCACGGATGACAGTGTTCCTCTAACTTACAGGTGATCGATGTCTGAGGCACTGGCCGGTAATCGGATAGTGCTGGTCATGGTGTTGATGGTTTGTAAATTCTCCCTTAAGCCGTTCCCGCTTAATTACCCAGTTATTAACAAAACACATTAGCATAACAATAGCCACTCCGGATTTAATATTGGCATATTGAGTGGAACCACGCATGCGCATTATTACGGAACTTAGTGGTGTTTGCCACTAAGTGCACCTACTGTGACTAGGTTTCGCATCTCCAATTGATATATACCTCAAAGCTGTACTCTAGAAGTCATACTTACCTGGCTCAGGAAAAACCGTGATCAAGCCGGCGGTTTTCCCATGGCGAGGCCCAGTCATTGCACACAGACGGGTTGACCTGTGCGATTCCCCCAAATGTGGGGAACTCGGGAGTACAATTTATGATAGTGGGGACTGCGTTCGCGCTATCCCCGTGCAATAAAATCTAAAGATAGAGTACAAATTCCCCCCTCCCTATAAAAAAACCCAAAAAAACCAAAAAACAAAAAACGCCACAGAACCACAATTTCTTTTGAAAAAGGAGGCCGTTTGGTGAAAGAAATAGTGGGATTGTGTAATTATAGCATAGAATCAACTTCCTGGTTTTAGAGCTTCAATCTGAGGGCAGACTTGACAAAACTACGGTAACAAAGTGGGTCCTAATTGCCCTAGAACATGGAGGGATGCCATTTGTAAAATGGCAGCTTGCAGGCTCGGGAAGTATCACTTTTCGGGAGGCGAGTTTCTTTTGATGTGAATATTAAAAAATGTAATTGGCTAATCGACTAAAAATTGAAAAGAAATGGAAAGATAAAGACCAAGACAATAATCCGATTGTTGTTTGAAAAAACCCAGTGATGTCGGTGGGCATGAAACTTGGTCCTGAACATTGTTGACTTTACACTGTTATCGATGGGACCTGAATTAGGCTAGTGAACCCTTAAGTGCAACATGAGACAGGCAGGCAGCGTTTGCTGCCGGCCGCATGGTGGCGCTATAACCGCTCTAACGGACGGTCTTCCGTGTGATGCCTTACCGACTCTACAGGAACATTTGGCTTTATTAAAACCCATTGCCAGACAGACGTTAATGTCTATCTGATAGGTTCACAGGTAAATCATAGACAAGGAAAAGCAAGGGCCCCAACACTGTCCCCTGAAGAACACCTGAAGCCACGTCTAGGGGCTTTTATAATGACTCACCATCAACCATGCACCACATGATGACGTTTGGTGAGGAAATTGTCGATCCAAGAAAAGATGTTGTTTCGGATTCCGAAAGCCGTGTTGTTGATAGGCAAGTATGTTCAACTTTTCAAAATGCTTCATTATTTTCCCACGGATGACAGTGTTCCTCTAACTTACAGGTGATCGATGTCTGAGGCACTGGCCGGTAATCGGATAGTGCTGGTCATGGTGTTGATGGTTTGTAAATTCTCCCTTAAGCCGTTCCCGCTTAATTACCCAGTTATTAACAAACACATTAGCATAACAATAGCCACTCCGGATTTAATATTGGCATATTGAGTGGAACCACGCATGCGCATTATTACGGAACTTAGTGGTGTTTGCCACTAAGTGCACCTACTGTGACTAGGTTTCGCATCTCCAATTGATATATACCTCAAAGCTGTACTCTAGAAGTCATACTTACCTGGCTCAGGAAAAACCGTGATCAAGCCGGCGGTTTTCCCATGGCGAGGCCCAGTCATTGCACACAGACGGGTTGACCTGTGCGATTCCCCTAAATGTGGGGAACTCGGGAGTACAATTTATGATAGTGGGGACTGCGTTCGCGCTATCCCCGTGCAATAAAATCTAAAGATAGAGTACAAATTCCCCCCTCCCTATAAAAAAAACCAAAAAAACCAAAAAACAAAAAACGCCACAGAACCACAATTTCTTTTGAAAAAGGAGGCCGTTTGGTGAAAGAAATAGTGGGATTGTGTAATTATAGCATAGAATCAACTTCCTGGTTTTAGAACTTCAATCTGAGGGCAGACTTGACAAAACTACGGTAACAAAGTGGGTCCTAATTGCCCTAGAACATGGAGGGATGCCATTTGTAAAATGGCAGCTTGCAGGCTCGGGAAGTATCACTTTTCGGGAGGCGAGTTTCTTTTGATGTGAATATTAAAAAATGTAATTGGCTAATCGACTAAAAATTGAAAAGAAATGGAAAGATAAAGACCAAGACAATAATCCGATTGTTGTTTGAAAAAACCCAGTGATGTCGGTGGGCATGAAACTTGGTCCTGAACATTGTTGACTTTACACTGTTATCGATGGGACCTGAATTAGGCTAGTGAACCCTTAAGTGCAACATGAGACAGGCAGGCAGCGTTTGCTGCCGGCCGCATGGTGGCGCTATAACCGCTCTAACGGACGGTCTTCCGTGTGATGCCTTACCGACTCTACAGGAACATTTGGCTTTATTAAAACCCATTGCCAGACAGACGTTAATGTCTATCTGATAGGTTCACAGGTAAATCATAGACAAGGAAAAGCAAGGGCCCCAACACTGTCCCCTGAAGAACACCTGAAGCCACGTCTAGGGGCTTTTATAATGACTCACCATCAACCATGCACCACATGATGACGTTTGGTGAGGAAATTGTCGATCCAAGAAAAGATGTTGTTTCGGATTCCGAAAGCCGTGTTGTTGATAGGCAAGTATGTTCAACTTTTCAAAATGCTTCATTATTTTCCCACGGATGACAGTGTTCCTCTAACTTACAGGTGATCGATGTCTGAGGCACTGGCCGGTAATCGGATAGTGCTGGTCATGGTGTTGATGGTTTGTAAATTCTCCCTTAAGCCGTTCCCGCTTAATTACCCAGTTATTAACAAAACACATTAGCATAACAATAGCCACTCCGGATTTAATATTGGCATATTGAGTGGAACCACGCATGCGCATTATTACGGAACTTAGTGGTGTTTGCCACTAAGTGCACCTACTGTGACTAGGTTTCGCATCTCCAATTGATATATACCTCAAAGCTGTACTCTAGAAGTCATACTTACCTGGCTCAGGAAAAACCGTGATCAAGCCGGCGGTTTTCCCATGGCGAGGCCCAGTCATTGCACACAGACGGGTTGACCTGTGCGATTCCCCCAAATGTGGGGAACTCGGGAGTACAATTTATGATAGTGGGGACTGCGTTCGCGCTATCCCCGTGCAATAAAATCTAAAGATAGAGTACAAATTCCCCCCTCCCTATAAAAAAACCCAAAAAAACCAAAAAACAAAAAACGCCACAGAACCACAATTTCTTTTGAAAAAGGAGGCCGTTTGGTGAAAGAAATAGTGGGATTGTGTAATTATAGCATAGAATCAACTTCCTGGTTTTAGAGCTTCAATCTGAGGGCAGACTTGACAAAACTACGGTAACAAAGTGGGTCCTAATTGCCCTAGAACATGGAGGGATGCCATTTGTAAAATGGCAGCTTGCAGGCTCGGGAAGTATCACTTTTCGGGAGGCGAGTTTCTTTTGATGTGAATATTAAAAAATGTAATTGGCTAATCGACTAAAAATTGAAAAGAAATGGAAAGATAAAGACCAAGACAATAATCCGATTGTTGTTTGAAAAAACCCAGTGATGTCGGTGGGCATGAAACTTGGTCCTGAACATTGTTGACTTTACACTGTTATCGATGGGACCTGAATTAGGCTAGTGAACCCTTAAGTGCAACATGAGACAGGCAGGCAGCGTTTGCTGCCGGCCGCATGGTGGCGCTATAACCGCTCTAACGGACGGTCTTCCGTGTGATGCCTTACCGACTCTACAGGAACATTTGGCTTTATTAAAACCCATTGCCAGACAGACGTTAATGTCTATCTGATAGGTTCACAGGTAAATCATAGACAAGGAAAAGCAAGGGCCCCAACACTGTCCCCTGAAGAACACCTGAAGCCACGTCTAGGGGCTTTTATAATGACTCACCATCAACCATGCACCACATGATGACGTTTGGTGAGGAAATTGTCGATCCAAGAAAAGATGTTGTTTCGGATTCCGAAAGCCGTGTTGTTGATAGGCAAGTATGTTCAACTTTTCAAAATGCTTCATTATTTTCCCACGGATGACAGTGTTCCTCTAACTTACAGGTGATCGATGTCTGAGGCACTGGCCGGTAATCGGATAGTGCTGGTCATGGTGTTGATGGTTTGTAAATTCTCCCTTAAGCCGTTCCCGCTTAATTACCCAGTTATTAACAAACACATTAGCATAACAATAGCCACTCCGGATTTAATATTGGCATATTGAGTGGAACCACGCATGCGCATTATTACGGAACTTAGTGGTGTTTGCCACTAAGTGCACCTACTGTGACTAGGTTTCGCATCTCCAATTGATATATACCTCAAAGCTGTACTCTAGAAGTCATACTTACCTGGCTCAGGAAAAACCGTGATCAAGCCGGCGGTTTTCCCATGGCGAGGCCCAGTCATTGCACACAGACGGGTTGACCTGTGCGATTCCCCTAAATGTGGGGAACTCGGGAGTACAATTTATGATAGTGGGGACTGCGTTCGCGCTATCCCCGTGCAATAAAATCTAAAGATAGAGTACAAATTCCCCCCTCCCTATAAAAAAAACCAAAAAAACCAAAAAACAAAAAACGCCACAGAACCACAATTTCTTTTGAAAAAGGAGGCCGTTTGGTGAAAGAAATAGTGGGATTGTGTAATTATAGCATAGAATCAACTTCCTGGTTTTAGAGCTTCAATCTGAGGGCAGACTTGACAAAACTACGGTAACAAAGTGGGTCCTAATTGCCCTAGAACATGGAGGGATGCCATTTGTAAAATGGCAGCTTGCAGGCTCGGGAAGTATCACTTTTCGGGAGGCGAGTTTCTTTTGATGTGAATATTAAAAAATGTAATTGGCTAATCGACTAAAAATTGAAAAGAAATGGAAAGATAAAGACCAAGACAATAATCCGATTGTTGTTTGAAAAAACCCAGTGATGTCGGTGGGCATGAAACTTGGTCCTGAACATTGTTGACTTTACACTGTTATCGATGGGACCTGAATTAGGCTAGTGAACCCTTAAGTGCAACATGAGACAGGCAGGCAGCGTTTGCTGCCGGCCGCATGGTGGCGCTATAACCGCTCTAACGGACGGTCTTCCGTGTGATGCCTTACCGACTCTACAGGAACATTTGGCTTTATTAAAACCCATTGCCAGACAGACGTTAATGTCTATCTGATAGGTTCACAGGTAAATCATAGACAAGGAAAAGCAAGGGCCCCAACACTGTCCCCTGAAGAACACCTGAAGCCACGTCTAGGGGCTTTTATAATGACTCACCATCAACCATGCACCACATGATGACGTTTGGTGAGGAAATTGTCGATCCAAGAAAAGATGTTGTTTCGGATTCCGAAAGCCGTGTTGTTGATAGGCAAGTATGTTCAACTTTTCAAAATGCTTCATTATTTTCCCACGGATGACAGTGTTCCTCTAACTTACAGGTGATCGATGTCTGAGGCACTGGCCGGTAATCGGATAGTGCTGGTCATGGTGTTGATGGTTTGTAAATTCTCCCTTAAGCCGTTCCCGCTTAATTACCCAGTTATTAACAAAACACATTAGCATAACAATAGCCACTCCGGATTTAATATTGGCATATTGAGTGGAACCACGCATGCGCATTATTACGGAACTTAGTGGTGTTTGCCACTAAGTGCACCTACTGTGACTAGGTTTCGCATCTCCAATTGATATATACCTCAAAGCTGTACTCTAGAAGTCATACTTACCTGGCTCAGGAAAAACCGTGATCAAGCCGGCGGTTTTCCCATGGCGAGGCCCAGTCATTGCACACAGACGGGTTGACCTGTGCGATTCCCCCAAATGTGGGGAACTCGGGAGTACAATTTATGATAGTGGGGACTGCGTTCGCGCTATCCCCGTGCAATAAAATCTAAAGATAGAGTACAAATTCCCCCCTCCCTATAAAAAAACCCAAAAAAACCAAAAAACAAAAAACGCCACAGAACCACAATTTCTTTTGAAAAAGGAGGCCGTTTGGTGAAAGAAATAGTGGGATTGTGTAATTATAGCATAGAATCAACTTCCTGGTTTTAGAGCTTCAATCTGAGGGCAGACTTGACAAAACTACGGTAACAAAGTGGGTCCTAATTGCCCTAGAACATGGAGGGATGCCATTTGTAAAATGGCAGCTTGCAGGCTCGGGAAGTATCACTTTTCGGGAGGCGAGTTTCTTTTGATGTGAATATTAAAAAATGTAATTGGCTAATCGACTAAAAATTGAAAAGAAATGGAAAGATAAAGACCAAGACAATAATCCGATTGTTGTTTGAAAAAACCCAGTGATGTCGGTGGGCATGAAACTTGGTCCTGAACATTGTTGACTTTACACTGTTATCGATGGGACCTGAATTAGGCTAGTGAACCCTTAAGTGCAACATGAGACAGGCAGGCAGCGTTTGCTGCCGGCCGCATGGTGGCGCTATAACCGCTCTAACGGACGGTCTTCCGTGTGATGCCTTACCGACTCTACAGGAACATTTGGCTTTATTAAAACCCATTGCCAGACAGACGTTAATGTCTATCTGATAGGTTCACAGGTAAATCATAGACAAGGAAAAGCAAGGGCCCCAACACTGTCCCCTGAAGAACACCTGAAGCCACGTCTAGGGGCTTTTATAATGACTCACCATCAACCATGCACCACATGATGACGTTTGGTGAGGAAATTGTCGATCCAAGAAAAGATGTTGTTTCGGATTCCGAAAGCCGTGTTGTTGATAGGCAAGTATGTTCAACTTTTCAAAATGCTTCATTATTTTCCCACGGATGACAGTGTTCCTCTAACTTACAGGTGATCGATGTCTGAGGCACTGGCCGGTAATCGGATAGTGCTGGTCATGGTGTTGATGGTTTGTAAATTCTCCCTTAAGCCGTTCCCGCTTAATTACCCAGTTATTAACAAAACACATTAGCATAACAATAGCCACTCCGGATTTAATATTGGCATATTGAGTGGAACCACGCATGCGCATTATTACGGAACTTAGTGGTGTTTGCCACTAAGTGCACCTACTGTGACTAGGTTTCGCATCTCCAATTGATATATACCTCAAAGCTGTACTCTAGAAGTCATACTTACCTGGCTCAGGAAAAACCGTGATCAAGCCGGCGGTTTTCCCATGGCGAGGCCCAGTCATTGCACACAGACGGGTTGACCTGTGCGATTCCCCCAAATGTGGGGAACTCGGGAGTACAATTTATGATAGTGGGGACTGCGTTCGCGCTATCCCCGTGCAATAAAATCTAAAGATAGAGTACAAATTCCCCCCTCCCTATAAAAAAAACCAAAAAAACCAAAAAACAAAAAACGCCACAGAACCACAATTTCTTTTGAAAAAGGAGGCCGTTTGGTGAAAGAAATAGTGGGATTGTGTAATTATAGCATAGAATCAACTTCCTGGTTTTAGAGCTTCAATCTGAGGGCAGACTTGACAAAACTACGGTAACAAAGTGGGTCCTAATTGCCCTAGAACATGGAGGGATGCCATTTGTAAAATGGCAGCTTGCAGGCTCGGGAAGTATCACTTTTCGGGAGGCGAGTTTCTTTTGATGTGAATATTAAAAAATGTAATTGGCTAATCGACTAAAAATTGAAAAGAAATGGAAAGATAAAGACCAAGACAATAATCCGATTGTTGTTTGAAAAAACCCAGTGATGTCGGTGGGCATGAAACTTGGTCCTGAACATTGTTGACTTTACACTGTTATCGATGGGACCTGAATTAGGCTAGTGAACCCTTAAGTGCAACATGAGACAGGCAGGCAGCGTTTGCTGCCGGCCGCATGGTGGCGCTATAACCGCTCTAACGGACGGTCTTCCGTGTGATGCCTTACCGACTCTACAGGAACATTTGGCTTTATTAAAACCCATTGCCAGACAGACGTTAATGTCTATCTGATAGGTTCACAGGTAAATCATAGACAAGGAAAAGCAAGGGCCCCAACACTGTCCCCTGAAGAACACCTGAAGCCACGTCTAGGGGCTTTTATAATGACTCACCATCAACCATGCACCACATGATGACGTTTGGTGAGGAAATTGTCGATCCAAGAAAAGATGTTGTTTCGGATTCCGAAAGCCGTGTTGTTGATAGGCAAGTATGTTCAACTTTTCAAAATGCTTCATTATTTTCCCACGGATGACAGTGTTCCTCTAACTTACAGGTGATCGATGTCTGAGGCACTGGCCGGTAATCGGATAGTGCTGGTCATGGTGTTGATGGTTTGTAAATTCTCCCTTAAGCCGTTCCCGCTTAATTACCCAGTTATTAACAAAACACATTAGCATAACAATAGCCACTCCGGATTTAATATTGGCATATTGAGTGGAACCACGCATGCGCATTATTACGGAACTTAGTGGTGTTTGCCACTAAGTGCACCTACTGTGACTAGGTTTCGCATCTCCAATTGATATATACCTCAAAGCTGTACTCTAGAAGTCATACTTACCTGGCTCAGGAAAAACCGTGATCAAGCCGGCGGTTTTCCCATGGCGAGGCCCAGTCATTGCACACAGACGGGTTGACCTGTGCGATTCCCCCAAATGTGGGGAACTCGGGAGTACAATTTATGATAGTGGGGACTGCGTTCGCGCTATCCCCGTGCAATAAAATCTAAAGATAGAGTACAAATTCCCCCCTCCCTATAAAAAAAACCAAAAAAACCAAAAAACAAAAAACGCCACAGAACCACAATTTCTTTTGAAAAAGGAGGCCGTTTGGTGAAAGAAATAGTGGGATTGTGTAATTATAGCATAGAATCAACTTCCTGGTTTTAGAGCTTCAATCTGAGGGCAGACTTGACAAAACTACGGTAACAAAGTGGGTCCTAATTGCCCTAGAACATGGAGGGATGCCATTTGTAAAATGGCAGCTTGCAGGCTCGGGAAGTATCACTTTTCGGGAGGCGAGTTTCTTTTGATGTGAATATTAAAAAATGTAATTGGCTAATCGACTAAAAATTGAAAAGAAATGGAAAGATAAAGACCAAGACAATAATCCGATTGTTGTTTGAAAAAACCCAGTGATGTCGGTGGGCATGAAACTTGGTCCTGAACATTGTTGACTTTACACTGTTATCGATGGGACCTGAATTAGGCTAGTGAACCCTTAAGTGCAACATGAGACAGGCAGGCAGCGTTTGCTGCCGGCCGCATGGTGGCGCTATAACCGCTCTAACGGACGGTCTTCCGTGTGATGCCTTACCGACTCTACAGGAACATTTGGCTTTATTAAAACCCATTGCCAGACAGACGTTAATGTCTATCTGATAGGTTCACAGGTAAATCATAGACAAGGAAAAGCAAGGGCCCCAACACTGTCCCCTGAAGAACACCTGAAGCCACGTCTAGGGGCTTTTATAATGACTCACCATCAACCATGCACCACATGATGACGTTTGGTGAGGAAATTGTCGATCCAAGAAAAGATGTTGTTTCGGATTCCGAAAGCCGTGTTGTTGATAGGCAAGTATGTTCAACTTTTCAAAATGCTTCATTATTTTCCCACGGATGACAGTGTTCCTCTAACTTACAGGTGATCGATGTCTGAGGCACTGGCCGGTAATCGGATAGTGCTGGTCATGGTGTTGATGGTTTGTAAATTCTCCCTTAAGCCGTTCCCGCTTAATTACCCAGTTATTAACAAACACATTAGCATAACAATAGCCACTCCGGATTTAATATTGGCATATTGAGTGGAACCACGCATGCGCATTATTACGGAACTTAGTGGTGTTTGCCACTAAGTGCACCTACTGTGACTAGGTTTCGCATCTCCAATTGATATATACCTCAAAGCTGTACTCTAGAAGTCATACTTACCTGGCTCAGGAAAAACCGTGATCAAGCCGGCGGTTTTCCCATGGCGAGGCCCAGTCATTGCACACAGACGGGTTGACCTGTGCGATTCCCCTAAATGTGGGGAACTCGCGCGCGCGCGCGCGCGAGTACCACTGTTTAAAAAATCACGTTTTCGCATGCGGAAATTGACGCCTAATTGAACACGAAACCAACCCATTTCGTTGCTATATCCGGCCGTCTCCGGCGATCATTTTCATTTCTAGTTCCAGATAGCTTCCACACTAAGTAAGTGCACCCTTCGCCTCCGCAATTTCCGAATACCGAAACCATAACCCCCGAAACCAGATTTCAGCTTTCCTTGTTTTATGTTAGACTATAATTCGCGGAAATTCATGTGCGTGCTTATGGTCAATAGGTTGTACGTTCAGCCATAATTATTGAACAAAATTACCAGCTTCAAGGTTTCAAATGCTTCCCCTGCAATTTATTGACTTAGTCACTTATTTTATCTCCCCCTATCGTATTCACCCCCCCCCCCCCTCCCCCACCCCCCCCCCCCCCCCCCCCCCCCAAACCCTCCTCCCGACACAAATCCACTAACACAAATCCACCAACAACCTGTACACCCCCCCCCCCCCCCACCCTCTTGTGACACATTTAACAACAAACATTCAATAACACATTTTTGAAGGAGGTAAAATATTTATTCTCAATCACATGTTTTACATCATTATTCAAAAGTCTGACAGTGCGGCCCGACAGTCAACTTAAAGAAAACACAATATTTTTGTTTCAGTAATAGTGGACAACTCAACGAGCATGCGTGTGAATAAAGTATTAATCTTGCGGTATGAATTTAAATAACAATATTTTCTTCTGTTTAAAAAAAATAACCGACAGTCCACATAAAGAAAAAACAAAATGTTTGTTCAAAAGACACAAAACTAATTAAACAACACGTGCTACATAACTAATGTATACATTTCAAAGCATGAATCTGTCATAATGTGGAGATATACGGTGTTTTGTATCAATATGAAATCTACATTCTGAAAAAAAAACCTTTAAGTTTTAACATATTTTACTGGATTCATAGTTTTAACTTCAATGACGCTGAGCACTTATCATTGATAAAAACGTGGGCCCGTTAGAGAATTCCCGCCAAATTTCAAGCAGATGTCATCAATTGAGCTAGCGAGCCTCCAGTCTCATGGGCTTCGCTAGCCCTATCCAATTAACTCTGTGTGGTTCGACACGACAAGGCCGTGAAAGTTCAAGTTTCACTTTACAAATAATAAACAAGGGTTAGGATGTACACTTTTAAAAAATATCCTCTATTACAAAGAAAAATTAAACAAAGTATTTGCTTTTTACCCATCAAATAATCTTACAGAAAATGTGCGAGAAGCAGCAACGTTTTTATAAAAAATAACAGTGGACAACTCAACGAGCTTGCCTGTGAATAAAGTATACATCTTGTTGTATGAAGTTAAACAACAATATTTTCTTCTTTTGTAAAATAATAAATAGACTACACATTTTAAACAAAAACAGGACTGCCAAAATCAACTTGCAAAAATAATAAAATATTTTACTGAATCCATAGTTTTAGCTTCACTGACGCTGAGCGCTTATATTTATTGATAAAAACGTGGGCCCGTTAGAGAATTCCCGCCAAATTTCAAGCAGATGTCATCAATTGAGCTAGCGAGCCTCCAGTCTCATGGGCTTCGCTATCCAACTCTGTGTGGTTCGACACGACAAGGCCGTGAAAGTTCAAGTTTCACTTTACAAATAATAAACAAGGGTTAGGATGTACACTTTTAAAAAATATCCTCTATTACAAAGAAAAATTTAACAAAGTATTTGCTTTTTACCCATTAAATAATCTTACAGAAAATGTGCGAAAAGCAGCAACGTTTTTATAAAAAATAACAGTGGACAACTCAACGAGCATGCCTGTGAATAAAGTATACGTCTTGTTGTATGAAGTTAAACAACAATATTTTCTTCTTTTGTAAAATAATAAATAGACTACACATTTTAAACAAAAACAGGACTGCAAAAATCAACTTGCAAAAATAATAAAATATTTTACTGAATCCATAGTTTTAGCTTCACTGACGCTGAGCGCTTATATTTATTGATAAAAAACGTGGGCCCGATAGAGAATTCCCGCCAAATTTCAAGCAGATGTCATCAATTGAGCTAGCGAGCCTCCCGTCTCATGGGCTTTGCTATCCAACTCTGTGTGGTTCGACACGACAAGGCCGTGAAAGTTCAAGCTTCACTTTACAAATAATAAACAAGGGTTAGGATGTACACTTTAAAAAAATATTCTCCATTACAAAAGTAAATAAAACGAAGGTTTTGCTTTTTTACCCATCAAATAATCTTACAGGAAATGTGCGAGAAGCAGCAACGTTTTAAAACAAAAAAATAGTGGAAAACTCAACGAGCATGCGTTGTGCGGGTTAACGTATGCTTCTTTTTCTTTTTAATTTCAAAAGAGAACAGAAGAAACGGATGCATTTATGTTGTTTTGTGCGACAAATATTGTGTATCCAGCACGCACTCCTGTGGATGACATTCCAAGATCGAACTATGAAAGCCATCACCCACTGCCACCACAGAATTCCACGATTTAGAAACACTGCTAAAATATGCCTTCTTTTTGGTTTTCGGAATTTGTTTTTCAACTTTTGAGGAAAACAGTTTGTCTATAATTATGTTTGTAACAGTCACCAATACGTGTACTGGATTAAACAAAATACACGTGTAACTATCCAATATTGAACTTTGTGAACATTGATGCTTTTGATGGCCCTTCAAAACAAAGTTCCAAACTCTCCAAGAACATGCTTGTTGTTATCGTGAAGAAATATACATTATAAATGTAATTAACATAGTTCCAAGAAAAGAAACAAACAAGGACTTTGGTTGTAGTAAAAGTTTGTCAGTCCTGGAGCCGGGAGGTCTGGTGATCTAAACATTACATTCAAAACTCTTCCTTTCTAACAATCATCTAATTAACACCCAAAAAGGTTTCAATGGTTAAATTGTTTTGTACATTATGAGTTTTGTTTACTACACCTATAGTTTTCTCTCCGCCCATCCCAGTACAGATTGATTGGGGGTTCATGCCTTTTTATAAAAAGGTCACCCCGTTACAGCAATGCCCCCCCCCCCCCCCCCCCCCCTCCACCCCCCGATGTTCAGGCGCAATAATCATTTGCGGTCAAATTGAGCTTGTTCGCCGTTCTCATACCTCCATGGTAGGCCTATATCTCAAGTGTTTTATGAACAGAACTACACTTGGTTTGACCATGGTTTCACCTATGGTTTGACAAATTGACAGTCCAATGCTACCAAGGTTAAAGTTGATATTCGAACAAATCAATGC